>CM077155.1:10469438-10882299 GCA_039583875.1 Platanthera guangdongensis
AAAATATTAGACTGAACTAATTCAAGCCACTTTGTAACTTCGGAGAAATTGCTCCCACAACCTTCCCACCACTCTGTGCAGTGGCAATGACGAGGCAACTTCTGTGGTGGTGAAACTAAGGTGGCTTGTTGTTCTGAGCTTGGCGTAGTAGCCACCATTTTTTCAATGCGCCTCTCCAAATACAAAACTCCTTGCGGTGATGGTCGGATGACATCACATTACTTTCCCGCCATCGCCCCAAACTGGGTGTAAATATGAGAGGATGATTTTTGGGGAGTATTTTATTTTATGACCTCATCAAAGAACCATTCTTTTGTTAATTTTATGACTACAACATGTTGATTGGGACTTCACTTTTATAGAGAAGAATATGTTTAACCCAAATTATCATTTAACCTTGGTTTAAATACTATTTACCGAGTAAGAAGCCGAAACTATAAATTATACAAAACTTGGCCCTCCTTTTTAACCCATTTTTGGAACATACAGCATTATTTTTATGCATTCTAGTTTTTATGTATTCAGCATGATGAGTAGAAAATATTGTACCAGTCTTAGACATGTTGCTTTTTAGCCTGTGTACTTTGTTGTGGAACCTTCTAGAGTAAGAGATGTTCACAATGCTAGGAAACATGAATTTCAAACATGTTACTATTCCTAATGGACAATCCCTTAAGAATTACTCTTTTAGCATCTATTATTATTTCTTTTTTTTTCCTACAGGCAGAAGTCAATTTTCTAGGGCAGCTTGTGCATACAAATCTTGTGAAGTTGATTGGATACTGTTGTGAGGATGATCACAGGCTGCTAGTTTATGAATTCATGTTCCGTGGTAGCCTTGAGAACCATTTGTTTCGAAGTATGCTTCTACTTTCTCTCTCTTAAACATGAAATTTCCTTACATATTTGCAAACATATAAAAGAGGACGCTGGTTTGTAATGCCTTTTTCAAGCCATTTTATGGAAATTTATGCTATCAATTTGAGCTTTTGCCCAACTGGCGAATAGTATCTAAATCTCAAATACTTTCCCCAATCCAGGCTGATAATATAAAAATAAATGAATTTAGTCAATGAGTTTCCTACAAATTCTACCAGATAGTTTGGGGTGACATTATGATGGGGATTGGCGACGCAGATCCGCGGCGGAGCACGAGTTTTGAGTCCGTTCGGAGCCAAGTGGATACTTCCGATATTTAGTGTTTTCCGGAGCGACGATCCGACTCCGCGGTTGCTTCTGGATTGCCCTTTACTTGCATTTTCATAGATTGTATTGCTATATTTCATTTAATTTCATGTCAATCGGGCCCGCCACATCCCCAACCAATCATAGCCTTCGATGTTGCGGTGCCCTAATATTATTATTTTTATAAATAGAGAGTATGAGGGTTGCAGGAAGCTATGACAGATTTTAGGGAAAGTATTCCCGGAATCCATCCCCTTACGACGATGAGTGATGACTCTGTGAGACCTTAGATGATGACTCCTAGATGGTTTCTTTCATCCCCAAGGTATTCCCTATTCCTAGCCTTCATTTCCCCCTCCCCAAACCCTTGCCGCAACCCCAAACTTCACTAAAGCCTCAGCTGAATCCTAACTCTTGGCTGTTCCCTCCCAAAACCGCCCACCCCCCCTTACAAATCCCGGACAGAACTCTTCCAAATAGCCTTCCCTCCACTCCTTCGACCATCCTGCTGCCCCTCCAAAACCGCCCAGTCCCCTCTCTCAAAATTCCGCCTAGATCTTCCCCAAACAACTCCACCAAAACACCAGCCACCCTGCTACACCCCCTACAACCACCCAAATCTCCACCTCCAGCTCTCCCAGATTTTAAGCCGCATCCCCTTATCCCAAGCCATATAGCCTCCTACCCCTCCTCAGCCTCCTCCTTCTTAGATCCAACCTTATATCTTCAGATTTCAGCCGCTGCATCGTCGTTCCTTACTAGCTCTCGCCTCCCACGGCGGCCCCTATATTTCGTGAGCGTTTATTTGTTGTATGGAGCTTTAATTCTCATTATTAATATGTGGTGTTATGATTTTTTGCTTGCTTGGTTCTCTTAAATAATAGTTGTTTGTTTTAGATTATTTTGTGATTTGCAAAAATCATTCGTTACGCGCTTTGCTTTGTCCCTCCACGCAGAGGAAAGCTGAAATCTGCTTGCCTAGTTTTAAAAATAATTTTGCCTAGTTTTAAATTTATCTACTGCGACTTAATATTTTATTACTTGACTTGATTACTCTGTCGGTAATTGCATGTGTTGCATTTAGTCGTAAGAATTCGAGTTATCCTGCCACACGTCACATAAGTTTGAAAGTCTAGTTGCGTTATCACGTACCCTACCCTACTTTAGATGGAGTTTAGGTCTCATTGCATTCATTGTATTAATTTTTACGTTGCATATAGAGATAGGGCATCGCTTGCTCGCCGTGTATAGATTCGTTCTGCGTCAAATGATATCAGAGCCAGGTTACAAACACTTTTTTGACACGCAGTCAATCCAGTCTGTTGAAACATAAATGTCGTGTGGTCTGTCTTTCCTAACCGCGCGAACTGGGACCTCTGCCTCTATCGGTCTGGCTGCCTCCTGCGGATTGTGGGTTGCTCTTATCGGATCTCAAGTGACTGGCAGTTAGCTTGTCTAACCGCGCAACCTCTGCGGTCTGATTCTCCAAGCCGCCAGTGCGCAACAACGATCATTTTGCTACCTCCTTTTGCCAGTGTGCAGCGACGTTCTGCTATCTCCTTGATATTGCATCCAGCCATTTCAGGCGGTTAGCTTGTCTAACCGCGCGACCTCTGCGGTCTGATTCTCCAAGCCGCCTATTGCTTCTATGTGTATTTTAGTCCCACATCGTCAAATTGTAATCTCTTTCTTCTATATAAGAGAAGCCATACTGTTGTAATTCTTAGATTTTTTGGAAATAAAAAATTGAGTTATTTTCAAATTGCAGTGTGGCGGTTTATTTCAATTCTCCCTTTTAACATGGTATCATAGGAAAACCTCGATCCCTTAGGTATTTCTCTATCCGCCTAATCGTATCGACCTCTGCGGACTTCAGTTTCTAACCGCCCGCCTTCTTGGTTCTTTTGCGCGGCCTCTACCTTTCTTATCTGCTTGCGACCTGGTTGCTAACCTCCTCTGCCTTCGTCTGACCTTTTGTTCAGCAACTGCTGCGGACTTCGGTTTTCCTAACCACCCGCTTCTTGTTACTTGCGGCCTCTGCCCTGCTTCTGCTCCTTGGCTTGCGACCTGGTTTCTTGCCGCCTTTCTCTAACCCGCTTCTTCTTGTTACAAAATACGTATGCATTTAAAACTCTGAAAGCTTCCGCATAACAAAAATCAAACCGTTTTTACTAAACAGTAACTATTTTAAAACTATTTTTAATATTTTTTGCATCTGCCTTAGTAGACATGGATTTCCTTCCGCCCATGCCTGTGGCATCACGACTCGTCTCAAAGCGCACTCTGACTTCTGTCGAGACGGGTCGTGACACCTATGAAGCCAACAGATTCTCTAGCTCGAGCAGTGATGGCTGATTGACCCATCCTTGCACAGAAGTCACAAAGGCAACATACTCCTTCCGCAAGCCACGAATGATGTGCCTCTGTAGTTTCGACTCTGAGATCGGCTCTTTCAGGTCCTATGCAGTAATCTCAGAACATATCTTTATTTTCAAGAAGAAAGAAGAAATGGACATCACCATGAGTGCATTCGACAACTCATTTTTCAAGAACTGTAGCCGAGCTACGTTTTTCTTGTTTAACAGGCCATCCAGACCATCCAGATTTCAGCTGCTGACCGACATTCGATAATGTGGTCAAACAGCTCCGGTGAAACCACACGCTTCAAAGTGAATGCTGCCTTCACATCGGTTCGCTTCCAAGCTTTCACCGCTTCAGCATTTCCACCGGCAACGACTACTTCTTGTTGATTGCCCCCACCGACAACTTTCCAGAGATCCTCGCCAAGAAGATAACTCTCCATGCAAGACCTCTATCTTTTGAAGTTGGTCTGCGTCAAGAGTTCAATTCTAATTCTTCTTGCAAAATCGGCTTCCATTGCAATCAACTGATTCACTTGATCTTCATTAAGGAATAACAACCTGAGATTGGTGAACTGCTAAATCCTCAATACCCCTCTGATACCATGTAAAAATTTCCCAAAATGGGATAGAGGGAAGGCACAAGATGTCGCAGGAACACTCAACCACAACCAAAGATAAGTAAAAATCAGTAGCAACAGCAGCACAAGAGTTTTCAATTGAAATTAACTTCTTAACAGAACGAGGTATACATTGCAAGACATGATTTACAATGTAACCAAAGGAAACAAAAATCTGCAACAAGAAGTTAACTGCGCGGACAACAAACTGTAATCGCACTAGTCGCCAGTCCGCAAACCGAGTCCGTCGAGACCGCTGAAGTCGTCAATCCGCGACTAACCGTGCGGACTGCTGTTATTGAAATGTTGAAAGAACTTGAACAAAACCCGTTGATAGACCAGACGAACTGCTCTGCTTATCCGCAACTCGGAGAAAGAGATCAAGTCGCAAAGACCGCGACCTGCTGCTATCCGCGAATTGTTCAACATCAAGCTTCCACTAATCGCCTAGCCGCCTGATGTTAGCTGCACAGCCTGCACATAACCAACTTCCGTAGTCGCAGCGGTTAGAAAACCGTAACCGCAAAAACAAAGCGCGAGCTAGTTCTCAGTGTTTACTGTTATTTATGACGAGACGAGGACTTCTATTTATAGGTGTGAGGAGGAGTGTCGTCACCACCCATAGCGATAGGATAACCGCTCGTCAGATCTGTCGGCTAACATCGCGAATCCGCATAAGTGCGGATACAAGAACCAGTCTGCCACTTAAGGAAGACTATCTGCAAATAAGTGCGGACACCAATCTTGTCCTCAAGAATGACCAGACCGCCAGACTCGCGGACCCAACTCCAGTTCGTGCAAAGCTCCGACCCGCGACAACCATGCCGCCAACTTGCCGAGCTCGGCGAACTCAAGAAACAGTCCGCACACAGGCGATCTAGGCGAACTAGGCCACAAAGCTGGACTTAGTCCCACAAGACCAAGTCTACGTCAAGCTTCGCGGTCTCCAAGTAACCGCGCCACCTGAGACCAAGACCGCGCCCAAGCTGAACAACATCAGTCCGCCACCTTGCGGACTGCTCCATCAGACAGCGTGGTCTCCAGGTAAACCAGTCCGCGCAACTGTGTCGACCTCCACGATCTAACAACCAGACCGCAAACACATAAACAAGCCGGACACCGGCGAGCTTTAGAAGAGTCCACAACAACAATTATGCCGGACTCGGCGAACTCCAGACGAGTCCGCCACATTTGCGGTTAGCCACCCTAACCGCCCGGTTAACCAAGGATGCTTGCTGAGCCAGACCGCAAGAGATAACCGACACCTGTCAAAGGCAGTCCACCAAAGCTGTCCGCCAGGCCACGACAGACTCTGCGGTCTGTGCGGTCTGATACTTTTACTCCCACTTCAACAATTTCAACGACGACTGCCACCACCGTGCCAAACAGGGCCTAGATTTGGGCGCTAGATTGTCGGAACTTGAGCAAAATAACTAGTGGAAGAAAGTGTATTACACATTTGAAAGAAACTATGGTTCGGCAAAAAATAAACTCTTGAACATCAACCTTGTTATTATTGGTGCATTTCTACCCTTAGTTGAACGAATCTATTCAGTGCTTTTGTTAATTCTTCTCTTGCATTTTTCGTGAAAATTTTCAACTTCTTCACCCACACGCTGGTTATTATTATAAATAACCATGTTTTGGAATGCTTTCTTCATCTTTTAGCTTTGTATCATGAAAGATCTAAAAACTCCATTGTTGTGCAATTACATATACCTGACATAAGCAATCCCGTGTTCTCCAGAAACAGCTGCTCCCATGCCTTGGAATGTAAGGATGAATATCGCTCTTGGTGCCGCCAAAGGACTAGCTTTCCTTCACAATGCCGAAAGGCCTGTTATCTACCGAGACTTTAAGACCTCAAATATCTTGTTGGACTCTGTTAAGTAGATGTGTTTGTGGTTCATTTATGCTGGCTTCTATCTATAAACTTTCTCTAGTTCCTGATGGTGATCCCTTCTTCACAGGATTATACAGCAAAACTTTCTGATTTTGGGCTTGCAAAAGCTGGGCCAGAGGGCGATGAGACCCATGTCTCTACTCGTGTAATGGGCACTTACGGGTATGCTGCGCCCGAATATGTAATGACAGGTATGGTTCGCACCTATCTCGTATTGAGCGGTCTCCTTTCAATGGAGAGTATTGAGTTTACTCACACTGAATATTTGAAATTTTTTAGTATTGGAATATCGAGTGGTTGATACTCACTTAAATGCACAAGCGTTTGGGAGAACATATGTTTTACCATTGACCCATTTTTAACTCTCGTTTGTCCAGTGTTATAGTGTCATGTTGCTAGGCCACAGTCTATCTTATTTTATGTTTTTTATTTATTATTTGTATGTTTGGGTAATTTCGTATGAGTTGTATTTAAAGAGCCTTGGACGGCTTGGAGTTGGCTTTAAAAAAAAGTTCAAATCTTCTAAAGCATTAAGAGACTGTCCGTTTGGATGAAATTGTAAGTCATTTTCATTGAAATTGTACTTCCAATTCCAATTTCAAAGCGCAATTTTGTCTGATGGAACGGAGCTCTAAAAGGATTCGGCCGTTCTCTCTTGAGTACCCCGCCCAAGATGCCGCAAAAGGCTCCACTATATCCATGACCATCATGCGCGAAGGCTTCTGAGCTTCTCCCTTGAATGTTGCTAAGCCTTTGAATTGGTTTTCCGGTCAGGTCACCTGACGACGAAGAGCGATGTGTACAGCTTCGGCGTTGTTCTTCTTGAGCTTTTGACAGGTCGGCGGTCCGTGGACAAAACACGGCCTGGGAAGGAGCAGAGTCTCGCCGAGTGGGCTCGCCCCAAGCTGAACGACAGAAGGAAAATCTCGCAATTGATCGATCCGAGACTTGAGGAGCGTTACTCCATTAGAGCTGCACAGAAGGCGTGCTGCCTTGCTTACTACTGCCTGAGTCTGAATCCGAAGGTGCGCCCTCTCATGAGCGATGTGTTGGAGATCCTGGAGCCACTTGGCGGTGATGATAGTGGTGATGGTGGTGGAGATTTGGACAAAGGCTCAGTTCCGGCCGTCGGAAACCTACAGGTGTGTCGAAGGTTGGTTGGCTGCAAGTTATCATCACCTGGCCCTCGGTGTTCTCCGGGATCGTGGCTGCTTGCAGGGTGAGATGAGAACTGTGATTCATATATGGAGATCACTCTAGTTTTTAACCTTTTTTCTAAGGCAAATATTTTGAATGGTGGGGTTCATTTGAATGTATTCTGTGTTCATAGCTGCGTGTGCATGATTCAGATTTTTGGAGTGGAGCTGAAAGATGTTTTTTGTATTCTCTAAGGCTCTGTTTGACATTCCGACGGGGCGCCGTTCCGGCCTGAACGAGCCGGAGAAAGGCTGTTTGGCGAGCTCCGGGCGAGAACGGCCGGCGTAAAAGGGTTCCAGCCCGGTGTTTTCACGCTGGTAGGCGGAGCACCGGTCGACCGTTCTAAACGGCCATTTCCTCTCTCCTCGCTGGCCTCCCGCCGGCTCGACATGTCAAACAGAGCCTAATATTATTGGTAGGAACTGAGCTTTTTTACCTACAGGCTACAGCTGAGGAGAGGTGGTATGGCTTGTTTTAATTTAGAAAAAGTGTATGCAAAATGAGGTATTGAATGGCTGGCATAAATTTTAGGCAAAAAAAAGCTTTTAGGCTCCGTTTGGGGGGATTTATTTTCACCGATCAAGCGGTTACGGCACATGTACTAGACCTTAATTGTGATTCTCAATGTATTTCTATTTTTATAAGCTCTGATCTTGAGCTGGGCTATGTTAGTCTAAATATGACTGAATATAAAAAAAAAAAATTTAATATGAGGAAGGTGTTTATTAATATGACTGGATATAAAAACAAATTTAAAAATATTTATTGGCCTTTTGCAATGTGCTTATCTAATGTTACATCTTCTATTTCTCCCCAAACAATTAAGCCTCCATTAGGCACGAAAATATTGCCATGGCGAGGTTGAACAAAAATGTCACCATCAAAAAAAGGAATAGTTTTGACATAAAAGTGGATGAAAAATTTTATGTGAGGTTGAGCCTTTGTTGGTATTTGGAGTGCATATAGCTTAGATTGGTGTGTAGTTGGCGGCCTCCTCTTTTTTACTCCACATCTCACATCTTGTTTTTGGGTCTCCGTGTGTGTGTGTGTGTGGGGGGGGGGGGGGGGGGGGGATGAATAGTGAATAATAAAACTTCATTCTCGTTTCTACTTGATATCAGAGCTAAGTTTGGAAAATAAATTTGGAGAAATCCTGCTCTGGTGCTCGTAGCCTTGCTTCTCCCGCATTCGCACTTCCACGAGGGAAGGAACATCACACACCACTGAAGATATGATATGAAAGAGAGAGAGAGGGGTGCTCTCCAGTCGATAGCTCCTTTCTCAAACCTTTGGGTTTTTCTAAAGATTATCAGAAAGAGAGATGGTGTGGACTTTAGGCTAAATGTATCATGATTGACCCATAATAATTATCTTAGGGCATTTGGATGAAAACTTGGAGTACCTCCTATCATGTACATCATATAGTTTAGGTTGGTCTGTATTTAGTAAAACTGTGGAATTTGTAATAATATGTGGAATGGACATAGATAGATGGATTATTGGTTTACTGATCTTGGTAAAGTGAAAAAAAAGAGCTTCATTAGGAGTCATGATGAGAAGAGAGTTTGGTTGACTAGTGTTAAGAGGTGTTCGGGATCGACGAAAGATCGTCTTTCCTGTGGAGAGAGAGAGAGAGTCAAAATATAGTAGGGTTAGATCCAGAATAATGTTAAAAGGGATCGGGAATTGGGTATTAACCAATAATAGTAAGTGTCTTGCGAAAGAGAGCTTTGGCCTTCAGCGCATCGTAGTTCTTAGTGCACTCGAGAGCCCTTCACGGGAATGCCTTGTGCAGTCCAAGGTTAACGTAAACCGTAAGAATAAATGGATTACAAGAGTAAATAGAAGTAATCTAGGGTTACACTTACACTCACACTCCCCGGTGTTGTGGGAGTCAGGTTAGGTCTCATGAGCGGTAGGCTCGATGGTTTTGGTGATGGGCAGATTAGCCCGGCGAGCCGATGGCTCGGATGATTTTGTGACGGACGGGTTAGTTCGGGGAGCTTTGGCTCGGTAGATATTTATGACGGACGGGATTGTCTGGAGAGCTTTGACTCGGTGGGAAATACATTAATGTTGCATGTGCATAAGATATAAGGTGGTGGGTCTTCGGTATTGGAGAGTCATCACACCGACACCAATACGTTGACTCGGCAAGTGTGGTTTAGCACTTGGCCAAATAAAGTCTGGTTTGGCAACCGGCAAGAGTCCGCAGGAGCTCTGCTTGGTGCACCAGCGTTGAGGCGTACGATAGGTATGACTGGTAGTGCTGATACCGGTTTAGAGGTGGGCGAGGCCCAACCCACCGCTTCCGTTTTCCACTACGGAGGTATCCTGGAAGGTTAGGCTCCAGAAAGGGGGAACTAAAGGTCTGTGTGCAAAGAGTCGGGTGTGTGAGTTGCACTTGCATGTTCACATCATATCATACTTGCATGACATAGCACCAACATTACATATAACCTTTGACACCTATTGTATAAATTGGTATGAGACACTTTATACAATAGGCCTTGCAAAACGACCACTTTGTCTATAGGTTTGTATGGACATTCCTATATGTCATAGTTACTTACTTAGTTTACCATATCATACTATATGTCACAACCCGTATTTTCTCAATGATAAAATCATATCAGAGCAAGAGAAAACACGTGTCGTGATGCCACGTCGTGTAGGGGATAACTGCACACGTTCAGGCAAAACTGCAGATTTTAGATTTTTAAGGAAAACCATAGATTAATATGAAAGAAAATCAGTTATGTTGAATGGCCGTATCCCTCGGCACGGTGGATCAGCTAGTCCACAATTAAAAGTATATTTATACGCAACAGAAAATACTTTGGTTCAATTAGGCTGACACCCTAAATGAGCATAAGTGTCCCCGAGGGACGACTCATGTTATGCACGACTTTAAAGTGAATATAGTATATATGAAGGATAGTCTTTTACGCTAAGGAAAAATAGTGTCTTGGTTTTATAAATATGCTATGCGTGAGATACATATAGTAATGCCTTTAGGGTTTAAAATATGTAACATGCAACCTAGCATAAATCCTTCCCAGAAGCAAGTAAACAACCACAAATAGGCAAAAAAATAGCAGTTTAAATTCATACCAGCATCGCAAGAAGCCACCCGTGGGCGTCAACAACCTGACACAGACCCACTGGTGAGTATGTATGTCTATACAGAAAGGTAAAGAACTACCTCACAAAAAAAAATCGGGGATCAACAATCTCAGCTACCCAAGAGGTCTCCAACAAGCCCCTCCAAAAGAACTAGCCGCTGAACTGGCTACAACCTGGACCTGAGGCATTCAAGAAAAAAACACCTCAGCAAGAAAATAATCAAAAAGGTAAATAAAACATTAGGTTTATGAGCAAATAAGAAGGGTTTACCAACCCGGCAACAACTGCTATAAGCAAAAGAAATGGGATGACAGTAAGAAAAGAGCACTGTCTAAAGCACAGCAGAGCACACCAAGTGCGAGCAATAAAACCAGTATGCCCTACCAAAAGAGCCTGCAACAGCATCAAGACATATACATATGTGTCAAAAGAAGAAGCCATAAAAAAAGGAACTAACAGTCCTAACACGTGGGTTTATGGCAGAGGTCAAAACATGGATCTGAATACATAACCAAAACCAGATCCAAAAAGGGCTAAGGGGTCAAACAGTGGCAGCTCTAGGGTCCCACACACGCCAACCCAAACAGGGGCAAAAGGCGGTGGCCACAGCTCTCCACATAAAACCACCCCTCCAGAGGCCACCAAAACTCCACCACCTGCCACAACCCAAGAGTCGGCATGCAAAAATTAGCCGAACACCCAATACCCCCCCCCCCCCCCCCTTAGGGAAAAGTCACACTAACAATCCTAAAGAAACACACGAACCCAAGGCAAAAACGTCGGGTCCAACTGACGCGGCCTTGCACGCCTAACCCGAACCAACCCCGAGCCTTACCTGGCCCAAAACCAGCACAGCAACCAGTGTCGACACGATGTGTCAACACCACAACAGGCCGGTGTCGACACAAAGTGTCGACACCACTACGGCCGGTGTTGACACAAGGTGTCAACACTCCCGCGGCCGGTGTCGACACAAAGTGTCGACACCCCGACAGGCCGGTGTCGACACAAGGTGTCGACACCACGATTGGCTGGTGTCGACACAAAGTGTCGACACCCCGACTGGCTGGTGTCGACACAAGTTGTCGACACCCCGACTGGCCGGTGTCGACACAAGGTGTCGACATCACGATTGGCTGGTGTCGACACAAAGTGTCGACACCTCGACTGGCCACTGGCGCCAGACCCAACAACCAACCAAAACGAGAACAAGGCGCCTCTCTAAAATTTCATAATTTATCGGCAATAACAACTACTCAACCTGAACCGTACCAAATCTGTCCCTAATAGACACAATCTCTCAGGAAAAACTGAGATTTAACTGGAACTTCTCTACACTAACCACAGTATAATCGGGGACGAACCCTAGCGTACACCTAGGATCTAAGCAGGAGAGAGATAAAATTTAATCAAGAAGAAAACAAGGATCAGCTTTGGCAAGGATGAGGGAACATCACTTGCCTCAATACCAGCAAAGCTTGGTCGGCCACTTCCATCACTCTCGGATCTAGCCGCAGAGCACCAAGCCGAGGACCAGAAGGAATGCAGATCCAAGCGAGAGCAATCCAGATCCACTCTCGAAATCGAATTTCGACCTCTAAATCTCCAGGAGTCTGCGTCCGAAGGCTAGGGTAGTCCGGCGGTTCTCTTCCTCTTGTACAGGCGGCAGCTTCTTCCAAAAAGAGAAAATGAAAAGAGACAATGAACCGAGCCCTAATTTCTAACCTAAGGCTATATATAAGCATCAGTTTTAATAATAAACAATCAATACATATTAATTACTTACACGCAATATCAAAACGACGCAAGACCCGAAACATCTCGGAAATTGATGAAATTCACATCGCAGCTAAAAACCCACGCTACGAACACTGAAAGTCCACTTAGTGTCAACTACCTTCACCTATGGGGGGGGGGGGATAGGTGTCTTGCAGCGTTTTTGCGGAATTAAAATCGTACCTGCACAAGAAAACAAAACACCACAGCATAGAAAGGACACAGGCAATTTATAGTGGTTCTCCGATTTGGGTACATCCACTTTCCCCTTCGACCTATCTCCCAACCAGGGACGACTCGGTCACTTCACCAACAGGATTGAAATCCAATCCTTGCACTAACGGAAGGAACCCTTCCACACGTAGGAGTCACCACTCCCACAACACGGGTTGCACCCAACCCTTACAACTAGGGACCAATCGGTCCGTTACAAGGAAATTGAAAATAGATTGTATAAGAAATACAAACAACTTATGGAGACTAAGGTGTCCCTCTTCGTTCGATGACGTGTTCTTGAAGTCAATGAAGAGTCCACAACCATAGATCTCACTTGGAGAGAATCTCTCCCGAAACCGGCGGCGGCAAGAAGGGCTGCGACTTGGTTCTCGGGATCGGCGGCGACAACGGAGTGCTGCTGCTGTACTTTGGAGATTCAATCTTCGTAGCAAAACTAGCAAGGTCTTCGAACGGTCACACTAGGATCGATCGTCTCGATCGATTCGGAAGGGGAAGGTTTTCCCGATCAACGAATCAAGAGACAAAGGATCTCTGGTTAGACACGTGAGACGCTGTGCTTGGCTGAGCTTCTGTCGCCAGGAGATCTGGAAGAACCCACGATCAAAGACCGGCGATCAACTGGCACGAGCGGCGACGGCGGCGGAGCAAGTTTCGCGATCTAGGTCACGTCAGCGGCTCGGTGTATTCGTTTTTCTATATCTGCTTCTTTACTGTTCAAAAATACAGATGTATTTATACATTATGTCTTCAAGATGACCGTTGTGGGCCCCACCAACAAGAAACCCCAAGCCCGGTTCAAAACAGCGCCAGCGGCTGAGTCCGGTCCAGTGGGTTCCAAAAAATTTTCCTAAGGCAAAATCGGCGAGAATCGAAGGTGATTCTCGTCGAATCGGTGAGAATCAGCCAGTGATTCTCGACGATTTTGACTTAGCGACAGATTTGCACGCTCTGATTTAGCCGGAACGATTCGGCGAGAATCAGCCAGTGATTCTCGACGAATCGGCGAGAATCACTAGTGATTCTCGTCGATTATTACTTAGACGATTTTTCGTCTTTCCACCCATGAACTGCTCTTTGACCCATCCTTGCTCCTTGTCTGCTCTTGCATTATCACAGCCCTGTACTTGAAAATAAGTACACTCCAATAGAGAGAGTACACGTATGCCAACACATTGATCTGCTCAACGAGGGATTACGTCGCGCAGACCCGTGTATATTGACCTACTGCACCCTGACATTGGTGTGTACTTAGCGTGGAATAACTGCAAGCACAACTTGAAAGATTTCATCAAATACATTGTCTATTTACCTTAGCTTGTTCAGGGGATTCTTCAAATCAGGTACGTTGTGGATACAATACCCAACAATCTCCCCCTATTTGAAGAAGCCTAAACCCTACAAGCTAAGGTGAATAGAGCCTATGAGAATGAAAATCATAAACTTAAAATTGAGTGGAGAGAGATATTCATTACCAAAGGTCAATAGTGTAACACCCCCTATCCGTCGCATAGCATATAGCAGTAGGTCCGGCCGGGGCCCGACGCCATATACCACAGACAGACCGGGTGGTTACTTATGGAAACCATCCAACCAATCTCAACGTCCTACACAGAGCATTCTAGCGGAAGCAGTTTATAAGTTGCAAAACAAGAACCCAGCACAAGCATGAATGTCCACTAACATGATAATAGGAATGTTATTACAAAATACTCAAAAGTCGGCCTTAAGGCCTTACAAAATGTTTCACTTGTCTTTTACATGATTTACAAACCTCGGCTCGCAGGCCGGCCATACATGAATAAAACACAAAACATTTCCACTTGGGCCTTCGAGGGCCAGCTTCGCACAAAGGGCTTTAGCCCGCTATTGACCGCTTGGTCCAGCTGCACCTGCAAGCAAACAAACCACCGCACGGTGGCAAACAAGGCAACGGTCAGCAATGCTGACCAAATTATAACGATCCCGCCCCCAATTCGGGGCGGCGATGCTCCTTTCCTGCATTTCATTAGCATAAGCGAGCAATTAAAACCATAGCCATTTCATCACAGACGTTGGCTCGCACGGCCACACGTCCCGTGCACTCAGGGCACATTCTCGGTGAACCGGTCGATGTTACGTCAATTAAAGCCATTAACATTCCGGACTCACCACCGCCACTTAGACGGCCATTCCTATGAGCAATTCGTCTTCATGGTATTGGTCACGTCAATTTAAGCCATTGACCACCGAAGACCCCCATCTATGCCAACGGCGAGTGCCATGTACCTTTAGGTCTCTCTAACCCGAACGACATAAAGCGGGTACGGCTCCATCTAACCCGTGCTCACATCGCAACGGCAATTTAAGCCATTTGCGCGGGTCAAACTTTCACCGATTCCCATTCTACCGAAAGACACATAACCCCGTTATGTTCATGTTGGCACTCAGGCCACCAAGTTGGCAAGACCTCGTGTCCGCCCAGTTTTCCGGGTGCACCTTTGGGTTAGTCCCCAAGGCTCCCTGCTGCAATCTACCGCGTAGAAAACCCGAAAACACCAAATAGCACGGAGTCTTCTCCGGCCTTATGCAATGCAACATCACCGATCCGAACTAACATGTCCGGGTAGGCTTCAACCAAAATGCCTATGTCCGTTCTCGCATACGGACTCTAAACAACGGGGACTTCACATATCTACCCGAAGGAACGCCTCCAACTCTCCGCAAACTCGCGAGAGCGGGCTTCCTATGCAAAGAAAAGAGCGACTCATGCTCAAGATGAGGATCGTTACCCTTGCGGTCCTCTTTGGCGCCATCGAAAAGTAATCGGATGGAAATCACCGCACTTGCGTTGCCTCCGTGGATCCGGAGTCGGCTTGCGATTCGGAGCTCCGAAGCTCCTCCAATGGCGGATCTAGCTCCTCTTCTTCTTGCCTTAGCTTTTCTTTCTCCAAGGGTTTGGAGAGATAACAAGTGGAAAAAGTGAGGGTTTTCTAAGTCAAAACCCGGGTATATCCCTTCAGGAACAACCCCCAGCCATTGGATCCTCAGTCAAAGAAATGAACGGCTTCGATTCGGGACTGAAATGCCCAATCTGGGCCGAACACGGCCTGGCACACGCCCGTGTCCAGGGCCGTGTGCCTCATTCGCCGTCAAAATCGAATCACCTGGAACCTCACACGGGTCTCGAACACGCCCGTGTTCGAGCTGACACGCCCGTGTTCCATCTGACACGGCCGTGTAGCTGGCCGTGTACCCCATGATTTTCTCCCGTTTTCAACCCGAGCACTGCACGGGTTCTAGGACACGCCCGTGTCCTTGCCCGTGTCACCTTGACACGCCTGGGCTCCAGGCCGTGTACAAGGTCTCGGCACTTCGCGGCTAAGTGTCGACACGGGTCGACACGCCCTGCGACACGCCCGTGTCGCAGGCCGTGTGCCATGTCTCGACACACTGTCGACACCAAAGTGTCGACTTCGCGGGACGAGTGTCGACACGGGTTGACACGCCCTGCGACACGCCCGTGTCGCAGGCCGTGTGCCGTGTCTCGACACAACGTCGAAGCACTGTGTCGACTTCACGGCTAAGTGTCGACACGGGTCGACACGCCCTGCGACACGCCCGTGTCGCAGGCCGTGTGCCCAGTCTCGACACAATGTCGAGACCAAAGTGTCGACTTCACGCCTTAGTGTCGACACAGGCTTGACACGCCCTGGGACACGCCCGTGTCCCAGGCCGTGTGCCTGCAGCCAGAACTCAAACTGGCCCAAATTATTCCCCTCTGCTCCTTTGAGTTTCGGGGCGTTACAACTCTACCCCTCTTAAAAGAATTTCGCCCACGAAATTACATAAAGGGAAAAACATGTACAAACTTAAATTTGTACCTGAGCGGAACAACTCCGGATATTCGTCAAGCATCGTCTGCTCTCGCTCCCAAGAGAGCTCCTCACGACCGCAATTGTCCCACCGGACTTTGACCATCCTGATCTCTTTATTGCGTAGCCGCTTGACCTCCGAGTCCTCAATCCGCACGGGCTTGACTTTTGTCGTTAGCCCACTATCCACCGGCACTTGATTGGCCGCGATCACTTGCGTAGGCTCTTGCACCGCCTTCCGAAGCACCGAAATATGGAATACATCATGTAATCCACTTAGCTCCACTGAAAGCTTCAGCCGATAGGCCGCTTCTCCTACTCGCTCCAGAACCTCGAACGGTCCAAGGTACCTCGGGCTTAGCTTTTTCAATCGCCGCACCCGCGAGACACCCTTGAACGGCTTGATCTTCAAGTATACATAATCGCCCACAGCGAACTCCACGTTCCTGTGCTTGGCATTATAGTACTTTGCTTGCCGGTCCTGAGCGATAAGCAACCTCTCCCGAATGGTTCTCACCAAAGAAGTAGCATCATCCACTTCCGATCGCTTATACAACTTCGACTCGCCCGTTTCTAACCAAGACAACGGCGTGCGACATCTTCTACCATATAGGGCCTCGAAAGGCGCCATCTGAATACTTGCTTGGTAGCTGTTGTTGTATGCGAACTCCACCAAATAAAGGTGGTCCTCCCATTGCTTTCCAAAGTCCAAGACACACATGCGAAGCATGTCTTCCATGGTTCTATTGACCCTCTCGGTCTGCCCATCCGTTTGCGGATGGAAGGCTGTGCTAAACTTCAGCTTTGTTCCCAACATTTGCTGCACCAGCCTCCAATCATTGGACGTGAACCGCCCATCTCGGTCACTCACGATGCTGCGGGGCACACCATGAAGCCGCACTATGTTATCCACATAAAGCTTTGCCAGCTTCTCCACCGGATCATCCTTCCTATGCGGAATAAAATGCGACACCTTTGTTAATCGATCGACCACCACCCAAATGGCGTCGTTCCCCTTCTGCGACCTTGGCAAACCATGCACAAAGTCCATAGAGATGTCGTCGAATTTCCACTCCGGAATAGGCAAGGACTTAAGAAATCCTCCCGGCTTTTGGCACTCCGCCTTTACCAAGGCGCAGGTTTGGCACTTCGCTACATATAGCGCCACATCCTTTTTCAAACCCGGCCACCAAAATAGCTTCTTTACATCACGGTACATCTTCGTGCTCCCCGGGTGAATCGAGTACTTGGTATGGTGCGCCTCGTACAACAACTCCACCCGTAAATTGCCCACACTTGGGACGCACAAACGACCGTCCTTCCACAGCAATCCGTCCTCCACAACGAATTGGGAATTTGACCCATCCAGAGCCTCTATCATGAACTGCTTCATATGAGCATCCATATCCAAAGCCTGCCGAATCCGATCAGCCAGGTCATATTGGACTTCAGTCCAATTCAGCACTGCTTCAGCACTAGATTGTCTATCCACACAAACAATCTCCAACGCCTCCAGCTCCTGCACCAACCGCTCATCATGCACTGATAGCCAATTCGCTTGAGCTGGGGCTCGGCGACTCAACGCGTCCGCAACCGCATTCCCTTTGCCAGGCACGTAGTGGATCTTGAAAGTATAGTCCCCCAGGAACTCCATCCACCTACGCTGCCGCATATTCAGATCTTTCTGATCAATCAAATACTTTAGGCTCTTGTGATCGGTGTAGATATCAATCTTCACACCGTACAAATAGTGTCTCCACAGCTTCAAGGCAAAAATCACGGCCGCTAACTCCAAGTCATGGACCGGATAATTCCTCTCGTGCACTTTTAGCTGTCTCGAGCCATAAGCTATCACGCTGCCGTGCTGCAATAGCACGCAACCCAAACCGCTGCCCGAAGCATCGCTATATATCTCATAGCCTTCGGTTCCAACCGGCGAACTCAGCACAGGCGCCGTGGTCAACCGACACTTTAACTCCTCAAAAGCTCGCGCGCACTCCGGCGTCCAAACGAACTTATGATCCTTCCTCGTCAAAGTAGTGAGAGGTAACGCTATCCGCGAGAAGTTCTCTACGAAGCGCCTATAATAGCCGGCAAGCCCCAAAAAGCTCCGGACTTCTGCTACCGTAGCAAGCTCAGGCCACTCCCGTATCGCAACAATCTTCGCCGGATCCACAGCAATACCCTCTCCACTCACTATATGCCCGAGGAACGCCACTGAGGATAGCCAAAACTCGCACTTCGAGAACTTGGCATACAACTGGTTTCTCCTGAGTGTCTCCAACACCAAATGGAGATGCTTGAAGTGATCCTCCTCACTTTGCGAGTACACCAAAATATCGTCGATGAAGACGATCACGAAATGGTCTAGGTACTCCCTGAACGTCCTGTTCATCAAATCCATAAATACTGACGGCGCATTAGTCAGCCCAAACGGCATGACCGTAAACTCATAATGCCCGTATCTCGTACTAAACGCTGTCTTCGGGATATCACTCTCCCTTATCCGCAGCTGATAGTACCCAGACTTGAGATCTAACTTCGAGTACACCGTCGACCCGACTAACTGATCAAAGAGATCATCAATCCGGGGGATCGGGTACTTGTTCTTCTCAGTCAGCTTGTTTAGCTCCCGATAATCAATACACAACCTCAAGCTTCCGTCCTTCTTCTTAACAAAGAGGACCGGTGCGCTCCAAGGCGAAGAACTCGGGCGCACATACCCTTGCTCCAACAACTCTTGCAGTTGAACTTTCAGCTCCGCCATTTCCTTAGGCGCTAGCCGATACGGAGATCGTGACACAGGCTTTGCACCTGGCACTAGCTCGATCGTAAAATCTATCTCCCGCTGAGGCGGGGCTCCAGGAAGATCTGCGGGGAACACATCAGGGTATTCCGATACCACTGAAATACAATCCATCGCGGGCTTCGGCTTTGCAACCTCCACTAGTGTAAAGAACAGTTCTGCTCCGGCACGAACCGCCTTCACCACCTGAAGAGCAGACATCAACGTCTTGCTCGACCCCTTTAAGCCCGTAAAAGTCGTCTCACGACTTGCTCCCAGCTTTACTTCCTTGCTACCGCAATCTATATGGGCCTGCTGCTCCGAGAGCCAGTCCATTCCAAATATGACGTCGAACTCCACCAACGGAAGTAAGGACGCCCGCAGGTCAAACTCCTGCTCTCCAATACGAATCTTAACATCGCAGATCCTATCCGCTCGCATCGAACACCCATTTGGCAACAACACATCCAACTTATCCTTCGCCATCGAAGAAGGGACTCCGATGCGTAATATAAATCCTTCGGACAAGAAGGAGTGTGAAGCTCCCGTATCAAAGAGTGCTCGTGCCGGATTTTCACAAATCAACACAAATCCTAAACAAGTAGTGGTAAGGTAACATGTGCATAACAAGCATATAAAGGAATTGACTTGCTATAAATTAAACCGTACCTGTCACCACGTCAGCTTGTTTAATGGCCTCCTGTTGGCCAAGATTGTAGACCCTTGGTTGGGCCGGAGCATAATGGGATGCGGTCGACTCCACCGCCTTTCCCTTTTCTTCATAAGTGGCTCCCGGCCTCCTCTCGGACTTAGGACGTCCGCTCCAACAATCACGGGCGAAATGCCCCGTCTTGCCACAAGTAAAGCACGCGCCCGGGGTCCGACTCGTAGTCGCCCCAGAAGCACCAGAAGGAGCTGGACCCGAAGTCCTATGCTTCTTGAAAGCTCTCCGATAGCCGGACTTTGAGGTAGTCGGCACTTTAAACTCAGATTTTCTATCAACCAAGCCTTTCTTCGCCTGCACGTTCTTCATGTCCTTCTCCAAGGACCGGGCAGTATTGACCAAGGTTAAGAAACCCTGCGTCATCGGCCCCGACAGTAATAGTCTCAGCTCATCCCTCAAGCCTTCATAAAAACGATTAGTCTTGCGCTCCTCATCCATGATGGTAGAGCTAGCATAACGACTCAACCGCGTAAACTCGTGGAGATATTCATCCACGTTCCTCTCACCCTGCACCAACTTCAGGAATTCATTCTCCATCGAGATCCTCTGAGTAGAAGGGAGGTATCTTGCCAAGAACAATCCCGAGAACTCTTCCATCGGAACGTCTATCAGTTGTCTACCTCGCAGATGATGCAGCTCCAAACCTTCCCACCACATCCTTGCTTCACCGTCCAACAGGAACGTAGCAATGGTGGTCATCTGCCACTCCTCCGTCTCCGTCGCTGTCATGACTCTCTTCACCCTAGAGAGCCAGTCTTCAGCCTGCGATGGGGTTCCCAACCCCGAGAATAACGGAGGGTTAAAGCTCATTACATGCTTCAACTGCCTCTCAGTCGCCCTCCTTGGCACTATTGGTTCTACAACCACTTGCTCCATCCTCCTCGGCTCGGCCTCTTGAAGAGGTACTTGCTCCATCACAGGAGCGGGCTGCTGCGCTTGCCTCCCAGGCTGCGCATTTATCACGGCCAACACCGCTTCAGCAACCAATCGTATATTTTCAGCCGACAGAGGTGTTGCAGGAGCAACATCCGGTGCACTACTTGCCTCAGAAACTCGACGTTCTGACGGCCCAAGCACCACTTCGGGTCACCTATAGTGGTACAAAACACCGTTAAGCGACCAAATAAATTGCAAACAGCAATTATAGGAACACGCAGGTTCCTCAAACACGAGTATTTTCATTCCTAAGTGGACATTCATGGGTTCTTTTTACGGTTATAACGATGACGCACACAATGTGCTCACCACCCCTTAAAAAGAATTCGCCCACGAATTCAATTCAAGCCCAACCAAAACCAGTAGTCTGATACCAAATTGTAACACCCCCTATCCGTCGCATAGCATATAGCAGTAGGTCCGGCCGGGGCCCGACGCCATATACCACAGACAGACCGGGTGGTTACTTATGGAAACCATCCAACCAATCTCAACGTCCTACACAGAGCATTCTAGCGGAAGCAGTTTATAAGTTGCAAAACAAGAACCCAGCACAAGCATGAATGTCCACTAACATGATAATAGGAATGTTATTACAAAATACTCAAAAGTCGGCCTTAAGGCCTTACAAAATGTTTCACTTGTCTTTTACATGATTTACAAACCTCGGCTCGCAGGCCGGCCATACATGAATAAAACACAAAACATTTCCACTTGGGCCTTCGAGGGCCAGCTTCGCACAAAGGGCTTTAGCCCGCTATTGACCGCTTGGTCCAGCTGCACCTGCAAGCAAACAAACCACCGCACGGTGGCAAACAAGGCAACGGTCAGCAATGCTGACCAAATTATAACGATCCCGCCCCCAATTCGGGGCGGCGATGCTCCTTTCCTGCATTTCATTAGCATAAGCGAGCAATTAAAACCATAGCCATTTCATCACAGACGTTGGCTCGCACGGCCACACGTCCCGTGCACTCAGGGCACATTCTCGGTGAACCGGTCGATGTTACGTCAATTAAAGCCATTAACATTCCGGACTCACCACCGCCACTTAGACGGCCATTCCTATGAGCAATTCGTCTTCATGGTATTGGTCACGTCAATTTAAGCCATTGACCACCGAAGACCCCCATCTATGCCAACGGCGAGTGCCATGTACCTTTAGGTCTCTCTAACCCGAACGACATAAAGCGGGTACGGCTCCATCTAACCCGTGCTCACATCGCAATGGCAATTTAAGCCATTTGCGCGGGTCAAACTTTCACCGATTCCCATTCTACCGAAAGACACATAACCCCGTTATGTTCATGTTGGCACTCAGGCCACCAAGTTGGCAAGACCTCGTGTCCGCCCAGTTTTCCGGGTGCACCTTTGGGTTAGTCCCCAAGGCTCCCTGCTGCAATCTACCGCGTAGAAAACCCGAAAACACCAAATAGCACGGAGTCTTCTCCGGCCTTATGCAATGCAACATCACCGATCCGAACTAACATGTCCGGGTAGGCTTCAACCAAAATGCCTATGTCCGTTCTCGCATACGGACTCTAAACAACGGGGACTTCACATATCTACCCGAAGGAACGCCTCCAACTCTCCGCAAACTCGCGAGAGCGGGCTTCCTATGCAAAGAAAAGAGCGACTCATGCTCAAGATGAGGATCGTTACCCTTGCGGTCCTCTTTGGCGCCATCGAAAAGTAATCGGATGGAAATCACCGCACTTGCGTTGCCTCCGTGGATCCGGAGTCGGCTTGCGATTCGGAGCTCCGAAGCTCCTCCAATGGCGGATCTAGCTCCTCTTCTTCTTGCCTTAGCTTTTCTTTCTCCAAGGGTTTGGAGAGATAACAAGTGGAAAAAGTGAGGGTTTTCTAAGTCAAAACCCGGGTATATCCCTTCAGGAACAACCCCCAGCCATTGGATCCTCAGTCAAAG
Source organism: Platanthera guangdongensis (assembly GCA_039583875.1). NCBI lineage: Eukaryota > Viridiplantae > Streptophyta > Magnoliopsida > Asparagales > Orchidaceae > Platanthera > Platanthera guangdongensis. Next base: position 10,492,066 of record CM077155.1, read on the forward strand.
AAATGAACGGCATCGATTCGGGACTGAAATGCCCAATCTGGGCCGAACACGGCCTGGCACACGCCCGTGTCCAGGGCCGTGTGCCTCATTCGCCGTCAAAATCGAATCACCTGGAACCTCACACGGGTCTCGAACACGCCCGTGTTCGAGCTGACACGCCCGTGTTCCATCTGACACGGCCGTGTAGCTGGCCGTGTACCCCATGATTTTCTCCCGTTTTCAACCCGAGCACTGCACGGGTTCTAGGACACGCCCGTGTCCTTGCCCGTGTCACCTTGACACGCCTGGGCTCCAGGCCGTGTACAAGGTCTCGGCACTTCGCGGCTAAGTGTCGACACGGGTCGACACGCCCTGCGACATGCCCGTGTCGCAGGCCGTGTGCCATGTCTCGACACACTGTCGACACCAAAGTGTCGACTTCGCGGGACGAGTGTCGACACGGGTTGACACGCCCTGCGACACGCCCGTGTCGCAGGCCGTGTGCCGTGTCTCGACACAACGTCGAAGCACTGTGTCGACTTCACGGCTAAGTGTCGACACGGGTCGACACGCCCTGCGACACGCCCGTGTCGCAGGCCGTGTGCCCAGTCTCGACACAATGTCGAGACCAAAGTGTCGACTTCACGCCTTAGTGTCGACACAGGCTTGACACGCCCTGGGACACGCCCGTGTCCCAGGCCGTGTGCCTGCAGCCAGAACTCAAACTGGCCCAAATTATTCCCCTCTGCTCCTTTGAGTTTCGGGGCGTTACAAATAGAGCCTATGAGAATGAAAATCATAAACTTAAAATTGAGTGGAGAGAGATATTCATTACCAATACCAATTTCTTGAGAGCAAACTTGGAGCCACCTTAGCCTTAGCCGAGAGGGTAATCTCCCCCTTTTTGGCTTCTGCAAATCTGGGTCTATTGCATTTGACCCCTTGCTCCCCCTCAGTTCTTGCACCTGTGCTCACACTTGAGTTCCTGGCAGAGGCTCCCCCTAGATGCACGCGCCTGGAGTTTCTGTAGTCTTCATTCCTCATAGTTTAGCATCCCCAATTCAGTTTTGAAAAGACTGAACTTGACTTCGTCTGAGGGCTTTGTGAAAATATCTGCAATCTGCTTGTCCGTGGGGACATAACAAAGAGAGATGTCCTTGTTCTCCACGTGCTCCCGAATGAAGTGGTAGCGCACTTCAATATGCTTCGTTATGCTGTGCGATACCGGATTGTTGGCAATTGCAATTGCACTGGAGGAGTCGCAGTACATTGGTACTTCCTTGAACTGAAGGTCGTAGTCAGCTAACTGGTTTCTGATCCATAGGAGTTGTGAGCAACAGCTGCCTGCCGAGATGTACTCAGACTCTGCTGTGGAGGTTGCTACACAATTCTACTTCTTGCTGTTCCATGAGATAAGCCTTCTTCCGAGGAATTGACATGTCCCGGAAGTGTTTTTCCTGTCATCCCTACTCCCTGCAAAATCAGCATCTGAAAAACCTATTAGCTCGACATCTTTGTTTCTCGGGTACCACAAGCCAAGATTGAGAGTACCTTTAAGGTATCTTAGAATTCGTTTTGCAGCGACATAGTGAGATTCCTTAGTGTTCACCTGATATCTGGCACAGACACATGTGGAGAACATGATATCCGGTCTACTAGCAGTAAGGTAGAGCAGGGATCCAATGATGCTTCTGTATTTGGTTTCATCGAAAGGTTTACCTTTCTCATCCTTATCCAGATACATAGTGGATCCCATTGGAGTCCTCATAGAGGTTGCATTCTCCATACCGAATTTCTTGAGGAGTTCATTTGTGAACTTCGTCTGAGAGATGAAGATTCCATCCTCAGACTGTTTTACTTGAAGTCCCAAGAAATACTTTAGCTCTCCCATACTGCTCATTTCAAACTTTTCTTGCATAAGTTTATAAAACGTTTTGCAAAGATTGTTGTCCGTTGAGCCGAATATAATGTCATCGACATAGATTTGCACCAGCAAAATCTTGCCTTTGACTTCCCTGAGAAACAATATCTTATCTATTTTATCTCTAGAGAACTTGTTCTCAAGAAGAAAACTAGATAAAGTCTCATACCAAGCTCGTGGATCTTGTTTTAAACCATATAAAGCTTTATTAAGAAAATATACATGATTGAGATAAGTAAGATTGACAAAACCTGGGGGTTGAGCGACGTATACTTCCTCTTTCAGGTCTCCGTTCAAGAATGCTGATTTCACATCCATTTGATAGACTGTGAATCCTTTGTGCGAAGCATACGCCAGGAACAATCTGATTGCCTCGAGCCTTGCCACTGGTGCAAAGGTCTGGTCGAAGTCAATCCCCTCCTCCTGTCTGTAACCTTGAGCCACCAACCTGGCCTTGTTCTTTATGATGACACCATGTTCATCCAGTTTATTTCTGAAGATCCACTTGGTGCCAATCACATTCTGCTTTTGTGGTCTGGGAACCAGCGTCCAAACGTTGCATCGTTCGAATTGATGCAGTTCATCTTGCATGGCCAAAATCCATGCCGCATCTTTGTTCGCCTCGTCGAACTTCTTTGGCTCAACCTGTGACAGGAAGCTAAGATGCAAAATCTCGTTAATAGTACCTCTTCGAGTTCTGACACCGTCACGAGGATCTCCGATGATCTGATCTCTAGGATGATCCCTCACGTGCCGGAGCTCTAGAAGTCTGGCGTCTGGAGCTTCGACTACTTCTTAAGCTTCTCATTCTTCTAAGAGATTTGCTCCATTTTGATCTTCAACATTCCCAGTTGACGTTGAGGTGGAAACTTTGACGTACTTAGGAGTTTCATCTTTAGCAGTCTCATCGAGACTCAGCTGTTCAAGTCGTTCACCTGCATCTTCAAGAATACCGCTGGAATAATTGCTGTTAAGCAAGCTTCCTTCATCAAATACAACATTAATTGATTCTTCTACCACTAGGGTTTTCTTATTGAAGACCCTATATGCCCGACTGTGGGTACTATAGCCCATGAATATGCCTTCGAAGCATTTTTCACCAAATTTAGTACGCGGGTACTTCCCGTTATTGAGTACGTAGCATTTGCAATCAAAGATTCTTAAGTAGGACATGGTTGGTTTCTTGCCTCTCAGTAGCTCATAAGGCGTCTTACGATGATTCTTGTTGATCAATGCTCGGTTTTGTACATGACAAGCCGTATTGACCGCCTCTGCCCAGAAGTATTTTGGGAGAGAAGCGTCTTTCAATATTGTCGTGCAAGCTTCAATGAGAGTTCTATTTCTCCTCTCTGCAACTCCATTTTGCTGAGGAGTGCGCGGGGAGGAAAACTCATGAAAGATACCTTGTTCTTCACAAAACTCTGTCATAGCACCAGACTCGAACTCTGTTCCATGATCACTTCTGATTTTGACCACTGAGCAGTTAAGTTCGTTCTGGATCTGCTTGACAAAGCTGGTGAAGATGTCAAACGTATCAGACTTGCGTTTTAAAAAGAACACCCAGGTAAACCGAGAGTGATCATCTACAATCACGAGCGTATAAGACTTCCCTCCTAAACTATTGAACTTGCATTGGACCAAACAAGTCCATGTGCAAAATATAAAGACATCTGGAGGAGTCTTTGTCTGAGATGCCCTTAAAGGTAGCCCGAGTCTGTTTGCCCATCTGGCATGCAGGACAGGGACTATCTTTGATACACTTAATAATGGGAGCATCCCTCACTAAATCTTTGGGAAATAGCATATTAATTGTCTTGTAATTAATATGTGCCAATCTCTTGTGCCATTGTTCACAAAGAGATGCACTGTCTTTTGCTACTAGGCATACGGGGGTAGATGAATCTAAGCTAATAAAATCTAAGCAGAAGATATTTCTGCTCCTAATGCCTGTTAATACCGTCTCAGAAGAGGCACATGATATTATCAGGCATTTATCCTTGCAGAACTTAACGTCATAACCTTTATCACATAATTGACTTACACTGATCAGATTATGGTTTAACCCTTCAACATATGCCACGTCGGTGATAGAGATTATACCGTTGGAAATCATACCGTAACCTCTGGTGACTCCTCGATCTGACCCCCCAAAGATGACTTTGGGTCCATTCTCGACTGGAGTGTAATCACACAGCAGGCTTCTTGTCCCAGTCATATGCCGGGAGCATCCACTGTCCAAGTACCATATTGGAGTTTTGGTGGCCTTTGGACATTCCTGCAAAACAAAATTAATTTCCCTTAGGAACCCAATCGAACTTGGGTCCTAGATTCTTGGTTAGCATACTCCCCCTCGGGTGGTTAACCCTACGAGTGGTCGGCCTCGCATTGCTAACATAAGGAGTCTCGTTATACCTCGGATTAAACCAACAATCCACAGCAAAGTGACCGACTTTGCCACAACACCAACAGTCAAATTTGTTGTACCTCTTCCTAGGCTCCTGCTTTACCCTGGGAATGGTGGGTACAACCGGGGCCTTGGATCTGGAGGTGGAGGCATTATAGTGATTGCAGTCACATGACTTCTTCACCTTCTGTTCCTTCAGTATAACAGGCTTGGCTTTTGGTGCCTGCTTTCTATTATGGCCGCTAGAGAATTGACCATAATTTCCCATGTGGATTTCCTCATAAGGTGCCTTGAAGACACTCTCACCGAAGTTGCGGGGAAAAGTCCAACCATCATATCGGCTCTTTGGCTTTGCAACTGAGGGCCGGAAATGATGACCAAAGGTTGACTCAAAGTCATGTTGGTTGCAGGGAAAGCTAGGCTTTCTGAACGCAACAGGACTGAGTGGGGCCTTTCCCTTTTCAGCAGCAGAGGCCTTCTTGGCGGCCTTATTCTTTCTCTGGTTCCTGTTTCTCCTGGATGAGGAAGCAGATACCCCTACATGCCCCATGCCAGCTCCTTTGGCCTGAGCAGAGAAGGTATCAACTAATGGAAGAACTGTTTTTGGCATAGAGAAGCTTTTGACGATCTTCCTTTCTGCCGCAAGTTGTTCTTCCAACTTGTCGACTTCCTCCTGCTTAAGATCAAGGAGCTTAAGAGACTCTGAATGCTTTGAAGTCAGGTCTAGGTGCTCCTGTCGGAGAGAGATCAAACTGGTGATCTCTTCCCTTAGGGAGACACTCTCACCCTTAAGGAATTTCACTTCCTTTTTCTCAGCCTTCAATCTCTTACGGCACTCCTCGAAAGTGTTAAGCAGAAGATCATACTTCTCGAGGAGCTCCACTTCACGGGCCGAAGGGCTATCCTTAGGGTCATCATCCTGAGACTCAGGATCAGATTCAGAGTCAGAGAGAGGGGTGTGAGCCTTTACCTTCCCAGTAAATGGGGGGCATTCTCCTTCTGAGTCGGAGCGACCCACCAGCCCGAAGTAGGCTTCCTCATCATCACTGGAGTCTGAGGAATCAGACTCACTCAGTGTCTTTGGCTTTTTGGCGATGTAGCTCCTCTCTTTCTTCTTATCTCTAGAGGACTTGTGCTCCTCTCCCTTCCCCTTTTCTCTCTTGCCTTGGTGGCAGTCGGCCACGACGTGTCCTGGCTTATTACATCCAAAACAAATAATGTCAGAGGAGCGATGTTTGTTCGGTTTAGAAGCATACCTATAAGAAGAATAATTTTTCTTCTGATGCCTGGAGGAGGAGTCGTCTCTCTTTCTTTGATTCCTCATCTTGAGGAACTTCTTGAATTCTCGGGTGATGAGGGAGAAATCTTCCTCAGATAACTCTGAGCTGGAGGAGCATGGCTCGGAGTCCTCCTCCTCATCCTTTTTCCCGGCACGGTATGAAACCGCACCCTTGCCCTTCCTGGAGTGAATGGCTTTTAGGGCCACAGTCTTTTCCTTGGCTGCAGCCTTCTCTGCTTCTTCTTCTGCTTTCCTGGTGTTCAGTTGAAGCTCATAGGACATCAACTTCCCAAACAGAATTTGCGGGTCTATTTCAGCAAGTCTTCCAAACTCTCGGATGGTGCAGATCTTTGTGTCCCATTCCTTAGTAAGAGACCTAAGGAATTTATCATTAAGTTCACCATCAGTGAACACTCTTCCATATCCTTTGAGGGCATTGACAATCTTGAGGAAGTTCTCGAAGGTGACTCCGATCTCTTTCTTAGGCCCCTTTCTGAAGGCCTCATATTTCTGGTTCAGGAGGGATCTCCGATCATCCCTTACTTCATCAGTGCCCTCCATTAGGATAATCAGGCAGTGCCAGATCTCCTTTGCTGTCCTGCAGTTGCAGAAGTTCTGCATCATTGAGTCATCTACTGCGCTGACCAGAATTTTTTGCGCCTTATTGTCAAGTCCCACCAGCACCATCTCGTCCTTGTCCATTTCAGAAATTTTCTTTGGCACTTTCTTGGTAGGATCAATGGTGGAGGCCTTAGTGGGGACATAAGGTCCCTCCTCCACGATCATGAAGAGTCGGGGATCGACCGCTTCCATGAAGAACCTAATCCTTTCCTTCCAGATAGGAAAGTTTAGCCTAGTGCACACTGGGATCTTGCCTGTGTACTTGAGTCCGTCCATAGTAGAAGTCTGCCTTCTTCTTGACACTAGTGGCAGGAACTTACTCAAGGCGTTAACCTATTTGTTGAGTAACCTCGCTCTGATACCACTTGAAAGTCCACTTAGTGTCAACTACCTTCACCTATGGGGGGGGGGGGAATAGGTGTCTTGCAGCATTTTTGCGGAATTAAAATCGTACCTGCACAAGAAAACAAAACACCACAGCACAGAAAGGACACAAGCAATTTATAGTGGTTCCCCGATTTGGGTACATCCACTTTCCCCCTTCAACCTATCTCCCAACCAGGGACAACTCGGTCACTTCACCAACAGGATTGAAATCCAATCCTTGCACTAACGGAAGGAACCCTTCCACACGTAGGAGTCACCACTCCCACAACACGGGTTGCACCCAACCCTTACAACTAGGGACCAATCGGTCCGTTACAAGGAAATTGAAAATAGATTGTATAAGAAATACAAACAACTTATGGAGACTAAGGTGTCCCTCTTCGTTCGATGACGTGTTCTTGAAGTCAACGAAGAGTCCACAACCCTAGATCTCACTTGGAGAGAATCTCTCCCGAAACCGGCGGAGGCAAGAAGGGCAGCGGCTTGGTTCTCGGGATCGGCGGCGACAACGGAGTGCTGCTGCTGTACTTTGGAGATTCAATCTTCTTAGCAAAGCTAGCAAGGTCTTCGAACGGTCACACTAGGATCGATCGTCTCGATCGATTCGGAAGGGGAAGGTTTTCCCGATCAACGAATCAAGAGACAAAGGATCTCTGGTTAGACGCGTGAGACGCTGTACTTGGCTGAGCTTCTGTCGCCGGGAGATCTGGAAGAACCCACAATCAAAGACCGGCGATCAACTGGCACGAGCGGCGACGGCGGCGGAGCAGGTTTCGCGATCTAGGTCACGTCGGTGGCTCGGTGTATTCGTTTTTCTATATCTGCTCTTTACTGTTCAAAAATACAAATGTATTTATACATTAGGTCTTCAAGATGACCGTTGTGGGCCCCACCAACAAGAAACCCCAAGCCCGGTTCAAAACAGCGCCAGCGGCTGAGTCCAGTCCAGCGGGTTCCAGAAAATTTTCCTAAGGCAAAATCGGCGAGAATCGAAGGTGATTCTCGTCGAATCGGCGAGAATCAGCCAGTGATTCTCGACGATTTTGACTTAGCGACAGATTTGCACGCTCTGATTTAGCCGGAACGATTCGGCGAGAATCAGTCAGTGATTCTCGACGATTCGGCGAGAATCACTAGTGATTCTCGCCGAATCGGCGAGAATCACTTGGTGATTCTCGTCGATTATTACTTAGACGATTTTTCGTCTTTCCACCCATGAGCTGCTCTTTGACCCATCCTTGCTCCTTGTCTGCTCTTGCATTATCACAGCCCTGTACTTGAAAATAAGTACACTACAATAGAGAGAGTACACGTAGGCCAACACACTGATCTGCTCAATGAGGGATTACATCGCGTAGACCCGTGTATATTGACCTACTGCAGCCTGACATTGGTGTGTACTTAGCGTGGAATAACTGCAAGCACAACTTGAAAGATTTCATCAAATACATTGTCTATTTACCTTAGCTTGTTCAGGGGCTTCTTCAAATCAGGTACGTTGTGGATACAATACCCAACAAACACAACTGCGAAGTCGAAATTAGCATTCGACGAACAAAACTCGGGATATCACCACCCGAAGCCAAAAACACAAGCATTCCCTAAGAGGCCCAACCGAGTCACCAAACAGACTCCTGCTAGCTGGGGAATCTTGCTAACAGGCTACAACCAGGCTACACAAGGAACCCTAAGAGCTAAGACCACGCTCTACAACGGCAAAGAGCCGGAAACACGACATCGTAACGCCAGCCAAAGATCAAACAAAACACGGAAAAACCGGGGGCGTTACAGCCACTCCCCCTAAAAGAAAGTTTCGCCTCGAAACTTTACTCACAACACTCCTATAAAGCAAGAGAGAGAAAGAGCCAGGAAAGGGCTATATATATAAATAAAACAGAACATACCAGACATAAGATCAGAGAAACAGATGAGGGTGAGCCTCCCTCATAGCCGACTCCAATTCCCAAGTCGCGCTTTCTACATCCTGATTCCTCCATAAAACTTTAACCATAGGAATAGTCTTCTTCCGCAACGCACGAACCTGAGAATCCAGAATGCGGACAGGCACCTCCACATAAGAAAGATTCGGCTCCAACTGAGGCACAGAATCCAAAACCTGCCTGCCATTCATCACACATTTCTGCAGCTGACTGACGTGGAAGACATCATGCATGCCAGGGAAATTTGCGGGCAAAGCCAGCCTATAAGCTGATATCCCAATCCGCTCAACAATCGGAAATGGCCCCCGTACCTCGGGTCCAACTTCCTGTTCTTGCCAAACCGCTTGACTCCGATCAACGAGGAGACCTTTAAGAACACTGAGTCCCCCACTACAAATTCCAAGTCCGATCTACGCCGGTTGGCGTTCTCCTCATATCTCTCCTGGGCTAACCGAAGCTTTTCCCGAATAAGCTTCACAGCGGTTTCCATCTTCTCGAGCGCTTCTGGACCCAATAAAGGTCTCTCGCCAAGCTCAGCCCAAAACAAGGGAGTCCTGCAGCGCCTCCCATACAAAGCTTCAAAAGGAGCCATTTGCAAGCTTTCTTGATAACTGTTGTTATATGCAAATTCCATAAGCCGCAAGCGCTCGTCCCACGCTCCTCCGTGGTCCAGAATATAACATCGGATCATATCTTCCACAATCTGATTTACTCGCTCCGTCTGACCGTTGGTCTGTGGATGATAAGCTGTGGAGTATCTCAAATCTGTACCCAACCCCTCTTGGAGGCTCTTCCAAAAACGAGACGTGAACCTAGAGTCTCGATCTGATATGATACTTACGGGTACACCATGCAATCTGACAACCTCTTCCAGATACAGCTCGGCTATCTTCCTCATCGGATAATTGATCTTAAATGGTACGAAATGAGCACTCTTCATCAATCTGTCTACGATTACCCAAACTGAATCATGCCCCTTAAGAGATCTCAGTAAGCCTGTAATGAAATCCATCGAGATACTCTCCCACTTAAACGTCGAAATCTCCTAGGGAGTCAGCTTGCCACCAGGCCTCCCATGGTCAGCTTTCACACGCCTACAAGTGTGACACTCAGAAACAAATCTGGCTATACCTCTCTTCATCCCGTACCACCAGGAAATCTGCTTTAAATCATGATACATCTTGGTAGACCCTGGATGGTAGGCAACACTAGATCCGTGGGCTTCTCTACACACCATATCCCGGATATCTCCAACGGCGGGGATGCAAAACCTGCCACGATACTTCAAGGTACCTGCATCATCTATATAGAAATCTGGTAATTCACCTTTTTCAGCTCGATGATACAAATGCAGAAGATCGGGATCATCCTTCTGATGCAGTCTTGTAAGCGCAATCCACGAAGGTTCTGTCACTGCCAAACTACTCTGCGAATCGCAGCTTCCCACAGAAATGTCCATCAAAAGGAACTCTTCCACTAGACGCTCGGCGGAGAGATTGAAAATCTTCCCTGACTTCCGACTCAGGGCGTCGGCCACCACATTAGCCTTGCCCGGATGGTACTGGATTTCGACATCATAGTCGGCCACATACTCCAACCATCGCCGCTGGCGCAGATTCAATTCTTTCTGGGTGAAGACATACTTTAAACTCTTATGATCCGTGAAAATCTTGCACTGCGCGCCATATAGCAAATGCCTCCACAATTTCAGCGCATAGATCACAGCTGCAAACTCCAGGTCATGCGTAGGGTAATTCCTCTCGTGAGTCTTTAGCTGCCTCGATCCGTACGCAATCACTTTCCCGCCCTGCATCAATACGTAGCCCAGTCCGACATGCGACGCATCCACATATATATCATACTCACTACCCTCCGTAGGCAAAGACAAAATTGGAGCCAAACATAACCTTCTTTTTAGTTTCTCAAAAGCCTCCTCACACTTGCCATCCCATATGAAGGCTACATTCTTCTGCGTCAACTTGGTCAACGGCGCAGACAAGGTGGAGAATCCCTCTACAAATCTTCTATAATAGCCAGCCAAACTCAAGAAGCTTCTGATCTCTTTGGGAGTAACAGACCTCGCCCATTCCATAACAGCAGCGATCTTTTCTGGGTCCACCGATATTCCCTCCTTATTAACCACGTGGCCTAGAAAAGAAACTTGAGGCAACCAAAATTCGCATTTGCTCAGCTTGGCGTATAGCTTATGATTTCTCAGGGTCGCCAAGACCAGACGCAAATGTCGATCATGCTCCTCCGCATCTTTAGAGTACACCAAAACATCGTCTATAAAGACAATCACAAACTTATCTAGAAAATCCTTGAAAACTCTGTTCATCAAATCCATAAAAGCTGAGGGCGCATTAGTCAAACCAAATGACATAACCAAAAACTCAAAATGCCCATGACGAGAGCGGAACGCCGTCCGCGGAACATCTGACTCCCGAATCCTCAACTGGTGATAGCCCGATCGAAGATCAATCTTGGAAAACACGGAGCTACCACGCAGTTGATCAAACAAATCGTCGATTCGCGGCAAAGGGTACCTGTTCTTAATAGTAACCTTGTTCAGCTCTCTATAGTCGATGCATAACCTCATCGACCCATCTTTCATTTTAACGAACAGCACTGGTGCACCCCAAGGCGAAGAACTCGGCCTTATGAAACCTTTTGCCAACATCTCATCCAGCTGGATTCGCAACTCTTCCAGCTCTCGCGGGGCCATCCGGTACGGCGCCTTTACAATAGGACGCGTGCCTGGCTCCAAATCTATCACAAACTCGACATCTCGATCGGGTGGAAGACCGGGAAGATCGTCAGGAAACACATCAGAGAAGTCACACACTACAGGAATCTCTTCCAAACGTGGCACACTAACAACCGACCCTACCAGAGAGACCACACAGGCAAAACAGCCAGAATCAAGCAACTTCTGAGCACGCACCGCAGAAATGACTGGAGACTCCTGGAGAGAATACCCATAAACGCTCCCTGGCTGACCGTTGTCTTTGACGAAGTCCAAGCGCTTACCCTTGCACTGGATAACTGCATCGTACCTTGACAACCAGTCCATGCCCAAAATAACGTCGAAATCCTCCAGGTCAATCACCTTCAGATCTGCCTTTGCTAGAAAATCCCCCAACAAAATCGGACAATCAAGGACACCCAGGTCCGTAACCACAGAGTCACCGGAGGGGAACTTAACGCAGAAGGCACCACCAACACAATTTACGCCCAAACTAAACCGCTCCACGAAAGCTCTAGCCACAAACGAGTGGGTAGCGCCTGAATCGAAGAGAACGCGCGCCCAGCGGTTCTTTACCTTAAATCGTCCTACGAATTGCACACGCATCTAAGGCAACAAGCGCTAAAACGAAAACTACAACCAAAAAGGGAACACAACGAAATGCCCGGGGAGGAGTCGAACCTGAGATAACCTGGGTTGAAGTTTGTGCTTCGTCTGCCGAAAGCACATTCAGCTTCCCCTTTCCTTTATCCATTTGCTGAGGCGGTGGTAAAGCCTGGAGGGGAACTGGCTGCAGAATAGGCTGGAGCTGTGGGCACCTTGTCTTGAGATGACCCTTCTGCCCACACTGAAAACAGACTTTATCTTTTAACCAGCATCGGGCAACATCATGCCCCTTCCTCCCACACAAGGCACACACCAAGTCTCCTATGGGAGCACCCTGAATTGCATGAACCTGTTCCTTCTTCGGCGCTCCCAACCTTTCGAAACACTTCTCAAAGGGATGGCCTGGCCGGCCACAAAAACTACAAACCTCTTTGATCTTCTTTCTCGAGACAGCATCAGGTTCCTGAGGGCTCTTCCCTCCACCGGACTTCAGCTTATCCTTCCTCAACTGCTGGTCTCTATTCTTGGCATTCTCAATGGCCTCAACCCTCAAGGCAGCTTCAACCACACCGGCATAACTGACTGCTCCGTAGGCATTCGCTAACTGCTGAATGTCACTCTTAGTCCACCCAGAAATCGCTTAACTCGGTCTGCCTCAACACTCACCAGACCAGGAAGCAAACCGACTCAACTTACTAAACTCAATCTCATACTCACTAACCGTGAGTTTCCTCTGCTTTAAATGAAGAAAATCATTCATTAGCCGGTCCCGCTCGACTGAAGGCAGAAACTTACTTAACAACATCACCTTAAATGACTCCCAAGTGCAACCTGCCACCAAGCTCTCTTTCTCCCTCAGCCACCAACTCTTTGCTAAGCCCTTGAGCTGATAGGCAGCGAGCATCACTCTCTGATCGTCCGCAATCCCAGAGTAAGAGAACATCTCTTCAATGGAAATCAGTCAGTCATCCAAAATCATGAAATCTGCTTGCCCATCATAAGTAGGGGGCCTAAGCCGCTGAAACTGGGATATGAACGTCATCTCCGGGGGCACCACAACCAAAGGTACGGGAGGAGCAGGAGGGGCAGGAACAGCTACCCCCTCAGCGGGGTCCTGAGCTCTCGGAGTCTGTCCCGCCACCACTGCTACAAGGGACTGAATCTGAGCTTGCATCGCCACTACCTGTCTCGATAACGCCTCATTACTCTGTCGCAGGCTTTCTACCAACACGTCGCTCTGCGCTCCTGACATCTCACCCTCGGATTGGGGGGTCGATCTCGTCGCAGGATGTCTCGCCATCCTATAATCGCACAAGCTTTAGACAAAACCTAGCCCAACAGCTAGAACAAAACTACCCGGTATAGACAAAAACACTTAAATATGAACTTCAACAGCAAAACTTGCTCTGGGAGTTGTTTTTACCATGATGATGTTATGCTTAACCTAAGATGGTTCACCACCATCATACTAACTCATGTGCCTAAACCATGAATGCATGTACTTGTATTCTGTTTGACTCAAAACCATGCGTGTACATATGTCATCATGCAAATCTTTAGTTTGGCACGTTGTGCTTATGAAATGTTATGCTATGCATGATGTGCTATGCATTCTAAAAAGGCCTTAATGCATGCCATGGGCGGCGTACACATGAAAATGTTATGCATCCCATACTACATAACATTTCCATGCAACGAAAAAAGAAAACGTGCTAGCCGCATTCATGTGGTGAGGTTATGCATCCCATACTACATAACTCTCACATGTTGCCTCCTATGGTGGATCCATATACAAACACATATTATGCATCTCATACTACATAATATGCCCTGTATACTTCTTCATGCTCATGAGTGTAGTGTTCGTGCTTTAGCCAAGACGTGCTGATAACATATCGGTGTGTGTATGGTATGACGCTAACCACTAATGCAAACAAGGGAGAGGTTGCCCGACCATTTGTCAAGCAACCTCCCTCTGATACCAACTGTCACAACCCGCATTTTCTCAATGATAAAATCGTATCAGAGCAAGAGAAAACACGTGCCGTGATGCTACGTCGTGCAGGGGATAACTGCACACGTTCAGGCAAAACTCCAGACTTTAGATTTTTAAGGAAAACCATAGATTAATATGAAAGAAAACCAGTTATGTTGAATGGCCGTATCCCTCGGCACGGTGGATCAGCTAGTCCACAATTAAAAGTATATTTATACGCAACAGAAAATACTTTGGTTCAATTAGGCTGACACCCTAAATGAGCATAAGTGTCCCCGAGGGACGACTCATGGTATGCACGACTCTAAAGTGAATATAGTATATATGAAGGATAGTCTTTTACGCTAAGGAAAAATAGTGTCTTGGTTTTATAAATATGTTATGCGTGAGATACATATAGTAATGCCTTTAGGGTTTAAAATATCTAACATGCAACCTAGCATAAATCCTTCCCAGAAGCAAGTAAACAACCACAAATAGGCAAAAAAATAGCAGTTTAAATTCATACCCAGCATCGCAAGAAGCCACCCGTGGGCGTCAACAACCTGACACGGACCCACTGGTGAGTATGTATGTCTATATAGAAAGGTAAAGAACTACCTCACAAAAAAAATCGGGGATCAGCAATCTCAGCTACCCAAGAGGCCTCCAACAAGCCCCTCCAAAAGAACTAGCCGCTGAACTAGCTACAACCTGGACTTGAGGCATTCAAGAAAAGAACACCTCAGCAAGAAAATAATCAAAAAGGTACATAGAACATTAGGTTTATGAGCAAATAAGAAGGGTTTACCAACCCGGCAACAACTGCTATAAGCAAAAGAAAGGGGATGACAGTAAGAAAAGAGCACTGTCTAAAGCACAGCAGAGCACACCAAGTGCGAGCAATAAAACCAATATGCCCTACCAAAAGAGCCTGCAACAGCATCAAGACATATACATATGTGCCAAAAGAAGAAGCCATAAAAAGGAAAGGAACTAACAGTCCTAACACGTGGGTTTATGGCAGAGGTCAAAACATGGATCTGAATACATAACCAAAACCAGATCCAAAAAGGGCTAAGGGGTCAAACAGTGGCAGCTCTAGGGTCCCACACACGCCAACCCAAACCGGGGCAAAAGGCGGTGGCCACAGCTCTCCACATAAAACCACCCCTCCAGAGGCCACCAAAACTCCACCACCTGCCACAACCCAAGAGTCGGCATGCAAAAATTAGCCGAACACCCAATACCCCCCCTAGGGAAAAGTCACACTAACAATCCTAAAGAAACACACGAACCCAAGGCAAAAACGTCGGGTCCAACCGACGCGGCCTTGCACGCCTAACCCGAACCAACCCCGAGCCTTACCTGACCCAAAACCAGCACAACAACTAGTGTCGACACGATGTGTCAACACCACAACAGGCCGACGTCGACACAAAGTGTCGACACCACAGCAGGCCGGTGTCGACACAAAGTGTCGACACCACTCCGGCCGGTGTCGACACAAGGTGTCGACACTACCGCGGCCGGTGTCGACACAAAGTGTCGACACCCCGACTGGCCGGTGTCGACACAAGGTGTCGACACCACGATTGGCTGGTGTCGACACAAAGTGTCGACACCCCGACTGGCTGGTGTCGACACAAAGTGTCGACACCCCGACTGGCCGGTGTCGACACAAGGTGTTGACACCATGATTGGCTGGTGTCGACACAAAGTGTCGACACCCCGACTGGCCACTGGCGCCAGACCCAGCAACCAACCAAAACGAGAACAAGGCGCCTCTCTAAAATTTCATCATCTATCGGCAATAGCAACTACTCAACCTGAACCGTACCAAATCCGTCCCTAATAGACACAATCTCTCAGGAAAAACTGAGATTTAACTGGAACTTCTCTACACTAACCACAGTATAATCGGGGACGAACCCTAGCGTACACCTAGGATCTAAGCAGGAGAGAGATAAAATTTAATCAAGAAGAAAACAAGGATCAGCTTTGGCAAGGATGAGGGAACATCACTTGCCTCAATACCAGCAAAGCTTGGTCGGCCACTTCCATCACTCTCGGATCTAGCCGCAGAGCACCAAGCCGAGGAACAGAAGGAATGCAGATCCAAGCGAGAGCAATCCAGATCCACTCTCGAAATCGAATTTCGACCTCTAAATCTCCAGGAGTCGGCGTCCGAAGGCTAGGGTAGTCCGGCGGTTCTCTTCCTCTTGTACAGGCGGCAGCTTCTTCCAAAAAGAGAAAATGAAAAGAGACAATGAACCGAGCCCTAATTTCTAACCTAAGGCTATATATAAGCATCAGTTTTAATAATAAACAATCAATACATATTAATTACTTACACGCAATATCAAAACGACGCGAGACCCGAAACATCTCGGAAATTGATGAAATTCACATCGCAGCTAAAAACCCACGCTACGAACACAACTGCGAAGTCGAAATTAGCATTCGACGAACAAAACTCGGGATATCACCACCCGAAGCCAAAAACACAAGCATTCCCTAAGAGGCCCAACCGAGTCACCAAACAGACTCCGGCTAGCTGGGGAATCTTGCTAACATGCTACAACCAGGCTACACAAGGAACCCTAAGAGCTAAGACCACACTCTACAACAGAAAAGAGCCGGAAACACGACATTGTAACGCTAGCCAAAGATCAAACAAAACACGGAAAAACCGGGGGGCGTTACACTATACTTGCTTACTTGTCCTTGTGTATACTTATGTTGCTTACTTACTACTGCTCACATATACTTGCTCTGTTTATGAACTCATGATAGACTAGTTCCGCCATCACCTGCTTACTTTGTTACTCTCCACCTGCATTACCTTTCCTTTCCTCCTCCCCGCTTGGTGCCTAGGAGCCATGGGGGAGGGGTGGGGGATGATAGGACTTAGTCTTTTAGACGAACGGTCGTTGACCAAATCATTTTAGGGGATCGTGGAGCCGAACCAGGAGACGCAGCCCTAGAGGTCGCTGCACATGGAGACGAGGTAGTCTAGCATGGGAGTCCAGCCAGCAGGGACAGTGAGTCCCGACCATTAGTAGATATTATAGATTTGCTTCCGCGATTGAGTGATTTGTAGTGAGGATTTTGATGTATCGGGCAGGGCCCCTCTTTAGTACTTTGTTTTATCATTTCTGTGGACTCTCTCTTCGTGGAGAATTATATTATATTCTTGTGATTCTGTGGACCAATATCTGATTTTTCATTACTCTTATATTTATTCTACTCTTCTGCGATCGGTATGGCCGGCAGGATCGGCGTTTTGTAGTGACGACCTTCCCGGGTGTGTTGGTGTCACCGCAAAGCGGCGGTTCTGGGCATAAGACCTAGTTGGTTTTGCAAAAAAAGAGGGTCTTACAAACTGGTATCAGAGGACACCAAGAGTACGCCTCAACGCTGGTGCACCTACCACTTCAGGAGCAGAGCTCCAGTTGGTGTCTATGGAGCTGGTACGGATGATGGAGGATATGCAGATTACCTTGGTGTCCTCGGACGACTCAGAGCTCTATGAGGAGTATCTGGCCGCGATGAGCACTGCCTACGATATTCGAGATCGTATCAGGGCTGAGCAGAGAAGGGATGACAAGCTGGAACTAGTATTCAGGACCTTAGAGGCAGGCATGGCCGGAGAGTATACAGAGAGAGATGGGTTGTTATGCTTTAGAGGACGGGTGTACATACCGGCTGGGGGCAAGATTCGAGAGGACATTATGACCGAGGCTCACTACAGCAGGTACGCGGTGCACCCGGGCATCACCAAGATGACAGCCGACCTGAAGTGGATGATGTACTGGCCAGGTATGAAGAAGGACATCACATACTTCGTGACCCATTGCGAGGCTTGTCAGTCAGTGAAGGCCGAGTATAAGAGTTCGACCGGATTGTTGCAACCACTCCCGGTGCCGGAGTGGAAGTTCGACGATATCACCATGGATTTCATACATGGTCTTCCTCGGTCACATGCGGGGAACGACTCGATATGGGTGATCATCGATCGATTGACGAAGGTGGCCAGATTTCTACCGATCAGGAAGGACGCTCCGGTGGGTGACTTGGTGCGGTGGTTTGTAGAGCAGTTCGTCCGATACCATGGAGTGCCGAGGACGATAGTGTACAATCGTGATGGACGATTTACGTCTAAGGAATGGAGGTCAGTCCAGGCTTATTTGGGGACCCGGTTGACATTTAGTACCGCCTTACACCCTCAGACGGATGGGCAGACAGAGCGCACCAATCGGACACTGGAGGATTTGTTGCGTCTTTGCATACTGGACCGCGGAGAGCCATGGGAGAGGCAGCTACTGTTGATCGAATTCTCGTACAACAACGGCCACCAGTCTAGCATCGGCATGACCCCTTATGAGGCTTTATATGGGCGGAGGTGCAGGACTCCTTTGTCTTGGATCCAGGATGAGGATCCGAAGGCACTTGGCTCAGATTTCGTCGAGGATACAGATGCTCATGTGCGGTTGATTCGAGACAGGATGTTGGAGGCCCAGAGTATGCAGGCCAAGTATTACGATGCTCAGCATCGTCAAGTAGAGTTTAAGGTAGGAGACCGGGTGTTTCTGAAAATACAACCGATGCATGGAGTCTCGCGGGTGCGTGGTCGAAAGAAGCTCAGTTCGAGATACATGGGGCCTTACATGATCCTTGAGCGGATCGGTCCCTTGGCATACAGACTGGAGCTGCCGCCAGACCTAGCGGGTTTGCACGACATTTTCCACGTCTCCTCCCTCAGGAGAGCTCTACTTCGGCCGGAGCAGCGGATTACGGCTACAGATGGGCCCATAGCTTCTGATCAATCGGTGCACTTGGAGCTGATCCGGATATACGATACTGGGATATGGGTCTTGCGACGCAAGAAGGTTCCGCTGGTCAAGGTCTTGTGGAGGAATCATGAACAAGAGGAGCACACGTGGGAGCCACAGGACTTGATGCAGCAAAAGTACCCGGAGCTTTGCATGTTAGGTATTGTCGTTAACCTCTCGGGATGTTACATTTTATTTTTCATATTAGAAACCCCGTAGGCCTAACTTGAATTTTGAGGATGAAATTTTTATTTTTATGTATCGGGATTTGTAACATCCCTCAGACTTCTAGACCCCTAGTATGGTTTTGTCATGACTGGGTCATGACAAAACCCTGAGAAGTACCAAAAGGTTGGGTGAACTTAGGAACTTGTGTGTGAACCACTTTGGTCTGCAAATAGTAGAATTCCAATTAGTAGCTTAGGGATGACCATAGGGCTTCACCATGACCTCATGACCCCACCACAACATCACTAACCTATTAGAGGGTCCATCAGAGTCATAGAGATCCACTAGGGTCAACTAAAAAGGTCAAGTTGACCAAAGTCAACCCAAGCCCTAATTAGGTCAAACTAAGCTCACTCATGCCCAATTGACCTCCCCTTAGCCAAATGGACCCACCTAGACCTTCCCAAGCCCTAAGGGAGGCCAATGGGTCACCAAGGACCCATTGGGGTCAATCCAAATGGTCAATTTGACCAAGGTCAACTCAATCCTTGAAATAGGTCAAACTAGCTCAAATGGGCTAACTCAAGCTCAAGCCCAATCCCCCTTAGGCTAGCCATATTTCCATGAATATTATGGGGGTTAGTGGGGTGCCATTAGGCTGGAGTAGTCATCAAAATTGGCCTTGATGACTGGGAGAGATAAAAACTTCATTTTTTCCTTTAATGGAGGAGAGAGAGAGAGTGAAAAAGGAGGCCATTCATGGCCAAGGGAGACCAAGGGCCTCTTTACTTGTCATGGGTGCGGGGGTACCTGGGAGAATGGGATTACGGTCGAACCCCTACTGGACTATGTTTCTTATTGTGGTAAATTAGGGTTTGGCGAGGGAAGTGATTCAGCTATGTTTGGAACGTAGAGCCTTATTGATTCTCTCTATTGGTAGACGATTGGCAAGCCCGGAAAAAGCGCGTAGAGGTAGTGCGGGAGTGTCGCGGTAGGAGGAGCGGGCAGAGGGATTACACGCATCGTGTGAAGGGGATTGCGACAGTACCGCGTACACAAAGGATTACACACGCGCGCGCACAAGGAGGATTGCGACAACACGCGCACAAGAGGATCGCTGGGAGTAGGATCAAAGTAGGATCGCACAGGGAGGATTGTAGTAGAAGGATTGGAGTTGGCGAGCAGCTCCTTGATAACATGTGCTTCTTCACCGCAGCGGTGTGCGCGCGTCTTCATTGCAGGAGCACATGTCTGTCTTTCGCAAAGAATTTTGGGTAGGCACCTTTCCCAATCACGATCCCTTTACTAACGCGAGTCATCTCTCTTGTGTTCCCTTTTTGACTTAGAGAGAGGATTTCTAGGGCCTTCTTACCTCTATTATGGTGTTGTTCCGACGTAAGGCGTCTTTCCTGCATCACACAGAGGGAATGTACAGTGCACTTGTTACAAGTATGCCATGTGCGCAGTGGGAATGTCGTGGTTCCAAGACTTCTCGGTGCGCGCTTCCTGGAAAAATTCATTTGCTCATGGAGAAATTGGTTGCCAAATTGGAAGATGCGGACATAAAAGAATTCCGCATTCTTGCGAATATCCAAAGGAGAGGGCTCGGCTCAGTCGTCGTCTCCTCCAATGAAGTTAGATCTGGCCCTTGTGGAACTGAAACTCAAAGGATCAACAACATATTGGAGGGCTATCTGACTAGTGAGAAGGAGGAGCCAGAGAAGGAATTGGATGAGTACAATGGGTGGAAGAATAGCCTATTGCACACCTGACTCCTAAACTCGATGGTCACATCTATAACTGTCATAGTGAATGACATAGAGACAATGAGTGATGTTTGAGAAAAGTTACAGAGTATCTGTGCAGGAGACGACAATAACATGGAGGTTTTTTAGATTGAGAGAGTGATAGTGACGATAAGGCAGGGAGACCGTTTGATCCAGGAGTATGCCGCAGATTTGACTTGGTTGTGGGCAGACTATGATCATTTCTCCCCAGCCACATGCTGCAAGGACCCTGTGTGCAAAAAAGAGGATCGAGATGCTCAGAGGTAGACTATGCATTTTATGAGAGAATTGAACCTGACATTTGAGTCAAGGTGTGCAATACTGCTTGTTGAACAAAAAATCTCTTCCCTAGATGAGATGATCTCAGCCATAATGCAGGAGGAGAGCAGGATTAGGATCTAGTATAGTGCAACCACTCTTTCAGGGGTCAAATAAGCTCTAGATATTACCAATCTAAGACACGCGTGATACATGAGCGAGACACGATAATGTTACAATTACGGTGTGATAGGTCATCTCTGACTGGCTTGCCTCAAGCCACCAAAGAAGCGGGATATAAGTAGACATAGTCTGTTTGGGAGACGTGGTCGCGGTCATTGGGGTCGTAGAGGTGGTAGAGGAGGCTATCGAGAAAATCTAATGATTGCATACCAGGTATTAGAAAGAAGTATGACTGATGAAAGTTACTTAGAGGAGCAAAGAATCTTAGTCGCCTTCTCTCAACTGATGCAAAAATAGTGTGAGGGTATAGTTGATTACACACTCACTGCAGCTTCATCCAAGGGGTGGCACTTCCTTTTTTGCTCACTCAGCCACATGTACTTACAATACAATTGCACTCGCATCTAGATCCACCATTGGCTCACTAGATTGGAAAGTTGACTCTGTTGAAGCCAAAATCTGACCTCAACGAAAGTTCGAAATCAGGGGCGTAGCCAACACCTACTTGTCTCAAGCTCCGACCTCCGACTGGTTGTGAAGGACCAGAAACCGACCCAAAGCCTCAGCAGGGAGGTCCCACCGTTTACCCGGAAGATCTCTGAGAGCTTCCCCTCCAAAGCCAAAAGCTAGGCTCGGAGCTCCTCAGAAAGTACAGGAAAACTCTTTTTTTAATCCCCGGAAAAAGTGCTTCTGAAGAACCCCTATGGGTCTATTTATAGGACTCTGAGTTTGAACTGCCAATAACCAAACTGAACCGACCTAAAATTACCAAAATACCCTTAGTTGAGTCTGCCAACAGCCAAACTCCGCTGTTCTGAAGGGTTATATGCAGACCACCGAGGGCAAAAGCGTAAAATCACCTAGGGCAAAAAAGGTGAACCACCTTCCAACTAAACTGGCGCTTGGCGAGAGCACCGTATCGCGGGCGAGAGCTCCTACCTATGGGGCTCGACTTGCCTAGCGAGGCTCTTGCCTGAGCTGCTGGGCCCTCTATCTGGGTCCGTCTCGCTTGGAAAGGCTCTCGCCTGAGCTGCTGGACCCTCTCTTTGGGTCCATCTCGCCTAGGAAGGCTCTCGCCTGAGCCGCTGGACCCTCTCTCTGGGTCCGAACCACTAGGGCTCTATCGCATAGAGAGCCGACCTTTACCTGGCGAGTAGCCCTTTTCCTGAGACCCACTCGCCAGTGAGTAGGCTTCTGTCAAAGAGTTCATCTTTCCTTACCTTCCCCTCTATTCGATCCCGAACTGTTCCTACGAGCCCGGGATTGTACATAATCCCCGCTCTTTTCGAGATTATTTTAAGCTCGGAAAGAAAGTCCAACCTAGTCTCGTGTCATTAAAGCGTATTTATGGGCGTATTTATGAGGGAATATTTGGTGAGGCCCCACACTGGAGCCTGTAAATATAGGATTCTTGCTCCATATGAGAAATCCCCCCTTTCACACTTCTTCCTTCCTTGGCACTATTGCAAAAATGTCTCACAGCCAGAGTTTCTGCGAGCGCCTTGCGATAGTGCGCAAGCAGAATAAGGCCAACGTGGCCGCTCTGACCAAGACTCTGGTTCGTGCCCCACCCTCCTTACCGTCCTCTTCGCCTCACCAGAAGAAGGTAAAGACAGGCGGCCCTTCCTTCTCGGCTGAGGGGCCATCTCGCGCTGTCTTGGAAACCCCCCCCTCTCCTCCTCCTCCTGCATCTCCTAGAGAGAAGGAGGTGAGTTCTCGCTTTCGACCCTATTATCTTTTCGTCCATATCTGCTTATTTACCATTTTGCTTCTTCAGGGAGCCCCCGCGCCTCTACGCCGACCAGTCAGTCCGCGGGATGACACCGTTGCCCATCGCGAAGAAACTGACTCACCACAGCCTTTCACTCCACCATCTACTCCTCCTAACGAGAGGCGAGACGACCCTTCTCAGGCCGCTGGGACCTCCCGCCATCCTGGTAAAAAACCTTCCATCTCGCTTCTCTTTCCCACTCGCTACTCCCACACCCTCCTGCGAGAGCCCCCCTCACCCTGCCCCTCCACTCCTTGCGTAGGCGCCCAGACCGACTCGCCCGCTGAGGAGCTCTTTAGGCGACTCGCTGTCTCGCCCCCTCCTCCTATAGACGCGATTGAAGACAACCTGGGCGACCCCGTGGACCCGCTGGAGATGAAGTGCAAGACAGATGAGATGTTCCGGAAACACGCGCGCATCATCAGCAAGCTGGAGCAGGACAGGCAGGATGCCGACATGCGAATCGAATGGCTGGAGACTAATGCGCTCGCCTGTCTTCCGAGGTGGACACTGGGATAGAGGTTGAGGGGACCGACCCTCAAGCCATTATCTGCGAGGTCGACATGCAGCTCCGTCTCGCGCGCAGTGGGCTTGGTGTCGTTCGCGCTTTCCACTCGCACAGTAGGCCCCCCTGCGCGGGGGCTCGCGGTGGCCGCTGGAAATGGTTCCTGTATTAAGGACTGCCCTGCTCGACCCGCTTTATTCATTCGTCTCGCTCTTTCTTCTTTGTTTTTGTATTTTAATGTTGTAATAATTGTGTAATACATTATGCTACCGTCTCGCCAGCAATGTCTGAGAACATGGTGCCCTCCTTAGGCGGGAGGGTATGTTTAAATATTTATTGCTTCTAGTCTAATCCCTTAATTTTCATTTAATTTTTCTTTTAATTTTAATTACTCTGTCCTATGATTGTGATGGGCCACACGAATCGAGGTTTAGGAGAGAGAGAGTGAACCGCCGACCGACTCTTCCCCTTCCCCTATACGTTTTTTCCGCCCATTTACCCATTTGACCATTTCCGCTATAAATACCCCTGCCCCCGGAGTAGAATAATATCTGCGCCTACATCCTTGCTGCATCCAAGCCTTTGCCCCCTTGCTTCTTCGGTCTCGCTCTTTTAATCCTCTCGCTTCTTCTTCTCTTTCAACCATCTCGCCTACATCCTTCTCGCCTAACATGGGGAAGAAGAAAGTCGAGGAAGGCGAGGGACGCAGTCGCTGCGGGAAGCGGTTTACCGATCATGACTTCGCTCCCGGCAGGCTTCCTGACGAAGACTACCGCAACTTCGTCTGCGAGTACATGAAGGAGGGGCTTGAATCGCGGCCCCCCAAGGTTGGCGAGGCGATCAACACCTATTACCCGGGATAACTCGCCTTCCCCGTCTCGCACTTTGAGACAGGGTTGAGATTGCCCCTCTGGCCGGAGGTAAAACAGGTCTTAAAGTACTTCAGCGTCGTCCCGGCGCAGCTTAACTCGAATGTCATTTCGGTGTTAATTGTTTTCGCCTGCTATATGCGCCGGGAGCGCATCGAGTTCAGCTTGACGGTTTTCCACAAGCTCTTCATCTACCATGCCAATGCCGATGGTGTCTCGTACTTCACTGGGCAAGGGATCAAGGTGTGCGAGACGCCAAATAAAAATCATCATTGGCTCACCATATTTGTGTTCATCCGCGACAACTTCGGGGGCGTCCCGCTTGCGCCTGTGTCGCCCGCCGAGATCTTTTATGTGTCCCCGCAGGTGGGCGGCACAGACAAGCTGCTGTACGACTTCTTTGTCGGCAAAAACTTCGATGTCAACTTCTTGCGGCGAGGCCTCGACTCGCTACCTCCCTTGCTCCCCAGCGAAGGTAATCTCGCTCTCTTGTCTCGCATTTTATTATTTTTCGTCTCGCCATCTCATCACCTTCTTGCTTATTTCAGGATAGCGGGTCGTACCAATCCACCCCCCAATAAGAGCAACATCCAACCAAACAAGGGCCTCAGTCTCTCCAGCGCGGCGGCTGAGGCGGCGAGAGGGTCCCTGGCTCCTGCCCCTCCGAAGAGGCCTGCAGGCGACACGACCCCCTCTCGCTCCAGCCCTCCCAAGAAAAAGATGAAAAAAGTTGTGGTCATCTCTAAGGGGGAAAAAGAAGGCCCCAAAGGAGATCTCGGGGTCCTTGAGCCCCATCTCCATAGGGGACTCTCAGTCGCCCTGCACGCCACCCTCTCATGCCGTCTCGCCCGCCCGCGAGACGACTCTACCTGATTGGCCTGCCGCCACTTCTAATCAGCCTGCCATCGATACATCTCACGAACCTGCTTCTCCTAGTCTCCCAACCCCCTCTTCTCATCCAAACTTCAACCTGGGCCCCGCGATCCAAGATGCTGTCGGCGCCCCCGTTCTGGTGTGGGAGAAGGACGTCAACCGCCTGTCCATCTCCACCCTCCTTCTCTCTTGGAAAGAATAGGAGGTTCCCACCAGCCATGCCTTCTCTATGGGTTATGGCCTTTATGGTGCTCCAGAGGCAGTCTCCCCCGAGACCGAGTCCTCGCGAGACCTCGTCCTGAAGTCCTCCCACGCCCAACTACGCGCCTTGGAGCTCTCGCATCGCACCACGAGCCGCCTGATTTACACTAATAAGAAGTGGAAAGACACCGAGACGGGCCTGGAGGTGGAGCGAGTGAAATCCGATGACCTCACGAAAAGGCTATCTGTTGTCGAGACCCTCCTCGCAAAAGCTCAGGGCGGCGTGGTAAGCCTTAAAACTTATCCTTGGATTATTCTTTTCAAATACTCTTTTCTAATGACTGGGCGTCTCGCAGGATGCCGAGACAGCGGAGCAGATGCACTCGCGCATGGCGGCCCGGTAGGAGGAGAATAAGGATTTGAAAGCTCAGGTCGCTCGCCTTCAGGCCAACGCCCCGTCGTCATCTCGCCGCGAACCCCTCCCGGCCCCTCCGCCTCAATATTCTCTGGATGAAGTTGCGGAGCAGTGCCGAGACGCCAGGATCATGACGACAGTGCTGGTCCTAAAAATAATGAAGGAGCTTGGGATCGTGAAGGAGGACTCTGAGATGGTGACTGCTCGCGATCTGGTTCCCCAGCTTTATGGCGTGGAGAGCGAAGATTCTTCTTCCGGCAGGGAGGAATGATCTGCTGCCTGCGAGATCCCGGACCCCTCCCCCGCCCTTTTTTTTGCTTCTGTATAACTTAAACTTCTTTTTGAGTTTCTTTTTGTGATCAAAAATGTATTGATGACACTTGTGATGAACTGATATTGATCAAATGCACACTCTTGTCATGTTACTTTATTTCACATTTTGCGAAACGGTTTATTGGCTTGCTTTTATTTGCGAGACGGTGCTATCCTCCCGTCTCGCCGACTCACTTTTACTCTTTTCACTTTGTTTTATTTTACTGCGAGACGACCCTTTGATGCGAGTCGTCACTTCCCTCATCTTGTTTATGTGAGACTTAACTGAGATAACCCTTTCGTCTCGCCTCAGCGTACTCCCGGCGCGAGTGGACTTTAATGATTTAACTTGCCCCCTATTATTAAGCCGGGCCTTCTGTCCTGCGCAAGTGCCCACTCGCCGTAGGCGAGACCATCCCTGAGGCCGCCAGCTGAGAGTGCCTCGACTCGCACTGCTTCAGCCTTTGCCTCTCATAGTTATATTTTTATGAGACTAAGTAGGGATGCTCCTTAAGGAGGTCTCCCCAACCACTCTGTCATCAAGTGAGCTTATAACCATGCCAGCTTGATGAGTGCCTGGGCAGCGAGTCTACCTGGGGCCGAGCCAGGCTCGGGGTAGTGCAATAGTCTCTAAGAACCAAGAACCAATCCTCTCCTGCACAGGCAAGCCTTCGGACCTGCCAGCTAATGAGAGCATGCGCAGCGGGTCTACCTGGGGCCGAGCCGCGCTCGTGGTAGTGCAAAAGTCTCCAAGAACCAAGAACCAATCCTCTCCCCCACAGCCGAGCCTTCGGACCTGCCAGCTAATGAGAGCCTGCGCAGCGGGTCTACCTGGGGCCGAGCCGCGCTCGGGGTAGTGCAAAAGTCTCCAAGAACCAAGAACCAATCCTCTCCCCTACAGGTGAGCCTTCAGACCTGCCAGCTAATGAGAGCCTGCGCAGCGGGTCTACTTGGGGCCGAGCCGCACTCGGGGTCCCTTACCCCCACAGGCGAGCCTTCGGACCTGCCAGCTAATGAGAGCCTGCGCAGTGGGTCTACCTAGGGCCGAGCCAGGTTCGGGGTAGTGCAAAAGTCTCCAAGAACCAAGAACCAATCCTCTCCCCCACAGTAGAGCCCTTGGACCTGCCGGCTAATGAGAGCCTGCACAGTGGGTCTACCTGGGGCCGAACTGCGCTTTGGGTCCCTTACCCCCACAGGCGAGCCTTCGAACCTGCCAACTAATGAGAACCTGCGCAGCGGGTTTACCTGGGGCCGAGCCAGGCTCGGGGTAGTGCAAAAGTCTCCAAGAACCAAGAACCAATCCTCTCCCCCACAGGCGAGCCTTCAGACCTGACAGCTAATGAGAGCCTGCGCAGCGGGTCTACCTGGGGCCGAGCCGCGCTCGGGGTCCCTTATCCCCACAGGCGAGCCTTCGGACCTGCCATATAATGGGAGCCTGCGCAGCGGGTCTACCTGGGCCGAGCCAGGCTCGGGGTAGTGCAAAAGTCTCCAAGAATCAAAAACCAATCCTCTCCCCCACAGGCGAGCCTTCAGACCTACCAGCTAATGAGAGCCTGCGCAGTGGGTCTACCTATGGCCGAGCCACGCTCAGGGTCTCTTACCCCCATAGGCGAGCCTTCGGACCTGCCAACTATTGAGAGCCCGCGCAGCGGGTCTACTGGGGTCGAGCCAGGCTCGGGGTAGTGCAAAAGTCTCCAAGAACCAAGAACCAATCCTCTTCCCCACATGCGAGCCTTAGGTCCTGCCAGCTAATGAGAACCTGCGCAGCGGGTCTACCTGGGGCCGAGCCGCGCTCTGGGTCCCTTACCCCCACATGCGAGCCTTCAGACCAGCAGCTAATGAGAGTCTGTGCAACGGGTCTACCTAGGGCCGAGCCAGGCTTGGGGTAGTGCAAAAGTCTCTAAGAATCAAGAACCAATCCTCTCCCTCACAGGCGAGCCTTCGGACCTGCCAGCTAATGAGAGCCTGCGCAGCGGGTCTACCTGGGGCCGAGCCGTGCTCGGGGTCCTTACCCCCACAGGCGAGCCTTCGGACCTGCCAGCTAATGAGATCCTGCGTAGCGGGTCTACCTGGTGTCGAGCCAGGCTCGGGTAGTGCAAAAGTCTCCAAGAACCAAGAACCAATCCTCTCCCCCATAGGCGAGCCTTAGGACCTGCCAGCTAATAAGAGCCTGCACAGCAGGTCTACCTGGGGCCGAGCCGCTCTCGGTGTCCCTTACCCCCACAGGCGAGCCTTCAGACCTGCCAGCTAATGAGGACCTGCGCAGCGGGTCTACCTGGGGTCGAGCCAGGCTCGGGGTAGTGCAAAAGTCTCATCTTCCTGCCGTTAGAATTTCACAGTAGGTAAAAGCAAAAGTGATTTGAGGAACATATTACAATAAACTTGACTTTGAGTATACAATTTTTACTCTCCCTTATCATGGGTAGAAGCGCTTCAAGTCGTCGCTGCTCCAGGTGTGGCTCATGGACCTACCCTCCACATCCTGGAGGTGGTAACCTCTCATTCTCACGACCCTCTCGACAATATAAGGCCCTTCCCAATTTGAGTTGAGCTTACCCACGGGGGCAGATCTCCCCGCAGCATCAACTTTCTTCAGCACCAGATCTCCTTCTGTGAACTATTTGATCATGATATGCTTGTCAAAGTATTTTGCAATCAGCTGTTTGATCTCTTTCTACCTGATTGCTGCGACATCACATAGCTCTTCCACCATATCCAATGAGAGGCGTAGCCCACCTTCGTTTTCCAACCTCCAAGCCTCGTCCTCGTCACCCGTGGCCATGACTCGTGGGGATCTAACCTCAAACTCCACGGGCAGGACTGCCTCACACCCATGGGAAATTTTGAATGGGGTCTCGCCGGTGGCCGTGTTTGGGGTTGTCCGCAATGCCCACAATACTGAAGGGAGCTGTTCCACCCAACTTCCCCTCAAGTTCTACACCGTCTTCTTTAGTAGGTTCACGATGATCTTGTTGGCCGCCTCCACCTGACCGTTGCTCCTGGGGTGATGTACGGAGGCAAATCTAAGGTCTATCCCCAGCTGAGCGCAGAAGCTGATGAATTCTTCGCTGGCAAACTGGGGCCCATTGTCTGTTACTATCGCCTGGGGGAGCCCGTGCCTGCATATGATCTCTCCCCAGACAAAATTCCTGATGACTTGTGAGGTGACCTTGGTCAATGCCTTGACCTCCAGCCACTTTGAAAAGTAATCAATCATGACCAGGAGGAACCTCCTT
Source organism: Platanthera guangdongensis (assembly GCA_039583875.1). NCBI lineage: Eukaryota > Viridiplantae > Streptophyta > Magnoliopsida > Asparagales > Orchidaceae > Platanthera > Platanthera guangdongensis. The sequence goes on from CM077155.1 coordinate 10,521,337, forward strand.
TGTCCACTAGCCGGAGGGAAAGGCCCGACTAAATCCATCCCCTAGATGGCGAAAGGTCATGGTGTCGTGATGCTTCAGAGCCTTTGAGCGGGCAAGAGTTGGAGGGGGCGTATAGCTGACACTTCCGGCACCTCCTCGCAAACTCAGCCGCATCCTTCCTCAGGGTCTGCCAGAAATACCCTTGCCTCACCACCCTTGCTTCCAACGTCCTTCTCCCTGAGTGACTGTCGCATTCTCCTGAATGCACTTCCTCCATGATCCGCAGGATCTCCTCCTCGGTCACACACCTTGCCAGGAGCCCTGACAACATCTTCCGATGTAACCCCCCTTCCAGCATTAGGTAGTGAGCCGCCTTGTGCCTGAAGCTTTTTGCATCCTTGGCCCCCTCCGAAAGCTCGCCAGTGGTTAGGAAAGTCACCAATGGATCCACCCATGAGGGTCGCCGATCCACCTCCATCAACTCTCCCTCCACGATAGCCGGTCGAAATAGCTCAGTCAAGGTCTCTCCTCCCCGAGGTCCAAACTTAGCTAACCGATCGACAGCTATACTTTCTTCCCCAGGGACATGTTGGATTGAGAACGTCCGGAACCCCCCGATGATCGCCCTCATCTTGGATAAGTACTTCACAAGGGAGAGCTCCCGAGCTTCGAACTCCCCTCAGATCTATGATGCCACCACCAACGAGTCCGTAAAAGTCTCCACATCTTGGATCTCAAGTTCCTTTGCCAAACGAAGGCCGACTATCACGGCCTCGTACTCCTCCTGGTTGTTAGTCGCTGGAAAGTGCAAGACCACTGCTTGTTCTATAGTGACCCCTTGAGGACTTATCAACACCACCCCGGCTCCGAGGGAGTGCTTTCCCGAGGCCCCATCAACAATCATCTTCTACGCCTCCTGCGGTTGTGGCTCCTCCACTCCAACCTCAACAACTTGGTCCGTCAAGAAGTCAGCCACCGCCTGTGCCTTAATGGAGAGCCTTGGCACGAATGAGATATCAAACTCGCTCAATACAATAGACCACTTGGCCAACCTGCCTGAGTGCTCCACTCCCTCAAAAATCTTACGAAGAGGATGGTCCGTCACCACCCTGATCGAATGCGTTTGGAAGTACGGCCGGAGCTTCCTGGCCGAAATGATCAAAGCATACGCCAGCTTTTCCAAGATGGGTAGCGGAGCTCCACCTTCTTCAGAATCCTGCTAACATAGTAGATTGGCAATTGCTTCTTCCCCTCTTCTCTGACCAGGACAGAGCTCACGGCCTCTGCTCCTACTCCGAGATACAAGGCTAGGTCCTCCCCCTCCTTTGGGCTTTGAAGTAGAGGAGCCAGGGAGAGCTTCCTCTTCAGCATTTGAAAAGTTTCTTCACACTCGGCCGTCCATTCGAACCTTTGAGTACCCTGCAGCACTTTGAAGAACGATGAGCACTTTTCTCCCGACCTTGAGAGGAATCTGCTTAGCCCGACCAGCTTGCCTGTCAGGCGCTGGACCTCCTTAGCGTTGCGTGGTGACTATAGCTCCAGGATGGCCTTCACCTTATCCGAGTTAGGCTCCACCCCTGCTGGGGTCAGGAGATACCAAGGAACTTCCCGCGGCTCGCCCCGAAGACGCACTTCTGGGGGTTCAGCCTCATCTTGAACTTCCGCAGGGTGGCGAAGGTCTCTTCCAGGTCCCGAAGGTGCGAGTCCACACACTTGCTCTTGACCATTAGATCATCAACATAGACCTACAGGTTCCTCCCCCTTTGACCCTGGAAGACTTGATCCATCAGGCGCTGGTATGTAGCCCCTGCATTTTTCAACCCAAAGGGCATCATCTTATAGCTGAAACATCTCTCCCTCGTGATGAAGGAGACGTCCTTGACATCACGAGGGTGCATTCGGATCCGAGGGTAACCTGAAAAGCATCCAAAAAAACTCATAATAGAAAAACCAACGGCTGAATCAACCAGCGCGTCGATTTGAGACAGGGGGTAGCAATCCTTGGGGCATGATTTATTTAATAAGGAAAAATTGATGCACATGTGCCACTTCCCTCCCCTTTCTTTACCATTACCACGTTGGAGATCTAGCCTGGATACTCGATCTCCGAGATGAAGCCAGCCTTCATAAGCTTTTGGACCTCCTCGCGGATGGGCTCCTCCAGCTTGGTAGCGATGGTCCTCATCTTCTGCCGAATGGGGCGCATCCAGGGGTCCAAGTTCAGGCAATGGCAGGACACATCTGCATCGATTCCCGGCATGTCAGCCGCGCTCCAAGCAAAGATGTCGACGTTGCTCTGGATGCAAGCCCGAACTCGCTCCTGGTCCTCGGGACTCAAGCCCCCGCTGATCCGGACCCTCTGCACCTGGCCGACGCTGGTGAAGACTTCCATCTCCACCACTTCTCCAGCCGCGACTACTCCCAGCCGACTCTTGCTCCCTCTTCGTGCCCATACTCTTACTCCCCTCCTGCTTCATCGACTTCCATCGCCTCCCCCAGGCTCTCATGCTGCTCCTGCTCGACCTCCACGCCTCTCAGGGCCTCTCTCTCAACTCCTTCTCCTACTCCTTCCACCTGCCGACCCTCTTGCTGCTCTGACTCTTCGTCCCTCTGCATCTCATGCACACCTCCTCCTTTTTGCTCCTCCTCAATCTCCTCCCTCGCCTCCTCCATTCTCACCTCCTACTCTCTGACAACCTCTTCCTACTCCGCCATCTCCCTCTCCAGCTCTTCTGCCTCTGCCATCCAAGATATGGTGTTGACCACTGTCACGTAACACTGCCTCGCCACCTTCGGGTCCCCCCCTGATCCTAACCTGTACCCCTCCGTTGTTGAATTTAAGGCATTGATGAAATGATGAGGGGACGCAGCGAAAGGCGCTGATGAGGGGGCGCCCAAAGATGGCGTTATAGTTGCCCGGGGCATCCACGATCACGAACCTGCAGTTCCGTGACATGCTCCCCAACTTCACATGCAGCCCTACCCCTCCTTCTACCTCCTTTCTTTCTCCTGAAAATCCAAACAACGGTCCGTCCGAGGTTAACACCCTCTTGCCCTCGACCTTCATCTCATCGAAGGCCCTCTTGAAGATCACATTCACGGAGCTCCCGTTGTCCACCAAGATCCTGGAGACCGTGAAGTTCTCGACTGCCGTCTGGATCACCAAGGCGTCACAGAACGGGTCCTCATAATCTGGCATATCTGCTGAAGAAAAGGTAATTTTTTCTTCCGGAGGGGGAGCCTGGGAGATCGAGGCTACCCCCCTTCGTAACATGGTCTGGAGGCTCTCCTTACAAGTTGCCTCAATCCCAACTCATCTGTGGATCACCCTGATCCCTCCCCGGGTTCCTATGTCCGCCCGGTCCTCACACCTGTCTTCCGCCTCCCCCTGCTGCACCTCCACGATCCTTATCGGCGGATCCTGCCTCCCTAGCCCCCTGGCTTCTCTCATCTCCAAGAACTCTGGGCAGGTGGCCGTCGCGTGACCCTCCTCCTGGTGGAAGTCACAAAAAAGCAAAGCCACCCGGCCCCCTCTTCCTTCTCCACCTCCTCTTCTTCCTGCTCGTCCCCGAGCTCCTCTCCTTCCTCCTCTACCTCGGCCGACCTCCAATGCCTCCTACTGCTACGGGAAGTGACCCCTCAGCCCTTGCCTCCACACCGACTGATCAAACCTCCTCGGCTCGCGGAAGTTGTCTCTTCCCTGAAAACCTCCTCCTTGCTCCTGGGGGCTACCCTCCTGAGGCCTCCAACCTAACCGGTTGTTCGGCTCCCGGGCCCCCCGTCCTTGATGCAGTCTCTACTGCCCCTGTCCTCGGAGCTCCTCCCTCCTTCTATCTTCCCTCTGCCTTCCTACTCCCGGCTCCTTCACGTCATCCTCCGCCAACCTGGCCAGCTTCCTGGCAAAAGCCGGATTGGCCCTCTCGAAGTCTATCTCCTTCGCTGCCCTCTCCATGAGCTCCTCAAAAGAGAGGGGGACACTCTATTCACCTCCATGCTAAAGAATACCGGCCTCAGGGTAAAAGCGAGCATCAGTGCATACCCTGAGACCTCCTGGACTAGGAGAATCTCTTCCTGAAACCGGTCAACATAATGGCTCAACGTCTCGTCTTGCTTCTGCCTTACCGCAAACAGGCACTCCGCCTCCTTCTTACTCTTCTTTGATGTCGAGAACCTCAACAGGAACCCTCGACGTAGATCCTCAAAACTGTAGATCGAACTTGCCGACAACTGGTGGAACCAGTCTCGTGCCTTCTCCTTCAACGTGATGGCAAACAACCGACACTTGAAGGCATCTGTCATTTGCCTTATCAAAACAACATCTTCAAACCACTATGCGTGCTGCACAGGGTCATCTTTCCCTGAGTAGTAGGACATGTCGGGCTCCCCGAACCCCTCCGGCACCGGGGCCGAGATGATGAGCTCGCTGAAAGGTCTCTCCCCACCTGCCTGCTGAGAGGGCACATCTCGCAGCCTCGGCTGGCTGGCCCGATCCGCGAGACCATACCCAGGGAAGAGCTCTTGCACAACTGCCTCCCTCTTGCCAACTTCTGCCGGAATCTCCTTCCCGGGATGCTGGTCTGGGAAGAGCTCTCGCGCGGCCAAATCCCTCTCGCCAACCTCCGTCGGGACCTCCTTCCCGGGGCGCTGCCCAAGAGCATTCTCGCCCAAGAGCGGGATCGCCTCCACCGGTGTCACGACCCGCATTTTCTCAACAAAAAAATCATATCAGAGCAAGAGAAAATACGTGTCATGATGTCACGTCGTGCAGGGGATAACTGCACATGCTCAGGCAAAACCCCGGACTCTAATTCTTTTGATAAAAATCATAATTTAATATGAAAGAAAACCAGTTAATTTTGATGGCCGTATCCCTCGACACAGTGGATCAGCTAGTCCACTTATTAAAAATATATTTATACACAGCGAAAAATACTTTGGTTAAGTTGATTTGACATCCTCCATGAGTGTAAACGTCCCCGAAGAACAACTCATGGAATGCAGGACTCTAGATTTATCATAGTATAAGAAAAATAGCTTTTTACGTTACTTGGGAAGGTAGTGCTTTAGTTTTATAAACATGATGTGCATGAGGTACATATAGTAGTGCTTTTAGGGTTTAAAAATATCTAGCATGCAACCTAGCATAAAACATTCCCAGAAGCAAGTAAACAACCTCCAAAAAGGCAAAAATAGCAGTGCTCAGTTCATATCTAGCATCACAAGTAAACCACCAGGGGGTGTCAACAACCTGACATGAACCCACTGGTGAGTATGTATGTCTATACAGAAAGAAGAAAACAACCTCTCCAAATCGAGGAACAGCAAACTCAGCTACCCCAGAGGCCACAAGCAAGCTACACCAGAACACTAACCGCTCAATCAGCCACAACCTGAACTTGAGGTATTCAAAGAAAGAATACCTCAGCAAGAATAGAATGAAAAACAGTGGAGCATTAGATTCATAAGCAATAAAAGAGGGGCTTACCAACCCCACAACAAGTGTTATCAAAAAGAGCGAAGGTAAAATGAACAATTCAGCAAGGGTAAAACACTGCCCAAGGCAAGATCAAAACGCACCAAGTGCGAGAAATAAATAACATGCCCTGATAAAAAAAACTACAGCAGCAACAAGGCAAGCACATGCCAAAATAACAACTTTACAGAAAAGAACTAACAGTCCTAACTTGTGAATCATTAGCAGTGGTAAAGCCATGGGTCTGGGTTGGTGACCAAAAACAATCCTCATCCAAACAACCAGACCCATAAATACTCAAGGGTTCAACGGTGGCAGCCCTACAGTCCAACACACCAACACAACCAGCCCAAATTGGGGCCAAAATGGTGACAACACACCAAAACAAACAGCCCATCTTGGGGCCAAAATAGTATTGACCAAGGCTCTACACCACACCACCCCTCACAGAGCCACCAAACAAAACCACCTACCATAATTCACGACTCGGCCTTCAAAATCAGCCGAGAAACATCAACAACCCGAAATAAACTCATCCTAATCAACTCAGGAGAAAACACCAGCCTAAGGAGAAAGGCGTCGAGTCCACTCGACACCAAGCCAGAAGGCGTCGAGTCCCTCTCGACACTAAGCCAGAAGGTGTCGAGTCCCTGTCGACACTAAGCATAAGGTGTCGAGTCCCTCTCGACACTAAGCTAGAAGGTGTCGAGTCCCTCTCGACACTAAGCACAAGGTGTCGACACTAAGCCAGAAGGTGTCGACACTAAGCCAGAATGTGTCGACACAAAGCCAGAAGGTGTCAACACAAAGCTAGAAGGTGTCGACACAAAGCCAGAAGGTGTCGACACAAAGCTAGAAGTTGTCGACACAAAGCCAGAAGGTGTTGACACTAAGCCAGAATGTGTCGACACAAAGCCAGAAGATGTCGACACTAAGCCAGAAGGTGTCGACACTAAGCCAGAAGGTGTCGACACAAAGTCAGAAGGTGTCGACACAAAGCCAGAAGGTGTCGACACAAAGCCAGAAGGTGTCGACACAAAGCCAGAAGGTGTCGACACAAAGCCAGAAGGTGTCGACACAAAACCAGAAGGTGTTGAGTCCCTCTCGACACTAAGCCAAGGGCTTAGAGAAAAGAAAATTCTAATTCCTCTTTCTACCCCTTCTACCCGGCTACAGCTATCCCCCAAGCTAGGCTAATACTAGCAAACTGAAATCCTACCTCCAGGCACCACCTGGACACAAAACAGTAAAAAGAAGAGAGAGAATAAATTAAAACTGGACAAAATTGAGCAAGATCTAGCTGGGATGAAAACTGCAGCAACCCTAGCTTATAGGAAAAAGAAAGAATGAGCTACTACAACAAGATTAATTGGAGTAAAAATCAAGGTTGGCACGGGCAAAGGGCGCCACTTGCCTCTACCTCCAGGAAACAGCAGCTGTCTTCCAAAATTTGGCACCGACGGCAAGGTCAGCCACCTAAGAAAAGATCTGGAGCTTTTAGAGGGAAGAATGGGAGAACCCGAAAAATAAACCCTAGCTTCTAAGACAGCTCTAGAGCAAGAAATACTTACCTAGGGAGGAAGATTCGGGTGAGAGCAGTTCAAATCTGCCCTTACCCGCAAAAAACGAGCTCTAAACCTCCAGAAATCGCCGGCCGAAGCTCCAGCACTTCCGTCGCCCGATTCCTTCCTTGATTCCTTCCGTTGGAAGCTTCCCGTCGGGTTTGAGGAAGAAGGATAGGGATAAACTCAAATAAGCTATCATATATTATATCCAACCACTATAGCTATTACATTATTAATATCCATATAATATTTAGCCACTAAGCTGGGAGCTATCCGCTGGAATCTAAAAGCAGCCACTAAAATATATTATATCTTAAGTATATAAAACTTCTGCCAATATACCATATTAGAGCTTAATATAATATTATTTAAAGATTAAATAATACTATAGAATAAAACGTCAAAACGACGCAAAAACCCAACTACCTCGGAATTTGACGAAACTCGCACCGTAGCTAAACACCCATGCTACGAAAACAACGACGAAGTTGAGAATAACATCTGACGATCAAAACTCGGGCCAACATCTCTCGAAGCCAAAACACAAGCATTCTCTGAGAGACTCTGCCGAGTCACCAAAACAGACTCCGGCTAGCTGGGGAACCTTGCAAACAGGCTACAAAACAAACAACTAAGAACTCCTCAAGATCTAAGACGACGCTATAACAATGGCAAAGGCCAAATATACGCCAATGTAATGCCAATCGAAGATTAAACAATCGCAGAAAAACCGGGGGCGTTACAATCGGGACCTGAGGCATTGCCCACTCGCTCCTTGCCGAGAAGACCAAGCTGATGGTCTGCAAGACCTCTAGCCTGAAGTCCTCCAGCATCTTCCTTATCGCCTCCTCTTCCCGGGAGGGGGAACCTTCTGAACCAGATCCTTCACCTTCACCTCCTACCATGGGACCAAACTAAAAACTTTCTTGTATCGGCTACCTTCCACGCTCACCGCACCAGAACTGTTGAAACCAAAATCTAACCTCAACGAAAGTTCAAAATCAGGGGCGTAGCCAACACCTACTTGTCTCAAGCTCCGACCTCCGATTGGTTGTGAAGGACCAGAAACCGACCCAAAGCCTCAGTAGGGAGGTCCCACCGCTTACCCGGAAGATCTCTAAGAGCTTCCCCTCCAAAGCCAACAACTGGGCTCGGAGCTCCTCAAAAAGCACAGGAAAACACTTTTTTAATCCCCGAAAAAAGTGCTTCTAAAGAACCCCTATGGGTCTATTTATAGGACTCTGAGTTTGAACTACCAATAACCAAACTGAACTGACCTGAAATTACCAAAATACCCTTGGTTGGGTCTGCCAATAGCCAAACTCCGCTGTTCTGAAGGGTTATATGCAGACCACCGAGGGCAAAAGCGTAAAATCACCTAGGACAAAAAAGGTGAACCACCTTCCAACTGAACCGGTGGTTGGCGAGAGCACCGTCTCGCGGGCGAGAGCTCCTACCTATGGGGCTCGACTCGCCTAGCTCTCGCCTGAGCTGTTGGGCCCTCTCTCTGGGTCCGTCTCGCTTGGGAAGGGTCTCGCCTGAGCCGCTGGACCCTCTCTCTGGGTCTGTCTCGCCTGGGAAGGCTCTCGCCTGAGCCGCTGGACCCTCTCTCTAGGTCCGAACCACTGGGGCTCTCTCGCCTAGCGAGCCGGCCTTTACCCGGCGAGTAGCCCTTTTCCTGGGACCCACTCGCCAGTGAGTAGGCTTCTGTCAAAGAGTCCATCTTGCCTTACCTTCCCCTCTCTTTGAGCCTGAACTGTTCCTACGAACCCGAGGTTGTACAGACTCGGGTGCCTCTCAACATATTACTAGGGATGTGAAGCATTTCCTTTCGTGCACTCCCCTAGCAATCTCAGAGTGCATTCAGACTGCAGATTGCATGTCTCAGCCAATGGTTGGTTAGGGTATTGTACAATATGTTAACACTTTAACTTTGTCTAGTGTTCTGCATACTCGTTTCTTTCTTGTGAATCTCTTATCCATTAGTGCAATTATATCTCAACTAAAATATGTCGTCTTATTTGATATCTCAAAGGTGGACTTCGAAAAGAAAGAGATTGGCGTGAGACTTGTGACATGCACATGACATATTAGTTTGTGGTACCTAGATAAGGAGAATATGAACTCAGTACTTTCAACACATGTAGAAGATGCTACATGTGATAGAAGAAGCGTAGAGGACTTACTCCTACTTCATCATCAACGTTTGGATCATCCTTCCTTTTCTGTTTTGAGATATATGTATACCACTTTGTTTGAGAAAGTTAATCATAACAAACTTTTATGTGATAGATGCGAACTGGGAAAACATTCTAGAAACTCTTATTCCAGTTCTGGTAGTATGTGTTTTTATACTTTAATTCTTGTGCATTCTAATATTTGGGAACCATGTCCTGTGTTGGATCCCTAGTTGATTTGGGCTAGGTTCACTAACTTAGAATGTGACCCAACATGTATAGCCAGGGTCAAATTTGTGTCCTAGAGTCTAGGCCAAGTCCTTAGAGTCAATATCAGATGGACCAACTATCAACAAGACCATCATAGACTCAAGACTTAGAAGATTTCAAGACCAAGAAAAATGAGTTCGACGTTCGTCGAACTCAGTTCGACGTTCGTCGAACTCAGTTCGACGAAAGGCGTTCTCCGCTCGACGATCTTGAGATATTTCTCTGAGCTGAGCTCGACGATCTTCATTCTCTGTTCGACGAAAATTGGGACACTCCAACAAACTAAAGTCAGGATAACTCCAGATTTTTCTAAGTCAAACTTCAGGCTTTGGTCGACGAACAAGATTCTGAGCTCGACGAACTTAGACCTCAAGTTCACAACTTCTCAGGTCGACGAAGTCAACTTCTCAGGTCGACGAAGTCAACTTCTCAGGTCGACGAAGTCAACTTCTCAGGTCGACGAACTCAGTACTCTACTCGACGAATTCTGGAATCAGAGGATTTGTGTCGACACTTAGGGCATGTGTCGACACCAACTTATGTCGACACCAGAAAACTTATGTCGACACCAGAAAAACTTATGTCGACACCAGAAGATTTGTGTCGACACCAAGATTAATCAGTCGACACCCACCTGTGTCGACACCAGAAGTTTTCATGTCGACACACAAAAGATCAGTCAACACAGAATATTTGATTAAGTCTAGAACTGTTGCTGATCTCCAGTCGACGAATGCAATTGTCAGCTTGACAAACTTAAGACAGAAAAGGTAAAGGTTTTGAAGCATGCAAGTTCTGTTAGCAGCTCGACGAACGGAAGCTGTCTGGTCGACGAACACAGAATCTCAGCTCGACGAATTCTGTTATACGTTCGATGATTCCAGACTCAGCCATTTCCGGTATTCAATCCTCACTCAAATGCAATAATTCCTGACAGATTAAATGCTCAAACATTCTCTGAATGTAGCCGTTAGAGGAAGCATTAATTACAGTCTTCTTCATGAATATTACTTGCAGATTTTCCACGGGACAGTTGAGGAAATGATTTAATGCTAATTATTCTCAAGGCGTCAACATTAATAACAGAGGATTCAAATTTTTTGAATACACACGGAAGAAAAGCAGATCGATAGAGAGCAAGCTACATAGTGCTAGAACGTAAGAACAAGAAAAAAAATTACACTCAGTCAGAAAAACACAGAGATACAGACTGACTGGAGGATTTCATACAGCACCAGAAAAGCTTCACACAAAAAGTGATACTGAAGCTTACAAGTGACAGGCAGTGATATTCATTCAGAAGAAGAAGAACAACTATACTATATCAAGAGTCTTCTTCTTCAACATACTCTCCAGGACTTCCAAGCACAACATATATCAAATCAGTCAAGAAGATCATGCATCACTGCTTGTCCAGAACTCTGATTGAAGACCTATCACCCTACAGCAAAGCTCCAGATCTTCCCTGAAACATTCTACATCTCAGGGGGAGCTGTTTGCTAACATCATTCCGCATAAGTATTCTCTCTGATTGTTGACAGAGAAGACATAATCACTCTCTCACCCCCACCTGTATAAAGGGTTGTCATCTCCCTTCAAAAGTGATTCCTGGTTGCAAGTCTCCTTCCAAAAGACTTGAGTTGGTTTTGGGGGACCTGATCAAAACCCATTGGTGTCAGGCACCTGATCAAAAACCTGAGTGGATTCCTACCAAAGGTGGTAGAAGAGTGGATGTACCCACTTGAGGGGGAACCACTATAAACTTCTTGTGTCATTTGGTTGCTTATCTTTTTTTTTTGTTCTTGCTGTGTGGCAGTGATTAGGTTTAACATTATCTGCATTTCAGTTTTCTATTTACTGTACATTTTTAGTTTACAGCAAAAGCTGTAACAACACCTTTTTGAATTGGGTCCTAATAAATTTTAAACATACTCTATTCACCCCCCCCCCCCCCCCCCCTCTAGAGTATTGTAGACCTAACCCTCACTTTCAATTGGTATCAGAGCAAGGTTCCTTTGGTTGCACAAGTTAATCCTTGAACCAAAGATCCTGTGTTAGATCTACATATCACTTAGTTCACATTTTAAAGTAGAACCACAGCCATGGCACAAAACAAAGATTATGCAAGCACCAGACCTCTAGTTTGCAACTTGCAAAAGTTTGGAATCTGGAAGGCAAGAATCAAGTTGTATATGAATTCTATTAATGAAGATATTTTTGCTTCTATCTTACAGGAGTACCTCCAGCACCTGTAGCTTCTCCAAGCACCTCTACAAACATGACTGCAGTACCTCCTCCCGATAATAATGATGCTTACAGGAAATCCAAGATGGCTGATGCAAAAGCCATGAACATCTTGGCACAGACAATGTCTGATGACATATTTCAGAAGGTGGCTGCGTGCACCTCAGCCAAGGCCATTTGGGACTCCCTCAACCAAATGGTAGCTGACTTAGCTGATGAAAGGAAAAACAAGAGATCAAATCTCATATCCCTGTATGAGAATTTTAAGAAGGATGAGACTGAATCAGTTGCTGAAATGTACAATAGGTTGAGCTCAATCATCAATGAGCTTAAAACCTTGGATAAAGATATCACCCTTACAGAGGTGAATGACAAAATCTTGATGTGCTTCCCTAGCTCTTGGGAGTCAAGAATCTGGCCTATCAAAGAAGCCAGAAGCCTAAATGAGATATCAACTGAATCTCTACTAGGCAAACTAAAATCTTATGAGCAGTTGATTAAATCAAGAGAAGCAGCTGAACAGAAATCAACAACTCCAGTGAGAAAAGATCACAGTATAGCTTTCAAGGCATCAGAGGAAGGTGAGACCTCAACATCCAATGAAGAACTGATGAGCCTCTTTACAAAACGATTTTATAAGATGGCTAGAAAGGACTTCAGAAGAAGATCATCCATCCAGGATGATAAGCCCAAATTTGACAAGACACCAACCAAGGAGGTTGTGTGCTTTGGATGTAGAAAGCCTGGACATTACATCTCTGAATGTCCAGAAAGCCAAAAGAAGGAGAAAAGTAGAGAAAAAGACTTCAAGAGAAAACACAGCAGCAGACCCTCCTCCAGCAAGTACAAAAATAGAGACAAAGGCTTTGTTGCTGAAACATGGAGTGACACTGAAGAAGAATCATACTCTTCCAGCTCAAGTGAAGAAGAGGAAGAAGCAAGAAACAAGGAGGTTTGCCTTATGGCAATTGATGCCTCCAGGAGCAGTTCAGGATCAGAAAGTGAATCTGAAGATGAGGCAGCCTCAGAGTCAGAGGCAGATCAGGTTCTTTCAAGTTTTGATTTTAATTCTGATTCATTTAAAATTGAATTCAAAACTATGTGTTTAGATTTAATTAATTCAGAGAAAGAAATAAAAACCCTTAGAGAAAAACTAGGAAACCTTGAATCTGTTTACTCAGAAAATCTTAAACTAAAAGATCAACTAACTTTAGCAAATGAGCAGATAATTAAATTAAAATCTGATTTATGTGAGGCTAAACAACTTGAGCAATCTCTCAATGGAGGAAGTCTCAAGCTGATGGACATAACAAACACAGTAAATTCCAGATTAAATGACAAACTGGGCTAGGGTGCTTTATCAGGTTTGCCCCCCATAATTAAGAAAAATATCCTTGCAACACCCATTAAATTTGTTTCTGCCAAGGGAAAAGAGAAGATAATAAACGAACCAATGTCTGAGAATAATCCAAAACTCATAGACAAGAGCAATATAAATCAGAAAACAGCTAATAAAAACAAGATTCAGCAGCGTTCGTCGAACTCAGATCGACGAAATGTGGCCCGTTCGTCGAACCTAGATCGATGAACGCTGAACGCAAACTTCAGTAATAACAACTCGTCTAACTGCGATCGACGAACTTTGTATGGTTCGGCGAGCAGAGGTCGACGAACATGGGGCGTAGAAAATGACTATTGTCATTCTCTGAGCAGAGATCGACGATCTCAGCCCTATTCGTCGAACTCTGGTCGACGAACCTACAGAAACTCGTCGAACCCAGAAGGACCAAACATAAATCATTTCTTTTACAAAAATTCTAAGCCAGCTAATAAACCATTCACTCCAGTAGCTGATTGGGTTATTCCACCTAGGAGATATCACCCTTTAGGTTATAAATCTCAACCTACTTTGTCAGTTATATACAGCTTTTAATTTTAACCAAATAAAGGACCCAAGGTGACCTAGGACAAGAACAATTAATTTTTGTTTTTCATTACAGGTGAAGAGCTGTCCAAGGGTGAGTCAGACCTGGTACTTGGACAATGGTTGCTCCAAGCATATGACAGGTAGCAAGGACAATCTATCTAATTATAAGTCCAAGCTTGGACCAAAGGTGATCTTTGATGATTCAAATAGTGGCCAGTCTGAAGGATATGGAGCAGTAAAGGTTATCAGCTTTCAAGAAGTTCAAAGTCTTTCAAATGGATGTGAAAAGTGCACTCTTAAATGAAGTGCTATAAGAAGAGGTTTATGTAGAACAACCTCCAGGTTTTGTTTCACCAACTTATCCCTCTTATGTTTTTAGATTAAATAAGGCTCTTTATGGTCTAAATCAAACTTCAAGAGCTTGGTATGAGACCTTGACAAGTTTCTTATTAGAGCATAAATTTACAAGAAGAACTGTAGATAAAACCCTTTTCACTAGACATCATAAGGACCAAATTTTGTTAGTACAAATCTATGTAGATGACATCATATTTGGCTCTACAGATTCAAAATTGTGCAAGAAGTTTTCTGACCTCATGCATTCTAAATTTGAAATGAGTAGCATGGGAGAGCTTTCATATTTCCTTGGTCTCCAAGTAAAATAACTCCCTGATGGCATCTTCATGTCTCAAGCAAAATATGCTAGAGAACTTCTAAAGAAGTTTGGGATGGCTGATGCCTCTGCTAAGAAAACTCCTATGCCAACCAATGCTGTTGTGGACTCTGATATACCAAGAAAACATGTAGATCAGAAACTTTATAGGGGCATTATTGGGTCTCTATTATACCTCACAGCAAGTAGGCCAAATATTATGTTTGCTACATGCCTTTGTGCTAGGTTCCAATTGAACCCTAAAGAATCTCATCTTATTTTCTTAAAAAGGATTTTAAGGTATATAAAAAGTTGTCCTGATCTAGGCCTTTGGTATCCTGATGAATCAAAATTTGAGTTAACTACATCACCAGACAACAGTTTTTGGTCATGTGTGCCATTGTCAACAAGAAGCAAATAGACTAGGCACAACTACTGTTTGACTTGATAAATAAGAAGAATACCAAGAAGGAAGTATGTTTTGGAAGGATCCTAGGGATCTTCCTCAAGGAAAAGACTGCTGAATCACTGGTCTCCCAGACCATATTCATTAATGCTAGTAAAAGGCTCACATATGCCTTATTTGGCAGGTGGGAGAGGACAATCACCAAGCCCACTAAGGCTTCTACCTCTTCCACGTCAGCTTCTGAAGGCACCAGGGTTGTTAAAGCCACTCCCATACCTGCTGAGGAGATTCATCCCACTCCACCATCTCTTCCAGCACCCCTTCCAGCAAAGCAACTCACTTCCTCTCTCATTCTCTATTCAACACCTCAATCACAACAACATACTCATGTGCCTACTCCACCTCCCTCTCCACCACTTTACCTCACTGACATTCCATCTTCCCCTCTTCAAGCAAATCAACAACCAACACCTCCTGCTTCCCCACAAGACACCTACATTCCTGCACCACCACAGTCTTCACTTCCCTCACATTTATCCTCCATCCCATCTTATATACTACCCTCAGACATGCCAGATGCCACCCTTCCATCCTCATCACCATCCAATCCTCACATACAGGCTGTTCCACCATCCATTCCATCACTAGTTGCTCCCTCTTCCACACCAAATGCAACATCATCTCCCACTTTCTCATTGGATCCCACTACCATATCCTCTATCCTCACCATCATCACCCCCCTTCTGAAATCCCTTATAGCAGAGGCCATTACACCTCTTGCTACCACAATTTAATCTTTATCTGCCCAAATCTCTGCTCTTACTGCTTCCCCCTCCTCAGTCAGGGGCCTAGCCTCAGTTCCTACTGAAACCAGACAGGGGGAGATGTCTGATGATGAAGCAGTAGCTACAGATTCAGACACTTCAGCTCCAGCACCAGCAGATACTGTAGATACTCCAGTCCCCACAGAAGCATATACAGATTGTACATATAGAGATTTAGTTGATTTACTTGATTTTATTAATACTGATATGGACATTGATGAAACTGTTGGTGATTTTATCCTCAATCCCATAGTTAATTTACAAGAATTATTGAAAACTTTTGATACTGTATATATGCATCCTCCAGCAACAATCACTAAGCCACAGTTGGCTATTGTGCCTTATACTTCTCTTGTTAGTCCAGCAGTTGCTAAGCAACTCTGTGACAGTTTTGAACTTCCAGTTTCTGCTCCAACCTCTACAGTTATTCCATCCTCTCCAGAAGCTGTCTCAGCACCAATCTTTGTGATGGATGACTCGCCTATGCCAGATCTAGATTAGCTGATCTTGACTGATATTGAAGAAGAAAATAACGCAGCAGCTGAAAGCTCTGTCCCAATTACTTATGATGCTTGTACAGTCTCTTCTTCAACTACTGCTGAAACTCCAGTTTTTGAAACTTCTGCTCCTGCTACAGAAAAGACTGTCATTGATGATAAAGCTTTGAAAGCATTGGATGCTTTATATGATAACCCTCAGGGTTCTGGCAGTGAAGATGATGATGAAGAAGATTCAGATGAAGAAGCTGCCAAGAAAAAGAAGAAAATACTGTCAAAGAAAAGGAAAGCCCCTCCTCCTCCTGCTGTTAAACCAAGCTCAAAGAATGACACCCCATTCTACATCCTTCAAAATATCACTCCTTATAAAGTAATGTCAGCATGGATGTGGCTGTCTAAATGTAACACCCCAAAATTTGAGAGAGGGTCGACCAACATTTTCTGGCCAAGTTTGGTTTCTGGCAGGGGGCACACGGCCTGGGCCACGGGCGTGTCCCAGGGCGTGTCAGGCTCCAGTCGACGTTTTGGTCGAGAGATCGACGAATTTCGCTCGACGATGTGTCGAGCCAAGGCACACAGCCTGAGACACGGGCGTGTCTCAGGGCGTGTCGAGCCCGTGTCGACGATCGGTCCGGGGAGTCGACGATTTTCGCTCGACGATGTGTCGAGACAAGGCACACGACCTAGGACACGGGCGTGTCCAAGGCCGTGTCAGTCAGTCAGTCGACGAACTTCGCTCGACAAAGTTCACTCGACGAGCGTCGAGACAGGGGCACACGGCCTGTAACACGGGTGTGTCACAGGGCGTGTCCAGCATGGTCTACGAACTTTGCTCAACGAAGTGTCGAGACAGTAAACACGGCCTGGAGCCCAGGCGTGTTGAGGTAGATACAGGCAAGGACACAGGCATGTCCAGTACCCGTGTAGTTCTCGGGTTGTTTTCGGGGCTGTGTCGATGGAGGCACACGGCCGACCACACGGCCGTGTCAGTTGGAACACGGGCATGTCAGGTCGAACACGGGCGTGTTGGATGCCCGTGTGTTTTTCCAGGCACATCGATTTTGACGGCGAATGGGGGACACAGCCCTGGACACGGGCGTGTGCCGGGCCGTGTTCGGCCCAGGTACTTTATTTTCCCGGCGGATCGTGGCCGCTCTTTCCCTTATTTTGGGATCTGATGGTCCAGGACTGCTCTTGGGGAGTTAAGTCTGAGAATAGGGTTGGAAACCCTCATTCTTATCCAAGCTTTCTCTTACTAAAATTCTAGAGAGAAGGGAGAGCAAGGAAGAAGGTGAAGGAGGGATTGGGCTATAGGAGAGGCTTCGGTGCTCCAAATCGCGAGCCGAGTCCAGATCCGTGGAGGCTAGATCTTTGCGAAGGTTTTCATCCGGATAATCTTCCATGGCTAGGAAGAGGATTCGGAAGGTAACGACACTTCTCCTCTCGGTTTTAGGATGCATGTCTTAGCATCTTTTCTTTTGTAGATTTGGGCACCAAACACTCAAATGAGAGGGGTTTGGGTTGCCAAGGTTCAAGAGGAACCTCCGGGTCGATTGAGTCCGTCCCCGGCATGTTTTTGCATTAGAGATCCGCCACGTTAGCGGATTAGACATGATGTGTGAAGCCGTAGTCGCGGCCGTTAGTCCGACTCGGTGATGTTGCATACGAGCTTTAAGGATTCGTAGAGATTCCGTTGCGGCAAGATGTCGTTTGTGATGTGGTGATGTTTTCCCCTTTTTCTCGAGTAAGTACATGTAGTCGGAACCGGACAAGGTTAGCTCCTCAATGGCGGTAGATGGTTTCCTTGGTGGACAAGGTTAGCTCCGCATGAGTGGTAGATGGTTTCCTTGGTGCGCGGGAACGCTGCAGTACAAATGAGGGACTAGGGTGTTATTGTCTTGGAATGTGATGTGTCAAGGCGTGGCTGTGTCTTCGTGGTCGGCTGGCTATCCCGTGACGTGCAAGTCATGTGTGGAAAGTGTCCCGGCAAGACTAGTCCCCTTCTATGAGACTGACGAGAATGCCAAGCATGGGGGCAAGCCCGGGCAATGAGGCCATGAGCGGGTGGGGTCCAACAAGGCTTCTTAGAATCGGTCAGTTGTGTTTGTTGGAATCCTGACATGAGACGTCAAAGCTTGCAGGCAAGCCTGGGTCTAAGACCTTGAGCGGGTGGGGCCTTAGCAAGAGTTCCATGTGGCGGCTTGTGTGCCGTTGGGGGGAATTGTGTTTCCCTTTTTGTTTGCGGATTTATGCCAATGGGGAAACGATGAGTACCCAAATGATGTGATGATGTGCTAGATGCATACGCTATAGGGTGCTTTGGGTGAAACCCGGGTGTTGCATTCATGTTGCATAGTAGGCCCTAATATTATATGCTCAACAGTAGAGAACATGATTGATGTTTGAGACATCCAAGCCTGTTTCTTTAGTTGCTTTCCTTGCTTATGATTATTGCATACGAAGGGCTAACTTGCAGGTTGGAGGAGTACCCCGGGGTCCGTTAGGGGCAGCCGGGAGGAGATGTGTTTGTTACACAGTTTGAGGTCAGCCTTTGCTGGCCCACGTTACTAATAATTTTTACAGGGCCAGAATCGCACGTAGGAGCTAGCTCGCCGGCCAGAAAGGCCTAAGCCTCATGAAGTGTTAACTTTTGTAGTAGCTCTATTCTTTATGACATTGTATGTTTTGATTCCCTTGGTGACTGGCTTGCATGCCGAGGTAGACTAGGTGTGCTTATGCACTTTCATGACTGTTGTATTATTTGAGTTTGGACTCTCTTATATGGTAAGGCCATAAGGGCCATTTTTATTACTCTTGTAGTGGTGGATAACTTCTAGTCTTGCTTGTGTTTCTGCTGTGTTGTGCAAAGAGTTATGAGTGTGGGTAGTTATATCATCTTATAATATTAAAGTTGTGGCGTCCGTATGTTGTGGGGCCCCGGTCGGGCCCATATTATACGGTCATTACAGGGGAGGTGTTATAATTTGATATCAGAGCCAGGTTAGATTCAAGGTCAATGCGTAGAGAAGTTATCCACATAAGAATAACGCGGGACCATGAGTGTCCTTATGTTTAATTCTTGAGATTAGAGACTGATTCCTTGTTTCTTGTTTTCTTGAAGAGTGCAAGCAACAAGGCGAGAACGTCGAGAGCAAGAGAAGAACTCTCGGCGAGCAGTGCCACTGCTCCAGGTCTTTTGGGCACGGGTGTAAACCCGGCCGACTTCTGCTGCATGCTTGCAGAAGCGATGGTTGCAGCACAAGCTGCAGCGGCAGCTCAGGTATCAACCCCTGCTACACCGGACACGGCGACGGCCGTGCCAGGCGGAGAAGCCAGGCGAGTGGAGCCTTTGGCGGAAAGGGTGGTTGTCGGACATGGAGACCGGCACATGAAGTATTTCCTGAGCTTCCATCCCCCGTCGTTCAAGGGAGTTGGTACGCCAACGGATGCAGAGGATTGGTGGGTTCTAATTCAAGAGCTTTTGAGGGCGGTAGAGACGCCAGAAGAAAAGAAATCTGAGTATGCGTCGTTCATATTGGAAGGAGACGCCAAGTTGTGGTGGGTGAGCCATAGCGGCCGCCAGTTCCCTAGATGCACCCCGTCAATGGAGGAATTTTGGGATGCTTTTCTAAAGAGGCACATTCCCGTTTCTACACGGTTGGCCCTTCAGAGGCAGTTTCTGCACTTAATGCAGCGAGACAAGACGGTGGACGAGTACGTGCAGGAGTTCACCTGTTTGGGTCGTTACGCGGGAACGACAATGACAGATGATGTAGAGAGGGATAACCTCTTCTACCAGGGGCTGAGGGAGAATCTGAGGCAACCCCTTATTTCCATGAAGAGAGCTGGTTTCAATGAGTTAGTTGAGGCTGCCAGGATATTGGAGAGTGATCTGGAGCGAACCTAATGTCGTAAGGGTTTCACTCCCAAGCAAGGAGAAGGGAAGCATCCCCAACCCCAGGGAAAGTCTGAAGGGAGTAGGTGGAGGAAAAAGCCTCACACTTCCAGATTCGGTGAGAAGAGCAAGTGGACGCCTGGAGGTTCTCACTCTAGGGGACCGCCGACGTGCTACAACTGCGGTAAGGTGGGTCACATAGCTCGTGTTTTTCCTCAAGGAGGAGCGGAGCAAGAGGCAAGACAGGAGCAGACTGTGCGCTCCAGCCCCAGTGCCGCAGAGAAAGGGAAGATGCAGAGTCAAGCGCTTC
Source organism: Platanthera guangdongensis (assembly GCA_039583875.1). Lineage (NCBI taxonomy): Eukaryota > Viridiplantae > Streptophyta > Magnoliopsida > Asparagales > Orchidaceae > Platanthera > Platanthera guangdongensis. The sequence goes on from CM077155.1 coordinate 10,541,556, forward strand.
TCAGTTCCAACCGGTGCAACCAAGGGCCTACAACCTTGGACAGCAGGAAGCGATCCGCCAAACCGATGTGGTGACAGGTATGAAGAAAATTTAAGTTTAAATTTTGTGCTTCATACTTTTAGACTTTTTTTGTGTGATGTCTATGTTGTAGGCTTCGTATTAGTTTCCGGGTACCCCGCTAGCGTATTGTTCGATATGGGAGCATCACACTCCTTTCTTGCGGAGAGCTTCATCCAGAGAATAGGAGTTGAGTCTTTCTCGGCGGACGCGGAGCTGAAAGTGCGCATGCCTAATGGGTCATCTATGACCACCGGGGCCAAAGGGCGCATCTGTTGGGAGCTGGACGGAGTTGACTTCGTTTTGGTAGCAACGATTTTACCATTAGTTGAGTTCGATGTCATTTTGGGCATGGACTGGCTTGCAGAGCAGCGCGCCAGTATTGATTGTCTATCTAAGGTAGTGACCCTAAAGAGCAAAGGGCAGGCGGAAGTCAAATTTGAGGGCCTTTGTGGAGTGGCCTATTCCCTGATTTCGGCCATGCAATTGATGCGGGATGTTAACCAGGGTGGTGTAGCGCTGGTAGCGTTATTGGAGGTTCGCCTCTCCTAGTTGTCTATTGAGGAAGTGCTCGTGGTGGCAGAGTTTAATGATGTGTTTCCGGATGAACTTCCTGGAGCGCCTCCTTGGCGGGAGATCGACTTCTCGATCGAGTTAGTGCCGGAGGCTAGGCCGGTATCACGTCCTCCGTTTAGGATGACACCAAAGGAGTTGGCTGAACTCAAAGTACAGTTACATGAACTGTTAGAGCAAGGGTATATCAGACCCAGTTCTTCGCCGTGGAGCGCGCCGATGTTGTTTGTAAAGAAGAAAGACGGTAGTATGCGGCTGTGCATAGACTACCGAGAGCTTAATAAACTGACCGTTAAGAATAAGTATCTGATTCCTCGGATAGACGACTTGCTCGACCAGTTGGTAGGGTCGGTGGTGTACTCAAAATTGGACTTGAAGTCAGGCTAATATCAGTTGCGAATTCGGGACGAGGACATCCCCAAGACTGCCTTTGGTACGAGGTACGTTCACTTTGAGTTTACGGTGATGCCGTTCGGGCTGACGAACGCGCCATCTGTGTTCATGGACCTTATGAACCGGGTATTTTGGGAATACTTGGATTCTTTTGTGGTTGTCTTCATTGATGACATCTTGGTGTATTCCAAATCGAAAGTGGAGCATGAGACCCACTTGAGAGTGGTCTTGCAAGCGTTGAGGGAGAATCAATTGTATGCAAAGTTCTCAAAGTGCGAGTTCTGGTTAGAGAAGGTGGCATTTTTGGTCCACGTGATTAGTGGGGATGGGGTGGCATTGGATCCAACAAAAGTGGAAGCCATCAGAGATTGGCCAGTCTTGAGGACCATGACGGAAGTCCGAAGTTTTCTTGGACTAGCCGGGTATTATAGGAGATTCGTGGAGAACTTTTCGCGGATAGCTCTACCCCTCACCTCACTCACTCGTAAAGATCATAAGTTTGTGTGGACTCAAGAGTGCAGTCAAGCATTTGAGGCACTGAAGGAGAGACTGATGATGGCTCCAATCCTAAGTCTATCGCAAGGGATCGAGGGATTTCAGATCTTCAGTGACGCATCAGGATGCGGTTTGGGTTGCGTTTTGGTGCAACATGGCAAGGTGATAGCTTTTGGGTCTAGACAGCTGAAGCCTCATGAGAGGAATTACCCCGTCCATGACTTGGAGTTGGCGGCGGTAATTTTTGCGTTGAAAATATGGCGACATTATGTGTATGGTGCAAAGGTGGAGATCTTCACGGATCATAAAAGCCTGAAGTATCTCTTGGATCAAAAGGACTTGAATATGCGACAGCGCAGGTGGGTTGAGTTTCTTGGAAACTATGAGGTGGCGATTCAGTATACGCCAGGTAAATCCAACGTGGTGGCGGATGCCTTGAGTAGAAAGTACTCGGGGCAAGGGAATTGGATCGAATCTCATGATAAGCGGTTGGTACGGGAATGGGAGTCCCTTGGCTTGGAATGTGTGGCGAGAGGCGAGTCCAGTGTGGCTCGGTTGAACTGGATTGAAGTGCAGAACGACTTGTCCGATCGCATTCGGGAAGCGACTCGGTTGGATGTGGAGTTTCAACCATTTGTGTTGGAGGCTCAAAAGGGCGAGAGCAGTGTCTGGGAGATGATTGATGGGATTCTGAGGAAGGACGGAAGAGTTTGTATACCGCAGTTTGGCAAAATCCGTGAGGAGTTGATGTTTGAAGCTCACTTCACAAAGTACTCCATTCACCCGGGCAGTACAAAGATGTGCTTGGATATGAAGAAATCCTTTTGGTAGCCGGGGCTGAAGAGGGACGTAGCTTTGTATGTGAATCGTTGCCAAACTTGCGGCTTGGTGAAGGTCGAATGTCAGAAGTCGGGCGGGTTCCTGAAGCCCCTTCCAATCTCTGAGTGGAAATTTGACGACATCTCCATGGATTTTGTACATGGTTTTCCTAGATCACAGCAGGGTAATGATGCTATTTGGGTGATCGTGGATCGCTTAACCAAGGTGGCCCACTTCATCCTAAATTGGAAGGAGGACAGTGTGGAGAAGCTGGTGGAGTTGTATGTTCGCAACATTGTGCGACTGCACGGGATTCCTAAGAGTATAGTCAGCGATCGAGATGGACGGTTTACGTCCAAGGACTGGAGATTAGTTCAGAAGAGTTTGGGCACGAAGCTAAAGTTCAGTACGACGTTCCATCCTCAAACTGATGGGCAAACCGAAAGAACAAACCGTACTATGGAGGATATGCTGAGAATGTGCATTCTTGACTTCGACAAGAAGTGGGAGGATCACCTCTTCATGGTGGAATTCACGTACAATAACAGTTATCAAGCAAGTGTAAAAATGGAGCCATACGAAGCTCTGTATGGGAGACGGTGTCGAACACCGATGTCTTGGACAGAGGCGGGAGACACCAAAATTTTGGGAAAGGAGGTGGTAGTTGACGCTTGTGAGTTGGTACGGACCATTCAAGAGCGTATGAAGGTGGCGCAAGACCAGCAAGCAAAATACTTTAATGCTCGTCACAGGAAGTTGGAGTTTGCGGTAGGCGATTGGGTCTATTTGAAGATCAAGCCGTTCAAAGGCGTCTCACGGATTTGCCGACTCAAGAAGTTGAGTCCAAGGTTTTTGGGGCCTTTTGAAGTTGTTGAACGGGTGGGAGAAGCAGCCTACCGGTTGGCGTTGTCCGCGGAGCTGAGTGGATTGCATGACGTCTTCCATGTCTCCGTCTTGAGGAAAGCCTTGGTGGAGGCTAGTGTGGTGATCGAGCCGGCATCAGTGCCGATTGAGGAAGACTTGAGGACGCGGGTCCTTCCAATTGCTATAGAGGATTCGGAGACTCGGCAGTTGCGGAATAAAGAGGTTAAACTAGTAAAAGTCTGATGGGACAACTGCGGTCGTGAGGAGCTCTCTTGGGAGCGAGAACAAGCCATGCGAGAAGAGTATCCAGATCTCTTCAAATCAGGTACCATTTAAGCGTTGTTTCCTTTTGCTTTGTAATTTCGGGACGAAATTCTTTTAAGGGGGGAAGAGTTGTAACACCCCAAAATTTGAGAGAGGGTCGACCAGCGTTTTTTGGCCAAGTTTGGTTTCTGGCAGGGGGCACACGGCCTGGGCCACGGGCGTGTCCCAGGGCGTGTCAGGCTCCAGTCGACGTTTTGGTCGAGATATCGATGAATTTCGCTCGACGATGTGTCGAGACAAGGCACACGACCTGAGACACGGGCGTATCTCAGGGCGTGTCGAGCCCGTGTCGACGATCGGTCCGGGGAGTCGACGGTTTTCGCTCGACGATGTGTCGAGACAAGGCACACGGCCTAGGACACGGGCGTGTCCAAGGCCGTGTCAGTCAGTCAGTCGACGAACTTCGCTCGACGAAGTTCACTCGACGAGTGTCGAGTGTCGAGATAGGGGCACACGGCCTGTGACACGGGCGTGTCACAGGGCGTGTCCCGCATGGTCTACGAACTTCGCTCGACGAAGTGTCGAGACAGTGAACACGGCCTGGAGCCCAGGCGTGTTGAGGTAGACACAGGCAAGAACACGGGCGTGTCCAGTACCCTTGTAGTTCTCGGGTTGTTTTCGGGGCAGTGTCGATGGAGGCACACGGCCGACCACACGGCCGTGTCATTTGGAACACGGGCGTGTCAGGTCGAACACGGGCGTGTTGGATGCCCGTGTGTTGTTCCAGGCGCGTCGATTTTGACGGCGAATGGGGGACACGGCCCTGGACACGGGCGTGTGCCAGGCCGTGTTCGGCCCAGGTACTTTATTTTCCAGGCGGATCGTGGCCGCTCTTTCCCTTATTTTGGGATCTGATGGTCCAGGACTGCTCTTGGGGAGTTAAGTCCGAGAATAGGGTTGGAAACCCTCATTCTTCTCCAAGCTTTCTCTTACTAAAATTCTAGAGAGAAGGGAGAGCAAGGAAGAAGGTGAAGGAGGGATTGGGCTGTAGGAGAGGCTTCGGTGCTCCAAATCGCGAGTCGAGTCCAGATCCGTGGAGGCTAGATCTTTGCGAAGGTTTTCATCCGGATAATCTTCCATGGCTAGGAAGAGGAGTCGGAAGGTAACGACACTTCTCCTCTCGGTTTTAGGATGCATGTCTTAGCATCTTTTCTTTTCTAGTTTTGGGCACAAAACACTCAAATGAGAGGGGTTTGGGTCGCCAAGGTTCAAGAGGAACCTCCGGGTCGATTGAGTCCGTCCCCGACATGTTTTTGCATTAGAGATCCACTCCGTTAGCAGATTAGGCATGTTGTGTGAAGCCGTAGTCGCGACCGTTAGTCCGACTCGGTGATGTTGCATACGAGCTTTAAGGATTCATAGAGATTCCATTGCGGCAAGATGTCGTTTGTGATGTGGTGATGTTTTCCCCTTTTTCTCGAGTAAGTACGTGTAGTCGGAACCGGACAAGGTTAGCTCCTCAATGGCGGTAGATGGTTTCCTTGGTGGACAAGATTAGCTCCGCATGAGTGGTAGATGGTTTCCTTGGTGCGCGGGAATGTTGCAGTACAAATGAGGGACTATGGTGGAATTGTCTTGAAATGTTATGTGCCAAGGTGTGGCTGTGTCTCCGTGGTCGGCTGGCTATCCCGTGACGTGCAAGTCATGTGTGGAAAGTGTCCCGACGAGACTAGTCCCCTTCTGTGAGACTGACGAGAATGCCAAGCATGGGGGCAAGCCCGGGCAATGAGGCCATGAGCGGGTGGGGTCCAGCAAGGCTTCTTAGAATCGGTCAGTTGTGTTTGTTGGAATCCTGACATGAGACGTCAGAGCTTGCAGGCAAGCCCGGGTCTAAGACCTTGAGCGGGTGGGGCCTTAGCAAGAGTTCCATGTGGCGGCTTGTGTGCCGTTGGGGGGAATTGTGTTTCCCTTTTTGTTTGCGGCTTTATGCCAATGGGGAAACGATGAGTACCCAAATGATGTGAGGATGTGCTAGATGCATACGCTATAGGGTGCCTTGGGTGAAACCCGGGTGTTGCATTCATGTTATATAGTAGGACCTAATATTATATGCTTAACAATAGAGAGCATGATTGATGTTTGAGACATCCAAGCCCGTTTCTTTAGTTGCTTTCCTTGCTTATGATTATTGCATACGAAGGGCTAACTTGCAGGTTGGAGGAGTACCCCGGGGTCCGTTAGGGGCAGCCGGGAGGAGATGTGTTTGTTATACAGTTTGAGATCAGCCTTTGCTGACCCACGTTACTAATAATTTTTACAGGGCAAGGATCGCACGCAGGAGCTAGCTCGCCGGCCAGAAAGGCCTAAGCCTCATGAAGTGTTAACTTTTGTAGTAGCTCTATTCTTTATGACATTGTATGTTTTGATGCCCTTGGTGACCGGCTTGCATGCGGAGGTAGAAGAGGTGTGCTTATGCACTTTCATGACTGTTGTATTATTTGAGTTTGGACTCTCTTATGTGGTAAGGCCATGAGGGCCATTTTTATTACTCTTGTAGTGGTGGATAACTTTTAGTCTTACTTGTGTTTCCGCTGTGTTGTGCAAAGAGTTATGAGTATGGGTAGTTATATCATCTTATAATACTAAAGTTGTGGCGTCCGTATGTTGTGGGGCCCCGACCGGACCCAAATTATACGGTCATTACAGGGGAGGTGTTACACTAAAAACCAGCAAAAGGAGAGGAAAAGAAACAAAAAGTATTCTCCTCCACCAGTCCATAAATACAGAAAAGATCCACCTCCTCCAGCAGCTGGTGCCACTGGCTCTAGCTCTCAGGGATCTGCCCCGATGCAAACTTATTAGAGACATCAAGGGAGATCCTCTGGAAGCAGTCAGCAAAGACATCATTTTTCAGGAAATCAACAACAGCAACATCAACAACATCAATAGCATCAGCAGCAACAACAACAAATCTCTGCAGAACAGAAAACTAAGAGTCCTGAAAGACCAGATTCTCCTCATATTCCTTTTGAGGATCCTGAAACAGCTAACACTGCTAAAATGGCCAGATTCCAGGAAATTGTTGGTCTATCCTTGATAAATAAAGCAAAAGCTGAAGGCAAAGACATATCAGAATATATAACTATGTCAAAATACAGAAGGAAGAACTAAAAAGATTTAATAAAGCCAACAAACTGTTTAATGTTGATGATTACATAAAGCTCCATCCTGAAGCAGTTGTCCCCAGAACTACATCACTGAAGATTATTGGGGCAGCTGACATGACAATGACACAGGTACAGGCCTTAAATCCAAACAGAGAAATTATCTTTACAAGGCCAGGAGAGAAGACAAAAGAAGACAAGTCCATGCAGAAGAAGCAGAAGAAGTAATCTTTACTTTGTTTCAATTTTTTCTGCATTTGCTTTCAAACTATGTTATTTGTTTAAACAAAGCCTATGTACATATATATCTGCTGCATGTGTTAGTAATTCTTTGCCAGATATATCTTTTTTCTTGCTTTGTTTATCTGTATGTTTATGTTTTGAGTCTATCAGTGACCTCACCCAAATAGGGGGAGATTGTTGGATCCCTAGTTGATTTGAGCTAGGTTCATTAACTTAAGATGTGACCCAACATGTATAAGCAGGGTCAAATTTGTGTCCTAGAGTCTAGGCCAAGTCCTTAGAGTCAATATCAGATGGACCAGCTATCAACAAGACCATCAGAGACTCAAGACTTAGAAGATTTCAAGACCAAGTAAAATGAGTTCGACGTTCGTCGAACTCAGTTCGACGAAAGGCGTTCTCAGCTCGACGATCTTGAGATATTTCTCTGAGCTGAGCTCGACGATCTTCATTCTCTGTTCGATGAAAATTGGGACACTCCAACAAACTAAAGTCAGGGTAACTCCAGATTTTTCTAAGTCCAACTTCAGGCTTTGGTCGACGAACAAGATTCTGAGCTCGACGAACTTGGACCTCAAGTTCACAACTTCTCAGGTCGACGAAGTCAACTTCTCAGGTCGACGAACTCAGTACTCTACTCGACGAATTCTGGAATCAGAGGATTTGTGTCGACACTTAGGGCATGTGTCGACACCAACTTATGTCGACACCAGAAAACTTATGTCGACACCAGAAAAACTTATGTCGACACCAGAAGATTTGTGTCGACACCAAGATTAATCAGTCGACACCCACCTGTGTCGACACCAGAAGTTTTCATGTCGACACACAGAAGATCAGTCAACACAGAATATTTGACTAAGTCCAGAACTGTTGCTGATATCCAGTCGACAAATGCAATTGTCAGCTCGACGAACTTAAGACAGAAAAGGCAAAGGTTTTGAAGCATGCAAGTTCTGTTATCAGCTCGACGAACAGAAGCTGTCTGGTCGACGAACACAGAATCTCAGCTCGACGAACTGTTAACTCAGCTCGACAAATTCTGTTATACGTTCGACGATTCCAGACTCAGCCATTTCCGGTATTCAATCCTCACTCAAATGCAATAATTCCTGACAGATTAAATGCTTAAACATTCTCTGAATGTAGCCGTTAGAGGAAGCATTAATTACAGTATTCTTCAGGAATATTACTTGCAGATTTTCCACGGGACAGTTGAGGAAATGATTTAATGCTGATTATTCTCAAGGCGTCAGTATTAATTACAGAGGATTCAAATTTTTTGAATACACACAGAAGAAAAGCAGATCGATAGAGAGCAAGCTACATAGTGCTAGAACGTAAGAACAAGAAAAAAATTACACTCAGTCAGAAAAACACAGAGATACAGACTGACTGGAGGATTTCATACAGCACCAGAAAAGCTTCACACAAAAACTGATACTGAAGCTTACAAGTGACAGGCAGTGATATTCATTCATTCAGAAGAAGAACAACTATACTATATCAAGAGATTTCTTCTTCAACATTCTCTCCAGGACTTCCAAGCACAACAGATATCAAATCAGTCAAGAAGATCCTGCATCACTACTTGTCCAGAACTCTGATTGAAGACCTATCACCCTACAGCAAAGCTCCAGATCTTCCCTGAAACATTCTACATCTCAGGGGGAGCTGTTTGCTAACATCATTCCACATAAGTCTTCTCTCTGATTGTTGACAGAGAAGACATAATCACTCTCTCACCCCCACCTGTACAAAGGGTTGTCATCTCCCTTCAAAATTGATTCCTGGTTGCAAGTCTCCTTCCAAAAGACTTGAGTTGATTTTTAGGGACCTGATCAAAACCCATTGGTGTCAGGCACCTGATCAAAAACATGAGTGGATTCCTACCAAGGGTGGTAGAAGAGTGGATGTACCCAGTTGAGGGGGAACCACTATAAACTTCTTGTGTCGTCTGGTTGCTTATCTTTTCTTTTTGTTCTTGATGTGTGGCTGTGATTAGGTTTAATATTATCTGCATTTTAGTTTTCTATTTACTGCACATTTTCAGTTTACAGCAAAAGCTGTAACAACACCTTTTTGAATGGGGACCTAATAAATTTTAAACATACTCTATTCACCCCCCTCTAGAGTATTGTAGACCTAACCCTCACTTTCATCATGCACCTACTGTGAACGAATTTCTGTATTTTTTTCTTTTATTGATTGTTTTTCTCGTGTGACATGACTTTACCTGATGAAAAACAAGAGTGATATGTTTACTTGCTTCAAAGATTTTCATAAAGAGTATCAAACTCAATACGATGCAGTTGTACAAAAAAGTGCACTTTTTTTGTAACGACCCGGGAGGACCACGACATCGCCCGACCCATCAGTAGCCCAAGATTTAGAGCTCAGAGGCCCACTGCGTAACAATGCAGCTTGTCTCGCCCCAAGGCGCTACGGTGCTACAGCCAGAATCTACAAGGCCTGCAGGACGTACACCCCAACCCATCTCTGTGACTGTTTCTCACCACGGAAGGTTGTTGCTGGGGATCGAACCCGCAACCTTGATAAGACACTTCCAACAGAGCTCATCACCAACTGAGCTGCAACTCAGTTGGTGATAAGCTCTGTTGGAAGAGAGTCTTATCAAGGTTGAGGGTTTGATCCCCAGCAACAACCTTCCGTGGTGAGAAACAGTCACGGAGATGGGTTGGGGTGTACGACCTGCAGGCCTTGTAGATTCCGGTTGTACCACTGTAGCGCTTTGGGGAGAGACAAGCTGCACTGTTACGCAGTGGGCCTCTGAGCTCTAAACCTTGGGCTACTTGTGGGCCGGGCGATGCCGTGGTCCTCCCGGTTCGTTACCATAGCAGTGGTGGTGAGAGGCAGATAATGAGTATCTCGTTGTCTCCTGTGCTAAAGGTAGTAGAATTAGTTGAGGTGCCGGTTCTTGAGGAGAGTGAAGCTGCAAATAAAGGATCACAAATTCAGGGGGAGTTGAGAGTGTATACGATAAGAAGACAGTCGAGTAAGACTACAATGCCTATAGTGCCACCTGTGCCAAGTCCTTTGTCTCTGCCTACTCTGATTCTTGAGACACCTGCACTATCCACCACAAGTTTAGATATCCCAAGTAAAACAATCCTTCAAATCTCTATTTTCACTCCCTTGCAGATAAGATGGAGTTCTCACAAAAACGTGGGAGGCTCACCAGATCGATATGAATTTTGAAAGTCCACTTAGTGTCAACTACCTTCACCTATGGGGGGGGGAATAGGTGTCTTGCAGCGTTTTTGCGGAATTAAAATCGTACCTGCACACGAAAACAAAACAACACAGCACAGAAAGGACACAAGCAAATTATAGTGGTTCCCCGATTTGGGTACGTCCACTTTCCCCCTTCGACCTATCTCCCAACCAGGGACGACTCGGTCACTTCATCAACAGGATTGAAATCCAATCCTTGCACTAACGGAAGGAACTCTTCCACACGTAGGAGTCACCACTCCCACAACACGGGTTGCACCCAACCCTTACAACTAGGAACCAATCGGTCCGTTACAAAGAAATTGAAAATAGATTGTATAAGAAATACAAACAACTTATGGAGACTAAGGTGTCCTTCTTCGTTCGATGACGTGTTCTTGAAGTCAACCAAGAGTCCACAACCCTAGATCTCACTTGAAGAGAATCTCCCCGAAACCGGCGGCGGCAAGAAGGGCGGCGGCTTGGTTCTCGGGATCGGCGGCGACAACGGCGTGCTACGGCTGTTCTTTGAAGATTCAATATTCGTAGCAAAGCTAGCAAGATCTTCCAACGGTCACACTAGGATCGATCGTCTCGATCGATTCGGAAGGGGAAGGTTTTCCCGATCAACGAATCAAGAGACAAAGGATCTCTGGTTAGACGCGTGAGACGCTGTGCTTGGCTGAGCTTCTGTCGCCGGGAGATCTGGAAGAAACCACGATCAAAGACGGCGATCAACTGGCACGAGCGGCGACGGCGGCGGAGCAAGTTTCGCGATCTAGGTCACGTCGGCGGCTCAGATTTTTCTTTTCGAATTTCTTGATCGACTGTTCAAAAATACGCGAGTATTTATACAGTAGAATACTTCTTTATGACCGTTGTGGGTCCCACCAGAAGAAACCCTAAAACCGGTTCAAAACAGTGCCTTAACATTTGATCCGGTCCAGCGTGCTTCAGAAATTCGCCTAAGGCAAAATCGGCGAGAATCGAAGGTGATTCTCGTCGATTCGGCGAGAATCAGCCAGTGATTCTCGACGATTTTGACTTAGCGACAGATTTGCACGCTCTGATTTAGCCGGATAGAGACGGCGAGAATCAGCCAGTGATTCTCGATGATTCGGCGAGAATCACTAGTGATTCTCGCCGAATCGGCGAGAATCACTTAGTGATTCTCGTCGATTATTACTTGGACGATTTTTCGTCTTTCCACCCATGAGCTGCTCTTTGACTCATCCTTGCTCCTTGTCTGCTCTTGCATTATCACAGCTCTGTAGGAGTCACCACTCCCACAACACGGGTTGCACCCAACCCTTACAACTAGGAACCAATCGGTCTGTTACAAAGAAATTGAAAATAGATTGTATAAGAAATACAAACAACTTATGGAGACTAAGGTGTCCCTCTTCGTTCGATGACGTGTTCTTGAAGTCAACCAAGAGTCCACAACCCTAGATCTCACTTGAAGAGAATCTCCCCGAAACCGACGGCGGCAAGAAGGGCGGCGGCTTGGTTCTCGGGATCGGCGGCGACAACGGCGTGCTACGGCTGTTCTTTGAAGATTCAATATTCGTAGCAAAGCTAGCAAGATCTTCCAACGGTCACACTAGGATCGATCGTCTCGATCGATTCGGAAGGGGAAGGTTTTCCCGATCAACGAATCAAGAGACAAAGGATCTCTGGTTAGACGCGTGAGACGTTGTGCTTGGCTGAGCTTCTGTCGCCGGGAGATCTGGAAGAAACCACGATCAAAGACGGCGATCAACTGGCACGAGCGGCGACGGCGGCGGAGCAAGTTTCACGATCTAGGTCACGTCGGCGGCTCAGATTTTTCTTTTCGAATTTCTTGATCGACTGTTCAAAAATACGCGAGTATTTATACAGTAGAATACTTCTTTATGACCGTTGTGGGTCCCACCAGAAGAAACCCTAAAACCGGTTCAAAACAGTGCCTTAACATTTGATCCGGTCCAGCGTGCTTCAGAAATTCGCCTAAGGCAAAATCGGCGAGAATCGAAGGTGATTCTCGTCGATTCGGCGAGAATCAGCCAGTGATTCTCGACGATTTTAACTTAGCGACAGATTTGCACGCTCTGATTTAGCCGGATAGAGACAGCGAGAATCAGCCAGTGATTCTCGATGATTCGGCGAGAATCACTAGTGATTCTCGCCGAATCGGCGAGAATCACTTAGTGATTCTCGTCGATTATTACTTGGACGATTTTTCGTCTTTCCACCCATGAGCTGCTCTTTGACCCATCCTTGCTCCTTGTCTGCTCTTGCATTATCACAGCTCTGTACTTGAAAATAAGTACACTCCAACAGAGAGAGTACACGTAGGCCAACACACTGATCTGCTCAACGAGGGATTACGTCGCGCAGACCCGTGTATATTGACCTACTGCACCCTGACATTGGTGTGTACTTAGCGTGGAATAACTACAAGCACAACTTAAAAGATTTCATCAAATATATTGTCTATTTACCTTAGCTTGTTCAGGGGCTTCTTCAAATCAGGTACGTTGTGGATACAATACCCAACAATCTCCCCCTATTTGAAGAAGCCTAAACCCTACAAGCTAAGGTGAATAGAGCGTATGGGAATGAAAATCATAAACTTAAAATTGAGTTGAGAGAGATATTCATTACCAATACCGATATCTTGAGAGTTGAGAGAGATATTCATTACCAATACCAATTTCTTGAGAGCAAACTTGGAGCCACCTTAGCCTTAGCCGAGAGGGTAATCTCTCCCTTTTCGGCTTCTGCAAATCTGGGTCTGTTGCATTTGACCCCTTGCTCCCCCTCAGTTCTTGCACCTGTGCTCACACTTGAGTTCCTGGCAGAGGCTCCCCCTAGATGCACGAGCCTGGAGCTTCTGTAGTCTTCATTCCTCATACTTTAGCATCCCCAATTCAGTTTTGAAAAGACTGAACTTGGCTTCGTCTAAGGGCTTTGTGAAAATATCTGCAATCTGCTTGTCTGTGGGGACATAACAGAGAGAGATGTCCTTATTCTCCACGTGCTCCTGAATGAAGTGGTAGCGCACTTCAATATGCTTCGTTCTGCTGTGCGATACCAAATTGTTGGCAATTTCAATTGCACTGGAGGAGTCACAGTACATTGTTACTTCCTTGAACTGAAGGTCGTAGTCGGCTAACTGGTTTCTGATCCATAGGAGTTGTGCGCAACAGCTGCCTGCCGAGATGTACTCAGACTCTACTGTGGAGGTTGCTACACAATTCTGCTTCTTGCTGTTCCATGAGATAAGCCTTCTTCCGAGGAATTGACACGTCCCGGAAGTGCTTTTCCTGTCATCCCTACTCCCTGCAAAATCAGCATCTGAAAAACCTATTAGCTCGACATCATTGTTTCTCGGGTACCACAAGCCAAGATTGGGAGTACCTTTAAGGTATCTTAGAATTCGCTTTACAGCGACATAGTGAGATTCTTTAGTGTTCACCTGATATCTGGCACAGACACATGTGGAGAACATGATATCCGGTCTACTGGCAGTAAGGTAGAGCAGGGATCCAATGATGCTTCTGTATTTGGTTTCATCGAAAGGTTTACCTTTCTCATCCTTATCCAGAGACATAGTGAATCCCATTGGAGTCCTCATAGAGGTTGCATTCTCCATACCGAATTTCTTGAGGAGTTCATTTGTGCACTTCGTCTGAGAGATGAAGATTCCATCCTCAGACTGTTTCACTTGAAGTCCCAAGAAATACTTTAGCTCTCCCATACTGCTCATTTCAAACTTTCCTTGCATGAGTTTAGAAAACTTTTTGCAAAGATTGTTGTCCGTTGAGCCGAATATAATGTCATCGACATAGATTTACACCAGCAAAATCTTGCCTTTGACTTCCCTGAGAAACAATGTCTTATCTATTTTACCTCTAGAGAACTTGTTCTCAAGAAGAAAACTAGATAAAGTCTCATACCAAGCTCGTGGAGCTTGTTTTAAACCATATAGAGCTTTATTAAGAAAATATACATGATTGGGATAAGTAGGATTGACAAAACCTGAGGGTTGAGCGATGTATACTTCCTCTTTCAGGTCTCCGTTCAAGAATGCTGATTTCACATCCATTTGATAGACTGTGAATCCTTTGTGCGAAGCATACGCCAGGAACAATCTGATTGCCTCGAGCCTTGCCACTGGTGCAAAGGTCTGGTCGAAGTCAATCCCCTCCTCCTGTCTGTAACCTTGAGCCACCAGCCTGGCCTTGTTCTTTATGATGACACCATGTTCATCCAGTTTGTTTCTGAAGATCTACTTGGTGTCAATCACATTTTGCTTTTGTGGTATGGGAACCAGCGTCCAAACGTTGCATCGTTCGAATTGATGCAGTTCATCTTGCATGGCCAAAATCCATGCCGCATCTTTGTTCGCCTCGTCGAACTTCTTTGGCTCAACCTGTGACAGGAAGCTAAGATGCAAAATCTCGTTAATAGTACCTCTTAGAGTTCTGACACCGTCACGAGGATCTCCGATGATCTGATCTCTAGGATGATCCCTCACGTGCCGGAGCTCTAGAAGTCTGGCGTCTGGAGCTTCGACTACTTCTTGGGCTTCTCCTTCTTCTAAGAGATTTGCTCCATTTTGATCTTCAACATTCCCAGTTGACGTTGAGGTGGAAACTTTGACGTACTTAGGAGTTTCATCTTTAGCGGTCTCATCGAGACTCAGCTGTTCAAGTCGTGCACCATTGTAGATAGTACTTCTGTTATTCCAGATACTTGTTCCAATTCATTCTTGAAACATCTTCTGTCTAGTTCCCATCATATTTACGGGAACCTAGACTACCCTGCAAAAGAGTGTTACCTTACCTTAGGAACCCAATATGTATTGGGTCCTAGGTTCTTGTTAGCATAAAAACTCGAATGTCTTCCCTCAGAAATCCTGTCAGGAAGACTACCTCTGTCCAGAAGAGGTGGATAAGCCCTTGACCTTGACATAGAGGGGTTGTGCCAACAGTCTATGGCAAAGTGTCCCACCTTGCCACAGCACCAACACGTGTGAATGTTGTACCTCCGTTTCTGACCTGATCCAGTGACTGAGGTAGTCATGGTCCTAGGTCTAAACGGGATAGAGCCGGATCTGCTCACAAAATTGCCTCTTCCACCGTGACACTTGGATGGGTGGAAGGAATGCATGTAGCGAGCGTCATGAGCCATGGGAGGTGGTGCCTTCCTTTCAGTCAGCACCCTTCCAGAGGCCCCATAAGAACTAACTGCATGACTTCTAACCTCCCTTTCCTGTGTCTTAGGATGGTGAGAAGCGCACTGAGAGCTGATACCAGCAGATTCATGCCGAGTTGGGGCAGTGGCCGAGAATACAAAGGGTTCAGAATGAGCCTTAGGTATTCTCTCAAGGGTGGCCATGACAGCTCTTGCACTATGGGTGTCTCCACATGAGGGCAGATCACCCTTGCAGTGACCACGGTTGTTCCTGTGATCATACCTGAAGGCATGATGAGTACCCTTCCTGCTTGGAGTGGGGGGTCTGAATATCGTTTCCCCATTTCTCCATGAATTGATAATTCGGGAGATCCACTCATTTTCTTCCTTTCTCTTGATAGCATCAACCTTGGAAAAGTTGGATACTATCCTTTTCTCATTCTCTAGACTACTCTCTAGATCTGAGATTTTAGAGTCCTTAACCTTGTTGGATGCCAATTGGAGAACCAACAAGATCTTCAGCCGAGCAATCTCCTGAGCTTGCTCCTCAACAAGTAGGTTGCTTTTCTGAAGGGCTCTCTTCAGGGAATCAGGATTTTCTGAAGGGTAACAATTCCTGTCTTCAGGAACTTCAAGAGAAAAGGGGCAAGATGAAGAAGTTACCTGCTCTTCAGAGTTACTGTTACTATCGCCAGAGACCGTTGTGTCAGCTTCATCAGAACTGCTTTCCTCAATTTCTTCTTCAGTCTCTGACAAGGACACCGGAGCCCTGATGTTGTCCGATTGATCCTTGCCTTCATCTTCAGAGGCGAGGACCCCCACATAGGCTTCATCCTCTTGCTGACAGCAGATCCCTGCTATCTCTGATCCCTCCATGAGATCTGAGATGGTTACCCACATAGAGTTGGCCGTCCCACACTTTTCCAATCTAGATCGAGAAGGTCCAGACCAGACATCCATGATGATCTAACGAATTATCTTGTCCAGATTAAATAATGAGAGTCCAGTCTCCGACATCTCAGTAATACACTTGGGAATTTGGATATCCTTTCCAGAGCCGGAGGTCTTCATAGGAATGAATGGACCCTCTTCCAAGATGAGAGATGCTCGAGGATCGATAGCCTCCAAGTGATAGGACACTCTCATCTTCCAGACGGGATAATACTCCTTTGTGCACGTGGGAAGTCTTAGTGGAGAGATCCTATGATCCAGCTCCATGCTTTTGACACTGGTGGCAGGATTCTACTCAAGGTGTGAACCTTTTTGATGAGTAACCTCCCTCTGATACCACTTGAAAGTCCACTTAGTGTCAACTACCTTCACCTATGGGGGGGGAATAGGTGTCTTGCAGCGTTTTTGCGGAATTAAAATCGTACCTGCACACGAAAACAAAACAACACAGCACAGAAAGGACACAAGCAAATTATAGTGGTTCCCCGATTTGGGTACGTCCACTTTCCCCCTTCGACCTATCTCCCAACCAGGGACGACTCGGTCACTTCACCAACAGGATTGAAATCAAATCCTTGCACTAACGGAAGGAACCCTTCCACACGTAGGAGTCACCACTCCCACAACACGGGTTGCACCCAACCCTTACAACTAGGAACCAATCGGTCTGTTACAAAGAAATTGAAAATAGATTGTATAAGAAATACAAACAACTTATGGAGACTAAGGTGTCCCTCTTCGTTCGATGACGTGTTCTTGAAGTCAACCAAGAGTCCACAACCCTAGATCTCACTTGGAGAGAATCTCCCCGAAACCGGCGGCGGCAAGAAGGGCGGCGGCTTGGTTCTCGGGATCGGCGGCGACAACGGCGTGCTGCGGCTGTTCTTTGGAGATTCAATCTTCGTAGCAAAGCTAGCATGATCTTCCAACGGTCACACTAGGATCGATTGTCTCGATCGATTCGGAAGGGGAAGGTTTTCCCGATCAACGAATCAAGAGACAAAGGATCTCTGGTTAGACGCGTGAGACGCTGTGCTTGGCTGAGCTTCTGTCGCCGGGAGATCTGGAAGAAACCACGATCAAAGACGGCGATCAACTAGCACGAGCGGCAACGGCGGCGGAGCAAGTTTCACGATCGAGGTCACGTCGGCGGCTCAGATTTTTCTTTTCGAATTTCTTGATCGACTGTTCAAAAATACGCGAGTATTTTTACAGTAGAATACTTCTTTATGACCGTTGTGGGTCCCACCAGAAGAAACCCTAAAACCGGTTCAAAACAGCGCCTTAACATTTGATCCGGTCCAGCGTGCTTCAGAAATTCGCCTAAGGCAAAATCGGCGAGAATCGAAGGTGATTCTCGTCGATTCGGCGAGAATCAGCCAGTGATTCTCGACGATTTTGACTTAGCGACAGATTTGCACGCTCTGATTTAGCCGGATAGAGACGGCGAGAATCAGCCAGTGATTCTCGATGATTCGGCGAGAATCACTAGTGATTCTCGCCGAATCGGCGAGAATCACTTAGTGATTCTCGTCGATTATTACTTGGACGATTTTTCGTCTTTCCACCCATGAGCTGCTCTTTGACCCATCCTTGCTCCTTGTCTGCTCTTGCATTATCACAGCCCTGTACTTGAAAATAAGTACACTCCAATAGAGAGAGTACATGTAGGCCAACACACTGATCTGCTCAACGAGGGATTACGTCGCGCAGACCCGTGTATATTGACCTACTGCACCCTGACATTGGTGTGTACTTAGCGTGGAATAACTGCAAGCACAACTTAAAAGATTTCATCAAATACATTGTCTATTTACCTTAGCTTGTTCAGCGGCTTCTTCAAATCGGGTACGTTGTGGATACAATACCCAACAAATTTTCACATGACATTACTCATTTCGTTTCCTACTCTTATATATCCCATGTGCATGAAGCATTCATTGCATCTTTAGACATTGTATTGGCAGGTTGCTAAGAAGGATTCATGATGGAAAGTTGCATTGCTAGAAGAACATGGTACATTGGAGAAAAATAAAGCATGGGATCTCATGTCGCTATCACTAGAAAAAAGGCAGTTGGGTGCAAGTAGGTTTTTACTGTGAAACAAAATCCAAGGGTCAAGTTGGGCGCTACAAGGCTCGATTGGAAGCAATGGAATACAATCAGACTTATGATATTGACTGCGATAAGACCTTTGCACCCATCACAAAAAATGAGCATGGTGCAAACACTAATATCCTTGGCAGCAAATGGGGGGATGGAATCTACACCAGCTTGATGTGAAGAATCGATTTATTCACGAGGATCTGTTGGAAGAGGTGTATATGAAAGTTCTGTCGGGCTTTGGCATAAACCAAACAGCGGGGAAGGTGTGTAGACTCATGAAGTCATTTTATGAGCTGAAGCAGTCTCCTCGAGCTTGGTTTGACAAACTCAGGAGAGCCATGACTACCATGAGATATCAACAGATTAATGTTGACCATACTCTATTCTTTAGGAGGCATGAAGCTCACATCATTGTACTTGTTGTGTATGTGAATGATATGATCATCATAGGATAAGATGAGAGTGAAATTGCTCAGCTTAAGAGGAGATTGGGAGAGGAATTTAAGGTGAAGGACTTGGGTTATCTAAGATCCTTCCATGGGTTTGAGGTAGCCTGCGACACATGGGGAATTGTTCTATCCCAATGAAAGTATGTGTTATAGGCATGCTGTCTCTCCTATTGATCAGAATTCCTAGCTTGGTGCAGAGATGGGGGAGCCAATTGATAGAGAAAAAGTATTAGAGGTTGGAAGGCCAACTGATTTATCAGAGTCACACCTGTACCGACATATCTTTTGTCATGGGCGTGGTAGGTCGCTATATGCATGATCCTAGGGAGGATCACTTAGATGTTGTATATCTGATTCATCAATATCTGAAGAGCGCACTCAGGAAAGGATTGATCTTCCAAAAGAATGGACATCTAAACATTGAGGGCTATTGAGATTCTAGCTGAGCTAGTTCTGAATATGACAAAAGGTCCACATAGGGGTATTACATGTTTTTGGGAGATAACCTTGTCTCCTGGAAAAGCAACAAGCAGATTGTAGTTGCGAGATCTACCGTTGAGGCAGAATACAAGGTCATGGCCTTAAAAATAAGGGAGATGTTATGGCTGAAAGCCCTGCTAGTTGAACTCAAGATAGATCAAGGAGAACATATGACATTGTGGTGTGATAGCAATTCAGTCATTATCATTACAAACAATATCGTCCGACATGATGAAACCATGCATATAGAGATCGATATGTTTTTCATTAAAGAAACGTTGGATGGTGGAATACTAAAACTGGGACATATTGCTACAAAAGAACAAGTGACAAGATGAGCCTAGTGGATATCTTTTGCCCACATTGAGGGAAAGTGTTGGTATTTGATGTGCAAATAGCTCAGATTGGTGTGCTGTTAGCGGCCTCCTCCTTATGTGTTTAGTCTCACATCTCAGATCTTGTTTTTGTTCTCTTTCTTATGTGTGTGTGTTTATATATGGGAGAAATGTATTCTTTTGATTATGTGAATAATAAAACTTCTTTCATTCTCATTTCTAACAAATGATTGTTCATAACTACAGCGTTCATGACCGCCAACGCCATGTCAAACCGTAAATTAGTTTTAATTAGTTTTAGTTAGATCATTTTTATTGAATGTCTATTTGGATTGTTGCAGGTCGCTTAGCGCTCCCACGAACTAGGACATCAAACCGTCTTAGCTCTACAGTAAGCCAATTGTGCAAGTAGTAAAATTAGAGGACTAATAGCGGGCCACAAGATTTTCACGTGGAAAACCCGTAAAGGGAAAAAAACACGGGGCCAGACCCAATTTTGATAAAATCCACTAGTATCTGTTGAATACAAATATCAATTTTCCAGAGGGTAGCATACCACATCTCGTTTACAAATCAAAGTGTTTGGAATTTGGCAAAAGCTAAGTTGTGCGTAGCTCGTTCTGGAACAAGGTGCGGAATGCCTTTAGGAGCAATCTTGAGAGTGGAGCAGGCACGTGGAACGTGTGTGCTGAGCCTAGCGAGCGGGCGCGCTCTGGAGAAGACTTCTTGGAATCAGAGCGGGCCCGAGGCACACGCGTAGGGGCCCGATTCACGCAGGGGCCCAGGCGTGCATGTACTGGCACGCAGAGCGCGCGCTGGCACGCAGAGCGCGCGCTGGCATGATACCCATGATGGGCGCGTCGGCGCTGCTGCGCAGGACGTGATAGGTGCGTCCATGCTATGAACACGCGCGCAGGCGTGCCACGTGTTGTGCGCACGCCGGGGGCTCCCTTGCATGGGCGCGGCTTTCGCATATGTGCAACTTGTGCATTCCGACATCCATTTGAGAGACCAAATAGACTCGGAATTGCCCTAGATTAAGCAAGTTGGAATTGTTGTGGACCCGCAACAAAAAATCTTCGGTTCGACCAAAATGTTATGGAATTACATCATTTTCCCTCGAATTTTCGGAGGTTGCAATTTGGAAAAGACAAGCCCGAAAATTTTTCACGATCACCCTATCCTTTTTATGTGAGCTATGACGTGACCTTTAGTGTTCAAGATCGTTGCGCTCACGTATATATTTGCACGCCAACAGGTAAGAGGGTGCAAGTGTTGGAGACGTGCTTGGGAACGTTAAACCATGAATGCAGACAGTGAAATGTACGCGAATGCATATGAGCCTGAAGGGCTGAGCGAATGTGAGCAACCAGAAGAGCGTGCATGAGTTCTTGTGCTGGCGCAGATTATGTGTCGGCATGTAGCATGAGTTGTTACTCTTTTGTGCAAGGAAACATGGCACACTTGTGACTTCTATAGTTATTTGTGGAATCGTGCAAGATGCGGGCGTTGATACGTGTTGTTTGTGCGTATTTTGAATCTTTGCGCACTTTGTGCGTGCTTTTAAGCTGTGTGCATCTCGAGTACACAATATTTGGCATGGGGTGCGCTGTGTGCTTGTGCTTTTGGTGCGCGCCACGTGCGCGCGGCCTTTGATTTAGTGTGTGGGGCTTCTGATTTAGTGCGCACATCTTTTGATTCGTGCGTGCGACTTTAACCGGAGGACGATGGGTCCATGGGTGATATGTGGGGAGAATGATATTCTCGCATGGTCGCGGAGGGGAGCGTGCCCACTTTAATCGGAGGACGATGGGTCCTTTGGGGAGTGGAACGAGGCTTACTCGGCATGCCTTCATGAGTGAGGGCTCCTTATGGGGAGTCGTGTGTGTGTGTGTGTGAACGAGTTGCAAAGCTGCGTGTGTAAATATGCTGAGAGGTTACACAAGCGTGAACATGTTGTAGTGTTGTACTCACATGAAGGTGCTGAGAGGTTACACGAGCATGAACATGTTACAGCGTTGTACTCACGTGAAGGTGCTGAGAGGTTACGAGAATGTGAACGTGTTGCAGAGTGTGCACGTATCTCACATGAACGTGCTGAGAGGTTACCCGAACGTGATCATGTTGCAGAGCTACGCTCACCTGAACGTGCTGAGAGAGGTTGTGTGAACGTGAATGTGTTGTGGATAAAATTTCAGCGAAGGGTTTTGGGCGATAAGAAACAAATCTGGAGTTCTCACATGCCTCATTGACTAAAGAAAAGAATGCAAGTTAGCAAAATTGTTTAAATACCTCAGGAGGATGACCCTAAATTATTAAAACAATGAATCTAGCAGTGGTGAACAATGAACCCTAAACTCTAAAGCAAAATAGGAAAAGTCAAAGGATTCCTCAATCCTTATACCTAAACATGGGACTCAGTGGTCAATACTGCACACTGGCATCAATTTCAACAACTGGGGCTATGGGGAAATATTAGAAACCATAGGGTAATCGTCGATTATTCGAATATCTGAAGAGGGCAGATGATAAAGAAGACAGAAGATGGTACCTATGCGACAAGAAGAGGTAGACGTAAGAGTTTCTGCATGAAGGAGATCCGAGCTAGAAGTAGTAGAGAACTCAAATCCCTCTAAATCAATTGTACCACACTGAGACCCCAACCATAACCTCTTGCTATATCTCTAATACTGCTTCCTTTAAATCATCCTGCATCCAACACATCAAGAAGAACGGATGGTTCCGAGGGCCACATCAAGTTTTATGCAAAAATTTGAAAACTTTAAGCAGAATCAGAGACCGTTCAGATGAATTGAATGGATCAAACGGCTTAGAATTATTCGTTGATACTGCACATTACAGTATTACACCACCTAAGTAAATAATATAGTATAGATGGATTTTGAGATCTAATAACAAAGTATATAGAGAAAAATTATCAACTAATTCAATAATTCAAAACAACCCATAAGTCCAATCTCCCCAACAATCAGTTTAGCCTTAAGTTACCCTCAAATTTCTAGGTTCTGAGGACCTCAGGTTATATTCCTGGATAGTAAACCTTTACAGATTATAAGTAAGAGAGTATGCTGTTTGCTGAAGTTTGAAACTTAGAAAATACATGGAAAAAGCAGATAAATGACTTGAATTACTACAAAATTTCAAAATCTGCAGAAATTTCAGAACTAAAAAAGCTATTAGACAGCCCTGAGAGTTTTCACCAGTGCCAAAAATTCCCACTGGGATTCATACAGTATCAATCTAGAATAACAAGGATTACATGCAAGAGTGCCAATTTAGCTCTTAATCCAGCATCATTCAAATCAAGCTTCTTTGGGTAAGTGAATTATTGTGGATTCATCCCCAAAAGGACAAGGAATTGGACAGAGATTGATAGGAGTGATCAAGTATCAAAAGAATCACAAAAGAATCATGTGCAGAATGCTTGCAAGAATCAAAAGAATCACAGCCATGGCATGTAAAATGAAGGGTGGCATGAAAATATACTCACTAATATCAAGGGTGCTTAAATTAAGCCTCACCTCAGATAGGTGAAAAAACATATTGGCACAGAAATACCACGTTGTTAGCCTTTATTAATAGACTCAAGCATTTGAGTTGAACATGAGTTTAACCTGTGTACTATCTAGCCCAACTTCAGCCCCCATACATGAGTTTAACTGCTTGTATATCTCGCCCAAATTCAATTCCCTTTGGATTTTTCTGCCCGATAAGAAATTTTGTTAATGTGAACCCGAATCTGAAGATAATTAGCAGCCCATTATAGATAAAATGATTCCAAAAATATTACTAGAATCATGTATAACATGTGTTATAAATTATAATAGCATATTGACTTACCATCGACGCATTTAAGATCTCAAATCTTACAGTATGATCCAGCAAAATGTTTCTCTTATTTTCAAACCTTTAGTATTACACATTCTATACATACAACAGAGCCATAGAACAGCACTGAAAGGAAATATCTGCAGCTTAGAGCTTCAAACACTAATTTCCAGCACAAGTTTTTCCTGATACCTCATAATTTGTTAGATTCCTTGAGATGAAAAGAATTCCTATAGCTCACAGAACATAATGTGCCGGGGCCAGGGCCAAAAATAGAGTTGCTTCCCATTTTCCTTCTTTCAAGGCTTCCATGGAGCCGGGGGTGGGGGAGGAGTCGGAAACATAGGAGGTACTGCCGAGAATATCGTGTTCTTGTCGACGCCGCTGCCCACGCCAGACAATGCAACCAGAGCAGCAACCAAGCCGGCATTTCCGGCGAGCGTCGGCTCCGTATAATTGTAGTTGACGCGCACATCGTGGAAACCATCGTGCCTATCCGGACCAGCAACCATGGCTCCAACGATAGTGTTGGGGTTTGGTTTTTTCGTATCACGCCACTTCCATCCTCCTTTGCAGCTATACTTTACACCATTCTTCGGAATGGACGCGCCGCGATGATGAACATGTTTAGGGTAGCGATTGCCAAAACCGACGACATAGCTCATCTTCTCCGGATTGTTACCGAGAATATAATCAATCTGCCAAAGATCGAAGATTAGCTCTACGAGAGTGTGCTCGAATAATACTAGATGGTTAATCAGCGAAGGTGAAATTTTGAACCTGGGTTCTCGCAAAGTCGCGAAGAACAGAAGTTGGGAAGAAATTTGGGCCGCAATACCATCCCGGGGTGTCAGCAGCTTCAAGATAATCACTGTAAACAGCTGCAAGAAAAGCAGCATTGACCACATATTGAAGGGGCTGAGGTCTTCCATGGTTTAGCTGTATCAGACCACCTGCAAGAGAATGGAAAGAGAGTTCTTCAGATTAACTGAGGAGATCAAAAAATTGTTTTTTGGGGGTTGAAAGATGAATCATTTAAACCTTTGGTTCTGTTGAAGGATTTGAAAATTGGGAGAAAGGAGCACATGACAATGTTTGTCTGATTGTGGAAAGTTCTCAGGATCTCTTCATATGGATACCCTGGACTCAGAAATAGTCTCAGTCTGCTGAGAAGAACCTGCGTGCAGAATGATAACAAATGCATCATAATTTTGACTTCCAAGAACAACTGTTTTATGAATTTATACTGTTCTACTTAATAAATAAACAAACTAAAAATTTCGATTAAGATATATTTATTATATAATGATAAATACAGAATTCATACTAACAATTCAATCACCCTCATTGGTTCCACAATACCATTAGAAGAGTTATCGACTCTTCTATATTAACAGCTGAGAGCAGCACATTGGAGCACAGAAGAACAACACCAGATAAATAAGAAATACATGAAAGTCACCATGTGAAGGCATAATGAAGAAATACATGAAAGTCGCCATGTGAAGGCATAATGAAGAAATACATGAAAGTCGCCATGTGAAGGCATAATCAAGAAATACATGAAAGTCGCCATGTGAAGGCATAATGAAGGAATACATGAAAATAACCATGTAAAGGCATAATGAAGAAATACATGAAAGTCACCATGTGAAGGCATAATGAGGAAATACATGAAAGTCACCATGTAGAAATACAAGTCACCATGTGAAGGCATAATAAAGAAATACATGAAAGTCACCATGTGAAGGCATAACGAAGAAAGATAGGGTCACTAAGCAAGATTTGGGAGATTTTTAGTGAAAGATGCAGTTTCGTTTTCTTAGCAGAAGAAAAATACAGAAATAGAATTAACATGACAAATCCACTAATGACCAACATTGTTTGTGTGGGAAGGGCTGTATCGAGGTCTTTGCTGAAAGAAAATTCAAGACAAATACTAGCAAAGAATCTATCAAAAGTTTCATGCTTAACACATGCGAATGAAAAGACAGGTTCTGGTTCTGCAGCATAGAGGCATAGAGTTTCTGTTTGATTCAATCGAGAAGGTAGCACCCAGTAGAGCTTAGCCTTGAATAGAACGGATGGTCTCACGAAGCTCGTCACCATCTACTTTAAGAACGGCTATCTAGACTGTGTGCTGCTGAAGAATAAGGTGAGCTTGCGTTCAGAGATGGTATTACAACTATTTCGGTTTTCATCAAAGAAGAAAGAATATCCTACAGTTGAGTAAAATTGGAAGCCATGCGCAAAAATCGTCATCCTGTAGTTAGGAAGAGCAACCGCGTACGAGCTCTTCCTGTAGTTAGGAAGAGCTGCATGAGTATGAGAACCGGGTACGATATCAAATAAGCAGAACCCAAAATGCAAAGATAAGAGTGCAGTGGGATATGGCATGAGTACGAGAAAGAAATGATGAAACGTAATAAAATCACATTGATCAAACACAAGCACTAACCTGGCTTAACTATGACTATTACAATATAATTTTAAGTTTAAAATGTCACATACATTACCTGATAATTTCAACAAATAAATTTGAACTCTTAAATATATCCATGATATTCAATCTCGTTGAAATTACATATCCATTTTCTATTTCCTTCCCCAACTTTTCTGCTAAGAATAATAGATCATGAACTACAAGGGAAGGAACTACTACTACCAATAACAGTAGATTGAGAATAGAGATTCACCGATACCTTAAGGCTTCATTTGTTTCGTCGGTGGCGGATCAATCCGGCGGGTGGAAACGGAGTGTTCGAAACGGAGGGGGGAGGGGGCTGCTCCAAACGGAGCTTTTTGGGGCGTTTCTCAAGGCGGGCGGGTGGAAACGGAGCAAACGCCGCCGGAGGTTCATTTGTTTACCCGCCTTCCGGCGGCGTTTGCCCAAAACGGAGCCCCGAAATGCCCAAACAAATAGAGCCTAAACCTAATCATAAACAAACAATGAAAATTGGGGACAAAGAAATATTAAACACTGAAAAATGTGAACATACTAATAGAAAATTTTAAAAACAAATAGGATGATGAAGCTAAACTGGAAAATTGAAAGCTTCCGAGTTAAACTTCAATGGGAGGTTGCGGCTTTAGTTTAGGCTTAGCAGAAGCTGTTTGTAGCGAAAATAAAGCTGTCTGCTAGGATGATGAAGTTGTTTGTTGTGTTTGAGATGCGTCTTAGGCTTTGGAGGGAAGCGATGAAGACTAGCTGCAACTTTGACGAACAGCGCATCGACGACGAAGTAGATTGCTGTGTATTTGAAGGAGGAGGGAGAGAGATAATTGCAATTTTTGAGGACGATGAAGTAATAGAGAGAAAGATGATTATGATGGACAAAATGTTGGGATATAATGCAGAAACTATCCCTAGGACGCAAACAAATAAATGCAGGGTAGACATGAACATATAAACTGAAATCTGAACAAGAAACTCTGCATATATAAAATATAACTGCAATAATAAAAACATGAAGAATATATAAAATATAACTGTAATAATAAAAACATGAAGAAATGTGCTGACGCCCGTTACAGAATACACCGCAGAGGAGTCGGACTCGCTCGATCCGCGGGAGAGAGAATAATTTATACTGCAATCCGCTATCACAACAGACGCACAAGGTTCATTGGGAACATTCATCATCGGATGACGACCAAACCACCTGCCACCACCGGAGAAGCATTGTCGAGGCCAACTGCACTCGCGCATGCCATTAACACCAAGCCCCACCACCAAAGATAAGCACTGTCAAGGACTCAAGGCCATTGCACTCTCGCATGCCTTTGCAGCCACGCCCGCACTGCATCAAATCCAACACTGATTAAGCCAAACAAAGCCCACCCCGAATTCGGCTCTCTGAACTCCGCAACAAAAGGTCTTGACCGTGAAACCGACTAACCCCCACCAGCACACGTCCTCCATGACCGGCGGCTGTCATCTCTAAAATCGGAGGATGCGTCGAGGGTTTCACATGAGATGAAGAAACAAGGTGGGAACGACGAGATTGGCACCTACGACACCAGCGCCGCCGCACGGGGCCGCACAACGCCAGCGGCGACATTCGTTCAATGTGAGCCCGGAGCAGCAACACCTCCTCACGAAAGGGAATCAGGATTTCTCTCCCAGGAAGCGGTCTTCCTCCCAAAGCTACAGACGGCTTACTCTTTTTCTTCTTGAGCGACTCCTATTTATAGAGGTTCCTAAAACCTAAAAATAGAAAATTCTCAAAATATGAAATCCACAAAATAGGAAATCCTCAAAATAGGAAATCCTCAAAATAGGAAATCCTCAAAATAGGAAATCCTCAAAATAGAAAATTCATTTACAGACAGAATAAAAAAAACACAAAGTAGACAGCTGAGGATTTAGACCGCGACAATGAAGTAGTCAGTTGTCGCTTTGGAGGACAACGATAAAGAAGACCGATATGGAAGAGATCAACAATGAAGACGATGATTTTAGAGGAGATTGATAATGAAGGCAACTTTAAAGGAAATCGACTAAGGCTGTGAGAGATAAGTTGCGGTGCGTTTTCTGTAATTGAGAAAACATAACTCTTTAAAAATCTAAAAGAACATATTTTTTCATACTGGGAGTGTGCCCATACTAGATACTTACCAGGTACTAGTACACGAGGTGTTTGGGCCAACCAGTGCTTCCTAGGTTACATGGCAAGGCCGTGTGTAAATTGGTTGAAACTCAGGAATTGAACCAACACTTCCTATTAAATTGGGTACAATTCCACGCTCGGCGATTCATTTACAATAAGTTTTGACGAAACTCGAATTTTGTCCTCAGAATCGACGACAGTAACGACAACCACCCAAAAAGCCCAATGAGAGCCTTAAGGTATGCTATCCAAGAGATAGCTAGGCATCATACTTGAAAGGGTTACCCTAAAATGAAAACGGTGGAGTCGGAGATTTTTTTGCCACGGCCTTGACCGGCTCGCCTAGACAAATCCAGCAGGCCCATTCTCACACAATTCTGGGCCTGTTTGATCCCTCAAAAGGAAACTGGAGTACGCGGGAGGAATAGTCGCGAAAACTGCACATATAGCGGACGCGTACCAGCAAGATGAGATCGCAAGACGTGCGCTCTCGAGCGGCGGCCGCGCCACACCCAAGCAAGGACCTAGCGTGTGCCCAACACGTGTGCCCCTGCATAGCGCGCCCAACACGTGTGTGCGCCTGCACAGCATATCAACGAGTAAACTGTAGAGCACCCCAGCCGTCGTCTAGAGCGCTCCCCGCCGCCGACTCCTGCGCGCGCCTGCCATCGATATCTTCGCCGCCACCGCTGCCGGCGCCGGAAAACCTGACCAGACCTCCCAAGCGCCTGGGCCGCCCAGGGGATAAAGTCATCATGTCCCTCAAATTGATGATCCGAGGGAACTAAGTTGCACGTTTCTATTCATCTATTCAATAACCAAGAAAACACAATTACTTGTATGCCCTCCCGAAAAACTATAAAATGGGGCCTAAACCTTCATTTGAAAGGGATGGAAAAAAGGAGGAGAGAGCTCTATGATTTTCCGACAAGGAGTCGCAGACTTACGTCCATCTCCAGGGCACAAAGACCCTACTCAGTGCTCAACCTCCCACTGAGCACGCGCTCCCCGCGTGTCGCTCTGTCTTCAAGTCAGCTACAATGCACGCTTCCCCACTCTGCTCCGGTGACTACTCCAGCGTATGCTCCACCGTGTTCCGCTCTGCCCTGTGCCAGACACTTATAACGAGTGGTGATTTGCCACCCTCTTAAAAGTTGATCCTTGTACTTGACTATTACAACTGAATTTTGTCAAAACTAGGCATGACCCCGTGGTATTTTCCCTTTCCGGGTTATCCATGTAAAAATCTTGTTGTCTGATGTTCATTCTCTACTCTGACTGTTTGCACGTTCGGCCCACTCTCAAGCTAAGACGCTCTGCTTCGTCCAGTCCATGAGAACACTAAGCGACCCGCAACAAACCTAAAAATGCAAACTTTATGATTATTCATTAAAAGTCATCATTATATCAAAAACGAAATTATCTTCCTTATCCACAAAGACTAAGGCTCCGTTTGGGAGAACTTATTTTCACCGGTCAAGAGATTATGGCCGCATGAATTAAGTCCCCCCAAACAAAGCCATAGAAACATGTGCCTCTAAGATGAATCTGAAACACACACACACACACACAAACACACACACACACACACACACACATATATATATATATATATATATATATATATATATATATATTAATCTGAACTTCTTTGATTAAGAACATGAACTCATTGGCATATTTAAACATGGAGCTGGTAGAATGTGAGGTGTAGGTCAAAGCAAACATGCAAAACCAATAAAACCATGTCCAACATAACTCTTCCCCTTTATAATTCCCAAGTCCAAGCATCACAATATTGAAATATAATTAGGACTAAATTTTCAACAAAAGAAACTACAATCTCTTCTCAATTTGACCAAATAAATAAATTAATAAGCTCAAAAATCACCGTTCAAAAACTAAAACCTGTGATCAAAGAAAAACAAACCTGAGCGCCGGGAAGCTTATTATCCCAGCTAAGAACTCCATAATCGGGGCCGCCCCAGAAAGCTCCGGCGTGCTTCGCCATTTTCGGATGCGTAGCCAGCTGAAGATAGGAGGAGTTTCCAGTGGCCAGATACATCCATGAGCCGCCCCACACGAATTCATCCCAATAACTCGTCGAATTGTAGAATTTCGCAGCGTCGGAGCCGCCAGCGCTGTATCTCGCCCTCTGCGACCTCCCAAACTTCCACAGCGTGGACGCGCCGCGCACAAGCTTCTGCGAGTAAGTCTTGCTATCCTTGAAAACTATCGACGCCGCCGCAAGAGCGGCCGCCATCTCCGCGGCGAGATCCGAGCAGTCATGGCACTCGAACACGGGGCGTGGGTAGTCCATCTCCTCCGGCCTCATCCAGCAATAGTGATCGTTTGGCGTGGGACCGCCGGAGGTGTCGCCGGCACCCACCTGAACTAGATCTCGTCAGATAAACAGTTTTTTTTAAAAAAAGGAGGGATTTTTTAAGGTTTTACCTGCGCAGCTATGCGATCGATGGTGTCGGCAGAGGAATTAAAGGTCTTTAGGAAGTAATCAGCCCCCCATTTGATGATCTCGCGAATGTGAGCGAGCTCGCCGGCGGCCTCGTACTTGGCGCTGTACTCAATGACGCTCCAACTGAGCATTGTCATGGAGAAGGCCGCCGGAAAGTTGAATTTAATGGCGTCTCCGGCGTCGTAGTACCCGCCGACGAGGCTGCGCCGTACAGAATCATCGGAGATTCCGTCCTTCATCCCGGAGTTTCCCCTCCAGGAGACATTGTTGTGCTTCGGCAGCGCCCCGGCTGCAAAACAAAAATGAATCAAGAAGAAGATTTTCAATAAATAAAGGGGGTGTTAAAGAGAAACGCACATCGCTGGGCGTTGAAGAACATGAGGGCTTTGTGAAGGCCGATTGTGTAATTGTCCGGCGGCGGGCGGGGGTGGTGGTGCCGTGGGACGGTCTTGACAATGAGGGTTATGAAGCCGATTAGGGCGGCGGCGGCGAAGACGACGCCGATGGTCCAAAGGAAGATTTTGCGGCTGACGATGATGCAGCCGAGATCTACGTATTTCTTTTTTTTGGCGCCCTGGTCGCCGGGGCCGGCAAGAAGCCAGCTTTGCTGCGTCTCGTCGAGCGGCCGGGAAGTGCCCGTCAGCGCGGCCCGGTCGAGATCAAGATTCCGGCTCCGGTCATCGTCCGTCGCCGAATCTACATGCGAGATCTCGAGCGGACCACCCCACGGATCTCTCCCGTACATACTCATCTTCAACCTGGAATTGTCTCTTCTCTGTGCAGATCTCTGTTTTGGTTGGGAAAGGAGAGATCTTACAGGAGAAGGAGGCGGAGAGGCTGCGATGAAGAAGACGGGTGAAGTTGAAGCCTTTTTGGTGCTGCTTTAAGCATGAAGCGAGTGAGCTTTTGCCTTTTTTTTCCTTTTTTCTTGGTCTCGCTGACAGTGATGTGCTGACGGACAGTGAACCAAGCTAACGTCCACCAGGATTTGACGACCACAGGCTGGCTCGTATCTGGGAAGAAGAGAGATCAAAAACTGCGAATTTATTTTAAATTTTCTTAGGTGATTGTTATTGGGTATTGTTATTCATATCTTATATTTGGATATTCATACCTAAATATTTATAATTTTTTGTTTTTTTTTTCAATCCTCCTACCTGATATTTGTACCCAGAAATCCCTCTTCTTTCTCCCATGAACAGCCCGCCGGCCCTAACCCCCGTCCCTCGCGAACCCCGTCGGCGCGACACCGATCGGCCGCCCTTCCACCGGCGCGACACCGGCCCTGACTCCTCCCACTCCGGCGTGACACCGGGTGCCCGGTTGGTGGTGCGACTCCAGCCCTCTCCCTCCGATTTGTTGCTCCCGCTCCCCTCCATCGTCATTCCTGCAAAGTTCGGGTACTTTCAAGTTAGAATAAGCAATGACAACCTTCCCTAAAAATTGAAGATTCTTATTATTGTAAAGCTTGAGATCCGGTTTGCAAACATGACCTGCCAGCAGTGGTGTGTTGGATTAGGAAAATTTTATGTGTATGATTTAATTTGTGATTTTCACAGGGTCTTATCACAACAGACAGGAAGGAAATTGATCCCACTGCAGTTCCTTTTGCCAGAAGAATGAGACATTCCGTATGTTACACGACTAGTTTAAGTGGTCAGGTATGTGAATTTAAATAAACTCATTGCACAAAATATATTTATTGTTTTAAATTTACAATAGTCTAATTTTAATCATTTGTTGTTGTAGGTGGAGTTCATTTTGACAGAAAATGATATTTTGATGCTGAGGAAAATTTGATGTCACTTCAAATTTTACTTATGAAGATATTAATATGTTCTATGCGATATTTATTTTCATAGTTTTTGTTTTTTAAATTGCATGAAGTTGAATGTCTGTGTTTTCCATTTATAAAAATATGACATCGAAAATAAAGTTTCTTAAGATTTTATGTATGGGTATAAATATCAATTATGAGTACAAATATCCATTTCGGGTACAAATATCAATGAGTTACAAATATCCATTTATGGAGTACCAATAACAATTCTCTTGTTATTAGCACGCAGTTTTGCTAGTCGCACAGTATTTTCTCCTAATTTTTTACGTATTTTGAAAATACGTCTTGTATATGCATTTTTTAGAAAAGCTGTTCACCACAAAAGTTGTAGATCTCGTCGAGATCTACAACTTTACTTTTCATAAAAATGCATGTACAAGACTTATTTCTAAAAAGCGTGAAATCTTGACGTATTTCCAAAATACGTCTTGTACATGCATTTTTTAGGAAAAATGTTCTACCAAAAATACAGTGCTAATAACAATCACCTAAGAAAATTAAGAAAGATGTTATATGCAGATAGTTTTTCATTTTATGGAGGTTGCGGATATATGCAGGTCAAAAAATTATTCATGCATGTCATATTTTATATCTACATGCTGAGGCTTTTTGACACTTTGCACTCCTGAATTACACTATTTTGGCATTTGCACCTTGAATTTTTAAAATTGACATTTTGCATCCCATAATTACAAGAGTTTTGGCACTTTGCACCCCAAGACTGAAATTTAGGGGTATTTAGGTCGGGACACCACCTAAAATGCTCATTTTGCACTTTGTAAATAGCCAAAATAAGGTAGCTTGGGGTGCCAAAATAAGGTAGTTCAGGCCAAATTTTATTTTAAAGCACTGATATTAGTACTGTAATTTTGGCTATCCGCACTAAAAAAATTGGATATTTTTAGATTTTTAAAATTCATATTAGCATCGCACTCACTTAGCCGCACCGCACTGTTGGATCTTTCGCCACACGGATGTACTACCATCCTCATGCTTCCGCAGATGTCGACGACGTAAAACTCGTCGGAGACACCTCCGAAATCTCCACCGCCGCCTACGTTCACGAACCGGTGCTTCACCTTCGGAGGCCCAAAACTTCCCTGACTTTAATACCTCCCTCTTGCATTTTATCTTTCATGTTGCCGTCACGCCTGATCTCTCTTTAAGTCATTGTTGTTCTTCTAATCCCAAAGTTTAAGCCCTTTCGTGCTAGAAAATCATCTTTCCCCCTTCTCATGTATTAAAAAAATATTTTAAATTAAATTTTGTAAGTAAAAGTCTCCGAAAGAATGGATAGTGGATTCAATCTTTCTGTTTTCAGAAGAAATAGAAAAAAAAAGAAGAGGATGAGGCTGATAATCCTTCATTATCTTTAAGTCTTGCGAAGTATGACAATGCCTACAGATAACCAATATACTAAATGAATGCTTTCTAATAGAAAACTATTTGCATATAAACAATCTCTTAAAAATAAGTCTATGATTAATCATTAGTGCGTATAGTCAAAAATATGGCTTTCTTATTTTAAATTTAATTTATTTGAAGGAATAATTAATTAATTATTGGAGAGGCAGATGCCAGGCTGGAATGCAATTTGCTTGAATTTTTAAATATCGTAAAGAGGAGATCTGTGAGGACTTATTTGCCAGTTAGGTGAAGCAGTGACAAGTGACACGTGGACGAATTGGTATAAATTCCTGTCAGCCGTATGAACCACGCAGCTGTCGGTGCGGTGAGAAGTGCAGTTTGCGTTTGGTAAAGATTCTTTTGCAATTATGTTTCACGCTCAGCCACTATAAATGCGTTAACAGTGTATATTACTCTTGCTAACGCTTCCTTTGACCATTATAATGCACGTTTGACAAAACAAAGAATATGCCCGCTAAAAACAGATTTATACCAAGAAAATAAATTTAGGTTTCGTTTGAGGTTTTTTTTTATCAGGCAAGCGGTCACGACCGCATGTACCGTATCTTTATTATGATTCAATTCATGCGGTCGTAATCGCTTGACCCGCAAAAATAAATCCCCATAGATGGAGCCATAGTTTTGAGCAGAAAATACATGAATTTTTTTAGGTGAGGTCGGGGGTTTACGAAAGAGAGTTAAGGCTTTGTTCGACGCGGTGGCGACACTCGTGAACACGGTAGTCATAAACTGTTGTTGGAGTGCGCTCGACCTCACCTAAAAACTTCGTGCATTTTAAACTCAAAACTATTTTATTTTCTTGGTGTCAGTCATAACTTTTGTATTGTCAAACATCGATTCTAAGATAATGGTGTTTTTGTTCAAGCTCACTTGAGGAAATAAGCCGGGCCAAACAAAACCTAAATCTAATGTTTGCTTGTTTGTTATTGTTGGGGATGAGACTCATTTTATAAAATTAGGTGTGCACATAACCACACACCCATGATCTTCACCTTAAAAGAAGTGGGAACATGAGATTGAACGCGCGCGCGATCATCGCGTCTAATCCCCTGCGCACCGATCCCATCATGCGTAGTGGGCAAACCACCGCGAGCCCCACCTCGCCGGCGCCGGGAAGCCGACCTCCTCCCCGGACGCCGCCCACCAGCCCCTTCCATCGGCTAACGGCGCGGCCAGGGGGCGGCCGCCCCCCACCCCCTCTCGGCCTACGACGCGGCCGAGGTGGCAGCCGCTCAAGCCGCCCCTCCCTTGGCCGCTGACGCGACTAGGGGGCTCCCGGGCCCACACCTCCCTTGGCCGCCGGCGTGGGGGCGACCGCCCGGGCCGCCCCCTTCCTCGACCGACGGCGAGACCAAGGGAGCAACCGCCCGAGCCACTCCTCCCCGGCCGCCGTCGGCAAGTTCGCCGGCCACCCGTGGAGTCCCGCTCCCGCTGTCCGATCGGTTGGAAATGTCCTCAGCCATCTGATTTGTGCGTAACCATCCACTAACCACCGGGTTAGTGGGGGATTTAATTAATAATTTCATGATTTATTTAAATAGTCTCCAAATAGCGAAATCAATATCCTAATATGTGAATTTAAACTATAATGAAAATAATCATAATAGTTGTTGAAACCGAAAACTCGGTCTCTTGTGGAGTTCAGCCTTGGAGAAAGGGTGATCGCACACTTACTTCTCTCATGCAAGCCAAACGACAAAAGAAAAGAAAACTGACCCAAGGGCTCGACGTGGAGGTCCCACCACACACCCGAAAGATCTTGGAGCGCTTCCCCTCCTTAGCCAAAGAGCGAGCTAAGGCTACCTCAGAAAAAGCAAGAAGATCTGAACACTCGCAAGCTCTTGCCTTCTGAGGTGCCCATTGTGTGCTATTTATAGATTTCTGAAAACGGCCTGCAAATAGCCAACCTCCGTTGTTTTGAACAGCTATGTGCAGCCCAACAAGATCGGCCAACAGCGTAACTCCGTTGTTATAACAGGCTATAGGCAGACCAGCATGGGCAAAAATGGTAAAAAACATAATGGGTCGCTGAGCGAGTGCCCCCCCCCCCCTTAAAGCCTCTGCTCGCCTGGGGGCGGCGAATATGGGTTCGGCTGGTCCTGCCGGGCCTCGGCGAGTACGGGCCTGGCTGACCCTACTCGTCGCTCCACCTGCGCGAGCTGGGGGCCGTCGAGATCTGGCCCCTTGAGTGCTTGCCTGGGACTAGGACTGCATGATCCTGCGGGTCGGCTCTTGAGAAATTGAGCCCGACGAATGTTGAGTTCCGTTCGACGAACACCGAGCTCCGTTCGGCGAACTGAGTGGACTGGGCGGGATTCTCTCAACGCTAAGGTAGAATGGCGTTGAGTGTCTGGACTTCACTCAACACTAAGGCAGAACGACGTCAAGTGTCTGGACTGGCTGGTACTCGCCGCTTCTACCTGCCTCCTGGCGAGTGCGGGCCTGGCTGGCCCTACTCGCCTGCCACTAGCCGGGCTCGCCTGGGCGAGCTGGGGGCTGCCGAGCTCTGGCCCCCTTGGTGCTCGCCCGGGATTTGAGAAAAGAGAGCCGGCCGGTCTGGTTCCTGGAGACCCCACTCGCCGGATACGGGGTTGTACACAATCCCCGCTCTTTTCGAGCTTGGCAAAGCTCGGAAAGAATCATCCAACCCCAAGTATTCGGCGAGTGCGGTAGGAGCCAGAGAGAATCTTCGGATGGGGTCCACCTGCGACTATATATATGTGTCTGCGTACCTGGGTGACTTTTGCCATTCCCTTCGCTCTATTCTTGTCGAGATGCCAATTCCTAAGGAGATCCAAGAGAGGCTCGCCCGAGTTCGCGAGGCTTGCTCTGCTCGCATTGCCAGCATGACCGCGGTTCCCCTTGGCGTCCCGCAGAGCGGCTCGGTCGAGCCTAATCCCGCCAAGAGGGCGAAACCATTTCCCCAGGCGGCCGAGCCCATATTCGATGACCTGAAAATGACCTTGGAGCACGGGACCGGCTCCACCAATCTGCTTGCCCATGAGAAGGGGAAAAATATCGTTGACCTCTGCACCGACCCAGACAACCAACGGGATGACGCCGAAGATTCCGCGCTGCGAGTCAAGAACACCCTTGGCGACTCGCGGCTTAGAACTCCAGAGAATCGCCCTTGGGACCGGTCACCCCCTTCGGGACCCTAGGGCTGGACTCGTCGAGGCCGAACTCGCCGGTCCGCTCCCCTTCCCCTCGGCGACTTGTCGGGATCGCAGGGGGAGGTGTTGGAGCCATCCCTGTCCCGAGCTTCAATCTCCTTTCGCCAAGAACACACTGCCCAGGCCGCGGAGTTAGAACCCGTCAACCCATTAGTTCATCTCAAAACCCAGGTGTTGAGATGAAGGGTGGCGGGGTACATGAACACAAAGTGGAGAAGTCTGCAGGCGGTGTGGGATTAACCCCAACCACATGACCGCAGGGATATTCCGCCACACAAGGGGGCCCACCGGGTCAACACCCAGACCTGGAACGCGATGGGGAAAGCCCAAACATGCGGTCCCACACACACGTGTCATGCTGGCTAATATAATCTCAACACACCCCCGCAGCATGACAACCTGCTCTGATACCAAGTTAGAACCCGTCAACCCATTAGTTCATCTCAAAACCCAGGTGTTGAGATGAAGGGTGGCGGGGTACATGAACACAAAGTGGAGAAGTCTGCAGGCGGTGTGGGATTAACCCCAACCACATGACCGCGGGGATATTCCGCCACACAAGGGGGCCCACCGGGGTCAACACCCAGACCTGGAACGCGATGGGGAAAGCCCAAACATGCGGTCCCACACACACGTGTCATGCTGGCTAATATAATCTCAACACGCGGTAAGAATCTGAGATTGGTCCCTCCACACACTTTCTTGGGGGTGCCGAGCTCGTTAGGTAAGCTGACCTCTGGTTTTTGTCCTGTAATTTTCCGGGATCCTCGCCTTCTATACTGATGCTTAACTGTCTTCACAGCTCTTCCCAGACAGTCTGAGGCTGGAGAGTCTTCGCGACCAACCGGCTATTCCCCCCTCCCCTCTCCGAGCTTGCTAGACTCCTATCTGAGCTCTGAAGTGGAGGACGACGAGCTGACGAGGAGGGGGATCGGGCTCTTCAGGAACCTGGTGCGTGGGCTGCGCCAGGTGCAGGAGGACAACGAGACACTACAGCGCTACTACGTACCACTTGCGGATGAGGTGAGGGGCAACCCGACGGGCGAGGCGATGTCCCTTCCAGACTTTTGGATGAGATCGATGAGGGCCTCCTGGTCGCCCAGAGAAACTCAGGGCGGATTTGCGAGCTCCTCAGCTCGCAACAGTCTGGGGGGGCGGGGGATGCGAGGCCGGGGTAGATAAAAATGGCTCTGTTGTTGAGCCTACTGGTACCCTCCCCTGATCCTCTTTAGCTCGCGCATCTTCTTCTTCTTCTGTATTTGATTTCTTTGAACTGTATTCTTCCCCTATTCTGTAATAACTTGGGACATTATTAGATTTTAAATGCCTGTCATTTGAATAACATATCGCGCCTTATATTTAGCTCGGCGTATGATGGGACAAGTTTTAGGAGTCGGCGAGCTCGGTTGGCGAGCTAGGACAGACGAGCTAGACTGATCTGCCAGCTCGGCCTCAGATTTCTTTTTGGGTGCTGTTATTAGCAAACCCACTTTCGTTTCTAGCAAACCAGCAAAAAAACAGATTCAGCCATTTTTTTCATTTCTTTCTCTTCCCAAAATTTACTACTAGCAAACCAATCTTGTTTTTTTTATTTTTTTATTTTTGAATTTTAAGTCCCAAATGTTTCTCATTTGAAAAAGTGATAAACATGAAAGTTGTAGATCTCATCGAGATCTACAACTTTCACGTTGACCATTTTTTGATTTGAAGCCGTTTAGGCTTCCAATTTGGGCCCGAAAAAAGACACGCATGGAACGTGTCGTTGGTACAAATTTTTGGCGTGATTTTTTTCGGGGCCCAAATCGGAGGTCTAAACTGTTTCAAATCAAAAAGTGTTGAACACTTTTTATTTTGAAGCTGTTTAAGCCCCCGATTTGGCCTCCGACAAATGTGACGCCGATCCCTGGTGTCTGTACATATGTTCGGCGTGATTTTTTCCAGTAGTCAAATCGGAAGTCTAAATTGCTTCAAATCAAAAAATGTTCAACATGAACGTTGTAGATCTCTTCGAGATCTACAACGTTCATGTTGACCATTTTTTGATTTGAAGCCGTTTAGACTTCCAATTTGGGCCCGAAATAAGACACGCACGGAACGAGTCGTATGTACAGATTTTCGGCGTGACTTTTTTCGGGGCCCAAATCGGAGGTCTAAACTGCTTCAAATCAAAAAATGTTCAACATGAAAGTTATAGATCTCGTCGAGAACTACAACTTTCATGTTGAATACTTTTTATTTTGAATCCTTTTAAGCCCCAGATTTGGCCTCCTAAAAAGGTCAAGCCGATCCCGGGTGTTCGTACATATTTTCAGCATGACTTTTTTTCAGGGGTCAAATCGGGGGTCTAAATTGCTTTAAATCAAAAAATGTTCAACATGAAAGTTGTAGATCTCATCGAGATCTACAACTTTCATGTTGAACACTTCTCATGAAAATATACGTATAAAACACAGTTCAAAAATACGCGAAAATTTTTATATTGGTTTGCTAGTAACAAAATGGTTTTCAAATAGCCATTTTGAAAAATGCCGGTTTGCTAATAGTAATGGTTTGCTAGAAACCAAATTGGGTTTGCTAGTAACAGCACCCTTCTTTTTCTATAAATAGGCCTCTTCACCAACCCCGTACTATCACCTTTACTGCTTAATCCGCCTTCTCGCTTCTCCTCTCCTTCCGCAGTCGTGCTTCTAGCCTTCACGCGAGAATGGGCAAGACGAATCCGGACGCCGACGGTGACAAGTGTGTCCAACACTTCACCGACTATTACTTCTTCGAGGGGAATATGTGCGAAGCGGAGCTCGCGGAGTTAGTCACCGACTACGTGCCTCCAGGCTTCGAGGCGCGCCGGCCCAGGGAGCAGGAAGCCATCAACACCTTTTATTCCGACGAGCTCGCCTTACCCATCTCGCATTTCGAGGTGGGGTTGCGCCTACCACTCTGGCCGGAAATCCGCCAAATACTGAAATACTACGGCGTGGTTCCCGCACAACTTAACTCGAACGCCATCGCCATGATGGTGGCGTTCACGTGCTTCCTCCGTTGGGAGCGAATAAAGTTCAACCTGAACGTTTTCAGGAAGCTCTTCTCCTACAAGGCGACCCCAGATGGTGTCACCTACTTTGGGGTATCCCTCATAAAAGTTCGCGAGATCACGAACAAACACCACAACTGGAAGACCAAGATCGTCTTCATCAAGGGCAATCTCGGTAACATCCCCTACTCCCCCCAGCAAAAGGGCGAGTATGTGGACCGCCCTCCCGCCATGTTCGACATTGACGCCAAGCTCCATAAGTTCTTCCTCCACAAGGATTTCGAGGTCGCCTTCCTGCGAAGGGGCCTCGACTCGCTCCACCCCGTTCTTCCTGACAAAGGTATTCTTCTCTTTCTTTTTGCTCAGCTTGCCGAGTCATCATAGAATTTTTCCAAGTTTTTTCCATACAAGGGAACAGCTGATTCCCGCAAACCTGCCATTCGTGGACTCGGAATTATTCTCTAACCCCATTGCTCGCGAGAGGGGGCGGCGGAGGCCTGACGAGACGAGATGGCCTCCTCCAAGCCCTCATCGAGCAGGAAGCGACCTGAGTCCGCAGGACCAAACCCGCCCCGTCACCAACAGCCGCCAAAGAAGATGAAGAAAACCGTGGTGGTCCCTCGGGCGAGACAACAACAACAACAAAAACCTAAATATATGAGCTCGCCCGAGACCACCCGGACGGGTTGTCGGAGAGCCCGCTGAAGGAGATTACGGACAAGGGGCGGGGGGTGGCGAGTCCTCTGCTCCTCCTGCTGCGAAGAAGACGACCAGCGAGCCAGCCGTGCTGAAGGGCCATCCCCTCTTTGTCTTTTGGGGAAGGTGGAAAGACTCGGTTGGCGAAACCATGGTCCAGTGGGATGAGCAAGCCCTCCGAGTCTCCATCTCCACCCTTCACCCTTCCTGGGTCAACCGTCAGCTCTCCACCGGCCATGCCTACACGCTCGGCTTCGGCCTTTATGGCCGCGAGGAAGCCGATGCCTATAAGGGTATGGTCTTGCGGCAGCTCGACCACGAAGGCATGCAAGCCCAAATGCGGGCCATGAAGCTGCATCATATGATCATCCGCCGCAGCTTCAACCTCAGCAACCACCTGCAGAAAGCCGAGAAGTCACATGACATTGCCAAGGACAAGGCCGTCGACCTGGCGAGGCAACTCGACATCACCGAGAACTTACTCTCCCAAGCCGTCGGTGGGCTGGTAAGCATCAGGCTGCTTCCTCCCCTTTTTACTTTATAATTTTATGTCATCTGTTATAAACGTGCTTCCTTTTTCTTCTTCGGGATGCCAAGGCTGCTGAGGAGTTGAGGGCTCGTGCTGCTGGGCTGGAAGTGGAGAACAATCAGCTACGCGCCAGCTTTGCCGGGCTGGAGGGGGAGAACGGGGCGTTGAAGGAGGAGAACAAGGGCCTCCACCGGGAGTTCCTCCACCAAGCGCAAATCTTCTTCCCTCCGGGCAACACCGAGCCCCCTTCCCGTATAAGAGCTTGAGGATCTTTGGCGAGGCCGATGTCGCTGAAAGGCTGCGGGTCAACTCGATCGCTTCCGCCGAGTGTACCCTTTAGATGATGAAAGACATGTGGTTGTTGGTGGAGAGATGCGAGGGGATCACGGCCCGGGATCTTATGCCGAGTCTGTTCCCGGCGACGCCGCCTAGCGAGAAGGAGGACAGCCTCGACTAGATCTTTAGGAAGGGCTTCAAAGTTGATTTGTCCGCTGGAGAGGGCGAAGATCGCCAGTCCGGCGGGGGAGGCAAAAACTGATTCTCTCCCCCCGTTTTGTAACCTCGCATGAGCGAGTTCTCCCCGATGTAATCTGGATTTTACTTCATGAAAAATAGATTTCTTCCTTTTTTTTTGAAATTTTTTCCTTCTTTCTTTATTTTCTTTCTTTCTTCTTCTTGAGTGATCTCGCTATGGTAAAGCTCGTCGCTTGAGTGGGCGCTAGGGCTCGTACCCGTGAATAGGCCTTGAGAGCTCGTCCACCCTCGGTAGTCTGGAGGTGAACCACTCTCCGTGCCGGTCTCTCCACCTCCCAGCTCGCCCAGGCCATCCTTGCCGTTGTCAAAAACCAGAGAATTTCACAAGTAAAACTCGAAGGGGGTAGAATGCGCAGTCAGAGCTCACCCTCCTTGCGAGATGCCGAGAACTCAGGTCGCCACCCATCTGCCGAGTTGTGCCCGCGAGCTTCGACTCGCTTATGAGGACTTTCCCCCCTTGTCCTTAAGAAAAAGACCAGACTTTTCGAGTAACAGCTGGAGAGGGTGAGCCTTCCCCAAGTGACATCCTACCCTGCCGGCTATATGAGAGCTTGACAACGAGATCTGCTCGGGGTCCGGGTAGACGCCATCGAGTGACATCCAGCCCTGCCAGCTAGGTGAGAGCCTAATAACAGGATTTGCTTGGGGTCCGGGTAGACGTCATCGAGAGACATACAACCCTGCCATCTAGGTGAGAGCCTGCCAGTGGGATCTGATCGAGGTTCGAATAGATGCCATCGAGTG
Organism: Platanthera guangdongensis; assembly: GCA_039583875.1. NCBI lineage: Eukaryota > Viridiplantae > Streptophyta > Magnoliopsida > Asparagales > Orchidaceae > Platanthera > Platanthera guangdongensis. Next base: position 10,584,071 of record CM077155.1, read on the forward strand.
ACATCCAGCCCTTCCATCTAGGTTAGAGCCTGGAAGCGGGATCTGCTTGGGGTCCAGGTAGATGCCATCAAGTGACATCCAGCCCTGCCAGCTACGTGAGAGCCTGACAGCGGGATCTGCTCGGGGTCTGGGTAGATGCCATCGAGTGACATCCAGCCCTGCTAGCTAGGTGAGAGCCTGATAGTGGGATCTGCTCAGGGTACGGGTAGACGCCATCGAGTGACATCCAGCCCTGCTAGCTAGGTGAGAGCCTGACAACGGGATCTGCTAGTGGTCCTGCTAGACGCCATCGAGTGACATCCAGCCATACCAACTAGGTGAGAGCCTGACAGCGGGATCTGCTCGGGGTCCGGGTAGACGCCATCGAGTGACATCCAACCCTGCCAACTAGGTGAGAGCCTGACAGCGGGATCTGTTTGGGATCCGGGTAGATGCCATCGAGTGACATCCAGCCCTACCAGCTAGGTGAGAGCCTGACAGCGGGATCTGCTCGGGGTCCGGGTAGACGCCATCGAGTGACATCCATCCTTGCCAGCTAGGTGAGAGCCTGGTAGCGGGATCTGCTCGGGGTCCGGGTAGACGCCATCGAATGACATCTAGCCCTGCCAGGTAGGTGAGAGCCTGATAGCGAGATCTGCTCGGAGTCCGGGTAGACGCCATCGAGTGACATCCAGCCCTGCCAGCTAGGTGAGAGCCTGACAGCAGGATCTGCTCGGGGTCCGGGTAGACGCCATCGAATGACATACAACCCTGCCAGCTAGGTGAGAGCCTGGTAGCAGGAACTGCTCGAGGGTCTAGGTATACGCCATCGAGTGACATCTAGCCCTGCCAGCGAGGTGAGAGCCTGACAGCGGGATCTACTTGGGGTCTGGGTAGATGTCATCGAGTGACATACAGCCCTACCAGCTAGGTGAGAGCCTGGCAGCGGGATCTACTTGGGGTCTGGGTAGACGCCATCGAGTGACATCCAGCCCTGCTAGCTAGGTGAGAGCCTGACAGCGAGATCTGCTCGGGGTCTATCAAATGAACACCTCACCCTCTCTTGTGAATTACTGCAGGAGGATTAGCACATCAAAAAGCTTTATTAAAAACAAGCCATCACTTACATATCTCAAGGATAAAAACGTTTCAAGTCATCACTGCTCCAGGGGAGACTTAGTGTCTCGCCCTCCATATTTTGGAGACGATACCCTCCTGATTTCAATGTTTATTTTACAATGTATGGACCCTCCCAGTTGAGGTTGAGCTTCCCCACGGCTGCCGATCTTCTCGCTGCATTTACCTTTTTTTAATACCAACTCCCCCTCCACAAATATTTTGACTCTGACGTGCTTGTCAAAGTACTTAACCATTCTCCTCTTCACTTCTTCCTGTTAGATGGTGGAGAGGTCGCGCAGATCTTCTACCATGTCAAGGGAGAGTCGCAACTCCTCATTTTCAGCCCCCATTCTTCTCTGCCTTCCTCTGTCGTGACCACCCAAGGCGTTTGGACTTCAAATTATATGAGGAGTACTGCCTCACATCCATGAGAGAGCTTGAAAGGGGTCTCCCCTGTGGCTGTGTTGGGGGTAGTCCTCAGGGCCTAGAGGACCAAGGGAAGCTGCTCCACCCAGCTCCCTTTTAGGTTTTCTACCTTCTTCTTCAAGAGGTTCACAATAATCTTATTCGTGGCCTCCACCTGCCCGTTGCTCCTAGGGTGGTGGACTGAGGCAAATCTGAGGTCAATTCTGAGCTTCTCGCAGAAGCTAGTGAATTCCGCGCTGGCAAACTGAGACCCGCTGTCCGTGACAATGGACTGTGGCAACCCATGGTGGCAGATGATCTCCCTCCAAACAAAATTTCTGATGACCTAGGAACTCACATTGGCTAGTGTACAACCCCGTATTCGCAGAGTGGGGGTCCTCCCGGCAAGCGCAGGACCAGGTTTGAGTTTTTAAGCTTTTGGTGTGGTTTGCACTCTTGGTGGCCAATTTAGGTCTAGCACTTGGAATGTACTAGTAGGGGGAGGAAAAATCTGCCTCCCCCTGGTGGCCCCTTTTTGGGAGGGCGGGTGCGGCAAGTTGGCGGACACCCGCTCCGGCCTGATAGGTGCGAGGTAGGAGCAGCGGGACCGGCCGGGTTCTCCCCCTGCCCGCGGCCTGGCGGGGTAAGACCGGCCCGGGGGTGAGTTCTCCCCCTGCCTGCGGCCTGGCGGGGCGAGACCGGTGCGGGGCCTGGGTTCTCGCCCTGCACCGCGGCCTGGCGGGGCGAGACCAGCACGGGGCCGGGCTCTTGCACTACTTCACGGCCTAGCGGGGCAAGACCGACCCGGGGCCGGGCTCTCGCCCTGCCCCGCGGCCTGGCGGGGCGAGACCGACCCAGGGACAAGTTCTCCCCCTGCCCCACGGCCTGGCGGGGCGAGACCGGCCCGGGGACGAGTTCTCCCCCTGCCCTGCGGCTTGGTGGGGCGAGACCGGCCCGAGGCCGGGTTCTCGCCCTGCCCCGCAGCCTGGCGGGGCGAGACCGGCCCGGGGCTGGGTTCTCCCCCTGCCCCGCGGCCTACGGGGCGAGACCGGCCCGGGGCCGGGTTCTCGCCCCTGCCCCGCGGCCTGGCGGGGCAACACCGGCCGAGGGCCGGGTTCTCGCCCCTGCCCCCTGCTCCCACAGTTCTTCGGGGGTCACCTGCTCGTCTCGGGTGCTCGGGGAGGTGGGGGGTATGGCTCCTTGTTGGGTACATTGGAAAATGTGTATCAAATTTGGAGAAGCCTCACCTAACTCAATGATATTCATCAAGGTGTATTTGATGTTGTGTTGAGTTTGAATGTGCAGGTTAAGGAAATGAAAGAAAAAATTCTAAGTACAAGTGTCGACACTTGAGAAGAATTGTGTCGACACATATGAAAGGCTGTGTCGACACCAGGAGCCAGATTGTGTCGACACACAGGACTTGTGTCGACACACAGAAAATCTGTCGACAACAACTGTGTCGACATCAGGAGCCAGATTGTGTCGACACACAGGACTTGTGTCGACACACAGAAAATCTGTCGACAATAACTATGTCGACACACAGTATTTGTGTCGACACATTCCAGAATTCTGTCGACAACAACTATGTCGACACACAGGACTTGTGTCGACACACACCAGAATACTGTCGACACCAACTTTGTCGAGACTAGAAGTTATTGTGTTGACATACAGGACTTGTGTCGACACATGTCACAGAAGCTGTGTCAAAAAGTTAAAGAGAAGCTGTGGCGACATTGTGAAAGCTGTGTCAACATCATCAAGAGTTGTGTCGACACATGGACTATTGTGTCGACACATTTGAAGTATTGTCTCGACACTTTGCTGCTGAGTTGAAGTTTAATGAAGCATCAAGTATCACGACTGAAGACTTGACAGCTATCATAACTGACAATGCCGTTGCATCTGTCAGAGCTGTCAGAAGGCCGTTAGGAACCAGACCATCCAGTAACCTCAGATTTAGGCTATATAAAGACATGTTCTATCATCAGATAGATAGTGCTGGAAGTATCCAAGAGAGAGGAACAACTAAGAATAAGAAGAGAAGTCTTCATCCAGAAATCAAAAAGTATCTGGCAGATCCTGAACAAGTTTACAAGAAGAATTCAGATTAAATTCTGAATAAAAAAGGAAGCTGGATTGAGGATCATCTCCAACTTCAAGAAGATCAACGTTACTTTGTTCAGATTCAAGAAACTTTGAAGAAGCTAAGACAGGTTGATTCTAAAGTTGTCAGATCTATCAAGAACTGACCAAGAAACCTTCTACCCATTCTCTCTCTACCTGGGTGAAGGAATTATTCTTTTTACAATCAATTTTCTCCGTAGGATCTTTTATAGATCTGAGTGTAGGAGAGTTATCTCTCTGAGTTGTAAGCCTAAATCTATAAATGCTGAGGTAGGGCTGAGTGCCTGAGGTAGGGGATTAATTTCCCTGAGTTGTAGGCCTATTGAAGAGGCTGAGGTAGGGCTGAGTGCCTGAGGTAGAGGATTAATTTCCCTGAGTTGTAGGCCTGTTGAAGAGGCTGAGGTAGGGCTGAGTGCCTGAGGTAGGAGATTAATTTCTCTGAGTTGTAGGCTTGTTGAAGAGGATGAGGCAGAGCTTGATTACCTGAGTTGTAGGAGTGTGGACTCACTCTGAGGTAGGATTCTCTAGGAGGATCTGAGTTGTAGGACTTGCTGAAGTTTGAGCTGTAGGGACCTTTCAAGGTTCTAGGTTGTAAGATCTGCGGATCTGAGAAGAAAGAATGGAGTTAGGCCAAATCTAGTACACTGCTAGATAGGCGAAGGGGGAAAGTGGATGTACCCATCACTTAGGGAACCACTATAAATCTGTGTGCACTCTGTGATTGGCTGTGATTTCTTTTAAACTGTGCTGTGTAAATTGCCGAATAATCTGTGTTAGCAGTAAAAATATTATCTGCCTTAAGGAAAAAGAATTGAATCTATTTACCCCCCCCCCCCTCTAGGTGTTTAGGATATCTTGAAACCAATTCTTTCAAGTGGTATCAGAGGGAGGCTGCTCAAGAATAGACTTAACAGTCTGAGTGGATCTAAAAGGCAGTTATAAGTTAGACATAATGGATTCAAGTGAGAATCAAAAGGAACTTGGATCCATGAAGCTTCCTATCTGTAGGAAAGAAAACTTTGGCATTTGGAAAGAGAGGGTCAGATTGTTTATGGAAGCATCTGATCCAAGAATTTATATCATAGTGCTAGAAGGGCCATTTATTCCTATGAATATATCAGTTCTTGATGCTAATCTCAAGACTCCGAAAAGTTATTCAGAAATGACTAAGGAAGAGATCATCCTAGCAACCTTAGACAAGAGGGCACAAAACATAATTATGAGTGTCATAGATGACTCTACATTCCAGAATCTGGTTCATTGCAAAACCTCCAAGGAGATGTGAGACACTTTGATTGTCTACATGGAGGGAACAGAAGAAGTGAGAGAGGATAGGAAGTTCATGCTAAATCAAGAATATGAAAGCTTTAGACAAGCTAAGACAGATAGCATAGCTGAATACTATAAGAAATTCTTCAGAATTGTTAATGAGTTAATGACATATGGAAGAGTCTTTAACACTTATGAGTTAAATGACAAGTTTCTCAGATCCCTAACCAAGGATTGGGATACTAAAATATGTGCCATCAGAGAGGTAGCCAGGCTTGCAGATACACCTCCACCAACCTTATTTGGAAAACTGCTATCCTATGAGATACAGCTCACTTCCAGAAAGGAAGAGGAGAAAAGCAATAAGTCTGAATAGAGAGAAAAGTCAGTTTCCTTTAAGGCTGAAGCTACAAGAAATGGCAGGAGAAAGTCATCATCTCCTCACAGGAGAATGACTAAAGTTGAATCAGAAACTACTGACATCAACAGTTTAGATAGTCATAATTCTGATGAAGATTTTGCTGCCTTCACAAGGCAGTTTCAAATATTCATGAAGAAGAAGAAATGAAGAACAAAGCCATCTTCATCCTACTCCAAGGATGACTATTACAAGAAAAAGAAAGCATCTAAGGATGACAGGTATGGCTCTAATCCCAGTAAATAAATTTCTTCTAAAATTATTTGTTATTGCTACAACAGGCCAGAGCATGTCATAGCTGATTGTCCTGATAAAATAAAGGAATCTAAAGATAAAAAGAAGCAGCAAAATAAGGGAAAGAAGGAGAGATCCTTGGTTGCAAAGAAGCAGAAAAGCTGGATTGATTCCTCATCATCAGATTCAGGAGAAGAGACAGATGCTGAAGACTATATAGGATTGTTCACTACTGAAGAGGATTCAGTAGAATCTGAGTTCTTGCAAATGCTGGACTCTATTAATGTGACTGAAGATCATCACTGTAGAGGGCTGATGGCTTTGACTGAGGAAGATCATTGCTAGGATCAGCCTGGTCCCAGTAAGGTAAACAACTTTTCATCAGTTTCTGATTGTTATACTGGATCAAAATCAGAAGCATCTGCATCAAAAGATGTGAATGGATCTGAATATGAAGGGGATGTACATCAACTTATTGATGAGTATGGTGATTTGTTGCATGCACTTAAGAGAAGCAGAAACCTTGTCAAAAACCAGGCTAAGGAAATTGCTGCTCTTAAGTTGGCTGTATCTGATTCAGAAAAATTGCTGGATCAGAAGATGAATGAGGTTGCCAAGCTGAAAAACATAGCTGTTATTCAGTTGGGAACAATTACATTCAAAAATGATCAGATCAAGGGTCTGAAAGTCAGACTACAAAGAGAAAAGGAACTTGTGGTTAAATTCTCAAAGCCAAAGTCTGTCTTACCTTTGATTGATAACTTCATTGCACAAAAAGGTAAGACAGGTCTAGGTTTTAAGAGAAGAACTAGGGCAGCAAATTCTAAAAGAAAAGGCAAAGCCCCAATTCAGCCAATAATCTCCAAACCCCTTATTTCTTTCAGAAAAGTGGTGCAGCCTACTAACAGGTATGACCATGACATTACACATGGTCACTGTAAGGCTGGTTTTCTGAATGACAAGGGTGTAAATGTCAATAGGGCAGCCCATGTACAAACACACCATGTTCTTCAGGAATCATTGGTATTTGATGCACCAGCACCAGCACTAAACAAAAGGACAGCTGATAACAAGGCTGTTAAGACTGTATCTAAAAGAAGATACAATAGATATAAGTGCTGGTGCTATGGCAAGATTGGGCATTATGCCATAGATTGTTAGCACAACACCAGTGTCAGGAAAAATGCCAGCTTACCTGTTATAAAGACTACAGGGAAATCAGTCAAGTTTCAGACTAACCTGAACCTAGAACCCAATACTTGTTGGGGTTCTAAGATGATCTTTGGTGGATCTGAAAAGGGGATCATCAAAGGGTTTGATAACATTTCCAATGCCTCAATTACTATCACCCAAGTGACTTATGTGAAAGGTTTAAAACACAACCTAATAAGTATAAGTCAACTGAGTGATCTTGGTTATGACACTTCTTTTATTAAGAATGAGTGTCAGATTAGAAGGACAAGTGATCAAGAGGTCATCTTGTTAGGTTATATAAAAGGAAATATTTATTGTCTCAGTTTTGATTGTGAGAATAAGAACTCTCCTATATGTTTAGTTGCAGATGAGAAAGCATCTCATTATGTCAAATGACACAAGAGGCTAGCTCACCTTAACTATAAGACTATAGGCCAACTCTATAGCATGAAGTTAGTGAGGAATGCTCCTCTATTCAAGTGTATAAAAGGGGGTGTATGTTCAGCTTGTCAAAAGGGCAAACAGACCAAGACCTCTTTTCATGGACATGATACCAAAGATTCTGTGAGGTGTTTGTACCTCATGCATATGGATCTATTTGGTCCTATGCCAGTTCATAGTCTAGGTAGGAAAGTCTATACACTTGTGGTTGTGGATGACTATTCTAGATTTACTTGGGTTTTCTTCCTGAGGCAGAAATCTGAAACCCCTACTGTCTTCCACAATTTTGTTAGGCAAATTCAGAATGAACTTAACAGTTCAGTAGTCAAAATCAGAAGTGACCATGAGATTGAATTTCAGTCTGAATGCATGATAAGATTTTGTGAAGAACTAGGGATTCATCAAGAGTTCTCCTCACCTAGAACTCCTCAGCGCAATGGTATTGCTGAAAGAAAGAATAGGACTCTTATTGAGGCTAGTAGAACACTACTAAGTGACATTTCTCTCCCAGAATATTTCTGGGTTGAGGCAGTAAACACTGCATGGCATGTTCTCAATAGAGCATCTATCACTAAAAGTCATAAAAAGACACCCTATGAGATTATGAAAGGCAGAAAACCAAACATATCCTATTTTAGGATCTTTGGTAGCAAGTGTTATGTGCTTAATAATGGCAAGTCTTATTTAACTAAGTTTGCTGCCAAATCCCAAGAAGAGATATTTGTTGGGTACAACAACATCAGTAGAGCTTACAGGGTCTATAACTTGACTACTCAAGTTGTAGAAGAATCTGTTCATATAGTGTTTGATGAAACTGAACTAATCAATTGTGGGCAGTCTAGTGTATCTTGTAGCTCTACAGGTTTGAAGGAAAAGATGAACAAGCTAACCATTAAAGAAGACCAACCTACAAGGAAGGATGAAGAAAATGATGGATGATGTCCAGGGGGAGTACAAGACTCACAAGATGATGAAGAGGACAATGAAGTACAACATGGTGAGGTGATTGAAGAAAATCAAGGTGTAGATAGATTGCCTCCAATTACAAGACATCTAAAGGATCATCCAGCACGCCAAATTATTGGTGATCCAAGTCATGGTGTTCAAACAAGGAGCAAGAACATGAACACAGTCCTTTGCTCAAGTTTCTTATCCCAGATAGAACCTACGAAATTTGAAGAAGCCATACAAGACCCAAACTGGATTGATGCCATGCAGGAGGAGCTGAATCAATTCAGAAGATATAAAGTCTGAAAATTGGTTCCTAAACCAAAGAATCACAATATCATAGGGACTAAGTGAATCTACAGGAACAAGTTAGATGAAAATGACATCATAGTCAAGAATAAAGCAAGACTGGTAGCAAAAGGCTACATGCAGGAAGAAAGAATAGACTTTGATCAGACATTTGCTCCAGTGGCAAGGTTGTAAGCAATAAGGCTGTTGAGATTATATTAGCCAGCAGGACACGTGTGTGTGGGACTACATGTTTGGGCTTTCCCCATCGCGTTCCAGGTCTGGGTGTTGACCCCGGTGGGCCCCCTTGTGTGGCGGAATATCCCCGCGGTCCTGTGGTTGGGGTTAGTCCCACATCGCCTGCAGTGGGCGATCCTTTGTGTTCATGTACCCCCGTCCCCCCTTACCATCACCTCGGGGTTTTGGCAAGATGTGTGGTGACGGGTGGTTTCAACATGGTATCAAAGCCAGCCCGCTGCGGGGGTGTGTTGAGAACTAAGGTCCAGCGGGATTGGGTGTGTGTGGGACCGCATATTTGGGCTTCCCCATCGCGTTCCAGGTCTGGGTGTTGACCCCGGTGGGCCCCCCGTGTGGCGGAATATTTCCGTTATCCCGTGGTTGGATTAGTCCCACATTGCCTGCAGCGGGTGGTCCTTGGTGTTTATGTACCCCCGTCCCCCCTTACCATCACCTCGGGGTTTTGGGAAGATGTGTGGTGACGGGTGGTTTCCACATGGTATCAGAGGCAGGTTGTCCTGCTGCGGGGGTGTGTTGAGATTATATTAGCCAGCAGGACACGTGTGTGTGGGACCGCATGTTTGGGCTTTCCCCATCGCATTCCAGGTCTGGGTGTTGACCCCGGTGGGCCCCCTTGTGTGGCGGAATATCCCCGCGGTCCTGTGGTTGGGGTTAGTCCCACATCGCCTGCAGTGGGCGATCCTTTGTGTTCATGTACCCCCGTCCCCCCTTACCATCACCTCGGGGTTTTGGGAAGATGTGTGGTGACGGGTGGTTTCAACAAAGGCCATTCCTTGCCTATGCAGCATACCAAGGGTTCAAGGTATTCCAGATGGATGTCAAGTCAGCATTTTTAAATGGTGACTTAAAAGAGGAAGTCTATGTTGAACAACCATCAGGTTTTGTAGATCCTCTCTATCCTAATTATGTGTATAGGCTTAAGAAAGCACTATATGGTTTGAAACAAGCTCATAGGGCTTGGTATGAAATATTGTCTACATTTCTCAATGAGAACAAATTCTCAAGGGAGAAAATAGACAAAACTCTATTTCTTAAGGATTCAAAAGGCAAGATGATCCTAGTCCAGATATATGTTGATGACATTATCTTTGGATCAACAAAAAACAACCTTTGTAGAAAGTTTGCCAAACTTATGCAAGGTAAGTTTGAGATGAGCAGTATGGGTGAGCTGAAATTCTTCTTGGGACTACAAGTTAGATAGACTGATGATGACTTGTCCATATCTCAGTCTAAGTTCACCATGGAGTTGATTAAGAAATATGTTATGGAGTCAGCCTCCACCATGAGAACTCCAATGGGGTCAAGTATGCCTATTGACAAAGATGATGCAGGGAAACCTGTAGATGAGTCTTTGTATAGAGGGATAATTGGCTCCCTTTTATACTTAACTGCTAGTAGACCAAACATCATGTATGCTACATGTGTCTGTGCTAGGTATCAAGTCTGCCCTAAAGAATCTCATTATACTGCAGTCAAAAGAATTTTGAGATATCTTAAGGGAACACCAAGTCTTGGCCTTTGGTACCCTAAGAATAGAGATTTTCTACTAACAAGGTATTCAGATGCAGACTTTGCAGGATGCAAAGAAGACAGGAAAAGTACAACTGACACATGTTAGTTTTTAAGTGGAAGATTGGTGTCATGGAGCAGTAAAAAGCAGACAAGTGTGACTATTTCCACTGCTTAGTCTGAATATGTTACTGCAGGCAGCTGCTGTGCTCAGCTATTTTGGATTCAACATCAACTTGAAGATTATGGAATCCAGGTAAGTAGAACTCCATTATTTTGTGATTCTACTAGTGTCATTTCTATTGCTAGAAATCCTGTTTCACATAGCAGAACTAAGCACATAGAAGTAAGATTTCATTTCCTTAGAGATCATGTTGAAAATGAAGATATAAGTTTAGAATTTATCAATAATAATTTTCAAATTGCTGACATGTTCACCAAACCACTGGATGAAACTAAATTCAATTATTTTTAAATTGAATTAGGCATGCTGAACTTAGAATAAGAATGACAAATTTAACTAAGTAAAGTTGTGTTGACACATAAAGACATCTGTGTCGACACTTAGTAGATGGTGTCGACACATAAGAAAAATTCTGTCGACACATCCAGAAGATTGTGTCGATACTCAGAATTTGGTGTCGACACATAGTTATCCTGACACTTAAATGTTGGTGTCGACACATACAGTCGTCTGTGTCGACATGCAGAGATTAGTGTACGCTCTTAAGATTATTTGTGTCGACACATCGCAATTGGTGTCGATATATAGAATAGTAATTCTCTGTCGAGACTTTAGTAGTCTATGTCGGCACAATCCCAACAGTTTCGACACAATAAGAGTATTTCTACCCGCCTTTTGACCTTCTTTGATTAGAAACATATAAATAGGTGGAAGTAAAACCCTGTCTACTATAAAGATTGCAGGGGGAGAAGGCTAAGACCCTGTCTATAAATAGGCAGAAGCCAAACCCAATCTGGGTAGAATCCTGAGTTTATATCTGGCTGAGGATATTCCTGAAGTAATGAATCAGATTGCAGGATCTAAGATCAATCATATGAGAAGAATGGATTTGAGAATACTATCAAGATGGGATAGAGTTTTGACCAAATATGTTTCTACCCCTCAGAAACAATCAAAGCAGATTCAACAAAAGAAGAAAACACCCTCAAAGACCACTTAATCTTCCAGTGATTCGGAAGAAATGGTTGTTTTCAGCTCAGATGAAGGAGCAGAAAGGACTAGAGTGTCACCTACTCTACAGACTGTAACTGAAGGATAAATGCAGGGGGAGAAGATTCCTGCAGTCAACATCCAACTAGATCAAGTCCAGGTAGTGCCTCATCAAGGGGGAGCCAATGAGCTTTCTCCAATTTCAGCTTAACAAGAAGTATTACCCTCATGGGGAGCTCATGAGCAACAACCACCTATCCACACAGCTGCATTGGACAGTGAAGCAGCTACACAATCAATACTTGAGAATAATCAAGATAATGTCCCTGAGGATGTTATTACCAGGGAAGTAACTTTAGAATTTGAAGGAGAACCTTCTACTAAAGAGACAGTTATACCTCCAGTACAAATGGAATAATAAGTTACTTTAGAAGAACTTTTTCCTGATTTATTAGATGCATGAACTGAGGGGGAGCTGCTAAGGACTGAGCAGGAGATGCCCATTATAGCATCTAGTCCAAAAGATACAGTGGACATAACAAGCTCATCTGAGTCCTCAGAAGATAAAGAAGCCTCTAGGGCAAAGAAGAGAAAGCTTTTGGAGCTAAAGAAGAGCAGCTTTGGCTATAAGAAAGCCTTACAGACTGTCTCATCAACTCCAGCTCCAGTGGTCGATTTCAGTTCACTTCTAGTGCAATTGCAAGTGAAGTTGAATGAACAAAGAGTAGCTCTTGAGAAATATATAGATGAGAGCCATAAAGAACTGCAATCTATATTGGCCCAAGATATCAAATCCATCAGATTTGAGGTCAATTTGCATAAAATGGAAATGACTGAGTGCTTTCAAAAGGGAGGACATACAGTTGTCTATTTGGCCAAACTGCAGAAATTCAGATCATTCTATAAGGAAGGCACTAATTACCTATCTAATCAAATAAGGTTTCAAAAGGATGATCTAAGAGACCCTGTTGAACGAGAAGTCATAAATGGGGAGAGAGTATTAGTCAATGCAAGCTTTGAGCATGCTACTTCTGTGGAGCCTAGCAAGTACTTTCCAAAGCCTTATCACTATTTTGAAAGACAAAAGGTTAAGGTTAAAGAACTCAAGAAAAAGGATCTTAAAGGAAAGAAGCCAGCTGGAGATACTGAAGCTAATGTACAAGCAAGGATTCAGTCTGGCAAAGGCATTGTCATCAAGGAGCCTAATCAGTCCTAGAATAGATTGACTAGATTTTAGAACTATATAATCTTGTGTTTTAAAATCTATGTAATCTGTTGATCAAAAACTTCTTGTACTTCAACAAAACATTGATTCATGTTCATTATATTTTATCATATTTTATGATAATATAATATGCTGGTTTTGTTTATGTGTTACCCTGTCAAATAATATTTTTATACATCATATTCTGTGTTTTATTATAAAGTGATGTATATCATTGACTAAGGGTTATGACTTCTCCAAATGGGGGGAGATTGTTGGGAACATTGGAAAATGTGTACCAGATTTGGAGAAGCCTTCTCTAACTCAATGATATTCATCAAGGTATATTTGATGTTGTGTTGAGTTTGAATGTGCAGGTTAAGGAAATGCAGAAAAAGTTTCTAAGTACAAGTGTCGACACTTGAGAAGAATTATGTCGACACATGGGAAAGGATATGTCGACACCAGGAGCCAGATTGTGTTGACACACAGAACCTTTTTGACACACAGAAAATCTGTCGACAACAACTGTGTCGACACCAGGAGCCAGATTGTGTCGACACACAGGACTTGTGTCGACACACAAAAAATCTATCGACAACAACTGTGTCGACACACAGGATTTGTGTCGACACATTCTAGAATTCTGTCGACAACAACTGTGTCGACACACATGACTTGTGTCGACACACACCAGAATTCTGTTGACACCAATTTTGTCGAGACTAGAAGTTATTGTGTCGACACACAGGACTTGTGTCGACACATGCCACTGAAGTTGTGTCAAGAAGTTAAAGAGAACCTGTGTCGACATTGTGAAAGCTGTGTCGACATCATCAAGAGTTATGTCGACACATGGACTATTGTGTCGACACATTTGAAGTATTGTCTCGACACTTTGCTGCTGAGTTGAAGTTTAATGAAGGGTCAAGTATCACGACTGAAGACTTGATAGCTGTCATAACTGACAATGCTGTTGCATCTGTCAGAGCTGTCAGAAGGCCGTTAGGAACCAGATCAGCCGGTAACCTCGGATGAAGCCTATATAAAGACATGTTCTATCATCAGATAGATAGTGCTGGAAGTATCCAAAAGAGAGGAACGACTAAGAAGAAGAAGAGAAGTCTTCATCCAGAAATCAAAAAATATCTGACAGATCCTGAACAAGTCTGCAAGAAGAATTCAGATTAAATTCTGAATAGAAAAAGGAAGCTTGATTGAGGATCATCTCCAACTTCAAGAAGATCAACCTTACTTTGTTCAGATTCAAGAAGCTTTGAAGAAGCTAAGACAGGTTGATTCTAAAGTTGTCAGATCTATCAAGAACTGACCAAGAAACCTTCTACCCATTCTCTCTCTACCTGGGTGAATGAATTATTCTTTTTACAATCAATTTTCTCTGTAGGATCTTTTACAGATCTGAGTGTAGGAGAGTTATCTCTCTGAGTTGTAAGCCTAAATCTATAAAGGCTGAGGTAGGGCTGAGTGCCTGAGGTAGGGGATTAATTTCCCTGAGTTGTAGGACTGTTGAAGAGACTGAGATAGGGATGAGTGCCTGAGGTAGGGGATTAATTTCCCTGAGTTGTAGGCCTGTTGAAAAGGCTGAGGTAGGGATGAGTGCCTGAGGTAAGAGATTAATTTCTCTGAGTTGTAGGGCTGTTGAAGAGGTTGAGGTAGGGCTTGATTGTCTGAGTTGTAGGAGTGTGGACTCACTCTGAGGTAGGATTCTCTGGGAGGATCTGAGTTATAGGACTTGCTGAAGTCTGAGCTGTTGGGATCTTTCAAGGTTCTGAGTTATAAGATCTGCGGATCTGAGAAGAAAGAAGGGAGTTAGGCCCAATCTAGTACACTGCTAGATAGGCGGAGGGGGAAAGTGGATGTACCCATCACTTGGGGAACCACTATAAATCTGTGTGCACTCTGTGATTGCCTGTGATTTCTTTTAAACTGTGCTGTGTAAATTGCTGAATAATCTGTGTTAGCAGTAAAAATATTGTCTGCCTTAAGGAAAAAGAATTGAACCTATTCACGCCCCTCTAGGTGTTTAGGATATCTTGAAACCAATTCTTTCACTCCTCCCGCCCTTGGATCTCCTTTGACCATGTTTTTACCGTTTTACCCTCGGGGAGGAATTACCTCTTTGCCCCCGGAGTGGGGGTTTTCTATTGGCACAAGGCCTATTTGGCGTAAGGGTATTTCTGACATTTTGGTCCATGGGATTGGGAAAACTATAAATAGACCCTTATGAGTGCCTGGAGAGCATTGCATCTTAGCCACAAAAAACCCCTTTGCTTTCTTCCTCCAAGGTACCTAACTCAGCATTGGCTAGGGAGGGGGAGACTTCAAAGGTCTTCCGGGTGTGAGGTGGGACCTCCACGCTAGAGTCGAGGGTCTGTTCCTAGTTCACCAAGTCTTTGGTCCGTGACATTCCCCCGAGTGTAGTAGGTGTGAGGTCACCCCTCTTTTGGACCCTGAACTCCACAAAGGTCATTTTTAGCTTCAACAATTTTGGTGCAGTGAGCGTGGAGAGTGACCAACACAGAAGATCTCGGGAGAGTGTCGTGACTGGAGGTCAGGGAGGTAGTGATGATCTCGGCGAGCTCCCCAGCCCAGGACCCTTTATGGGGAGGCAAGAGTTCATGGCATCCATCCAAGGCATCATGGAGATGCTGCGAAGCATTGCTCCTCAGGGTGGCAGCTCCACCCCAACCCCCCAAGAGCTAGCTCCCCCCCTCTCGACGAGTCGACTCCCAGGGGTCTAGGCGAGATGACCCCAGTAGGGGGAGAAGGAAGCGGACCAGGAAGAAGGTCCGGGAAGGAGAGGATGGGAGATGGGGTCGAGCGAGACCTCACCGGCCGCGAGTTGTTCTCCAGCCCGGCAAGTGCCAACCTCCCAGGCGAGCAGGTTGCGCGAGTAGAGGTGGCAAGACCACCCCTTAGGGGGTCACCCTTCAGTGAGCTGATCAACTCAGCTCCCGTTCCCGAGGGGTTCAGGGAGCCCGACATGGCTTACTATACCAGGAAGGATGACCCCGTCCAGCATTTGCAGTGATTCGAGGATGCCGTCTCCATCAGGCCAAGGACGGATGCCTTCAAGGGTCGCCACTTTGCGATCATGTTGAAGGAGAAGGCAAGAGACTGGTTTTATCAACTCCCTCCGAGGTCGATCTGTGGGTTCGAGGACTTAAGCCGGAGGTTTCAGCTTCGCTTCTCCACCTCTAAGAAGAGGAAGAAGAGTCCTGTGTCCATCTTCCTGATAAGGCAGGGGGTCAAGGAGTCGCTGGCCCGTTACGTTAACATGTTACAAGAGGAGATCCTGGATGTCCAGGAGATGTCAGGGTATGCCCTCTAGATGACGTTCACTGTGGGGTTGCGCGAGGTGTTCCTTAAGATGAGCCTGACTCGAAAGGCCCCCCTTTCCTTTGAGGAGCTGATTTAAAGCGTGGATGAGGAGATAGCCATGGAGGCGGCCAACCCGACATTGTCAAGAAGTTGACAGAGCTAACAAAGATGGAGTCGAAGGAGCAAGGTGGCTGAAGGCATCAGGAAGGAATAAGGAGAGAGGAGCGGAGAGCTCAGGAGGGTCCAGAACCAGGCTGGAGGAAATAGGGAGGACCTGTCCAGGGTCCAGGAAGAATTCTCATCCAGGGCGGAGGGAACTTTCATGGGGGGCAAGGGAGGTTCAAATTCCAAAGGCAAGCCCCAAGACAGCTCCTACCCCCGCCGCAGCAAGCCTTGGTGATAGGAGGGGGAAGAGGTAACAGGAGAGAATGCCCAGCCTGCCGAAGGAGGCAGGAGCGCTACCGTACTATGACTTCCACTAGGTGGAGGGGCACGCTACGGCTACATGCCCCGAGTTCCTGGAAGTGAGAGGGGCGAGAGGCCCTGCCCAGCAGCAACAGCTGGTGCACGTTGAGGAGGTTCCACCCAGAATAGGGGGGATGACATATGTGAGGACTGGGTCGATGTCGGACCCCGAGGCAGTATAACGGTGATCCATGGTGGAGTGGGGATCGAGGCAACTCGGAAGGAAAGCTTACATGTCATGTACCGAAGGAGCGTCGCCTCAACCTCCTAGACCCCGCCCCAGGAGGAGAAGATCACCTTCTCGGTGAAGGACATGCCAGATCATGAGGATTCATTCTGCAATGCGCTGGTCATCCAGACGGCCATCGAGGGCTACACCGTATCCCGGATCTTGGTTGACAATGGGAGCTCCGTCAACATTGTCTTCAAGAAGGCGTTTGACGAGATGAAGGTGGAGTCAAGGAGGGTGTTGGCCTCAGACGAACCGCTGTTCAGATTTTCAGGAGAGAGGAAGGAGGTTGAAGGCGGAGTAGGACTCCAAGGTAAATTGGGAGGGACTTCAAGGAACTGCCGGTTCGTCATAGTTGACGCTCCGAGCAGCTACAATGCCATCTTTGGAAGGCCCCTCATCAGCGCCATCCTTTGTGTTCCGTCATCGTTCCACCAGTGTCTCAAGTTCAGCTCAGGAGGGATCCAGGTCAGAGTCAAGGGAGACTCCAGGATGACAAGGCAGTATTATGTCACGGCCGTCAACGCCATCTCTTGGTTGGCCATGACAGAGGAGATGGAGAGGATCATGGAGAGCCTGAGCAGGATGGAGGTCTCCGAGGGGAAGGATGACGGCCATCGTGCCCAGACCCCCTGAAGAAGCCTTGCCCTGACGGAGTCCTGTTTTTTTTCTTATGTTGTAGTAAGTCCAACCCCCGACCAGCTGACTCGGGGGGAGGGGGGGGGGGTCATGTAACCTATATTTTTCCCCGTTTGAGGATGTTGGATTTGGTAGAGTTCAAGTGACACACCTAGTCCCACCCCGGAGAGGATCTCCTCAACCAGGCTCCCACTAGCTGGATGGGTCGAATGTGCCTCGGGGAGAGCAAGCCCCACCCCCAAGTGGATCTTCTCATCCAGGCTCCCACTAGCTGGATGGGTCGAATGTGCCTCGGGGAGAGCAAGCCCCATCCCCGAGAGGATCTCCTCATCCGGGCTCTCACTAGCTGGATGAGTCGAATGTGCCTCGGGGAGAGCAAGCCCCACCCTTAAGAGGATCTCCTCATACAGGCTCTCACCAGCTGGATGGGTCGAATGTGCCTTGGGGAGATCAAGTCCCACCCCCGAGAGGATCTCCTCATCCAGGCTCCCACTAGCTGGATGGGTTGAATGTGCCTCGGGGAGAGCAAGCCACACCCCTGAGAGGATCTCCTCATCCAGGCTCTCACTAGCTGGATGGGTCGAATGTGCCTTGGGGAGATCAAGTCCCACCCCCGAGAGGATCTCCTCATCCAGGCTAACACTAGCTGGATGGGTCGAATGTGCCTCGGGGAGAGCAAGCCCCACCCCCGAGAGGATCTCCTCATCCAGGCTCTCACTAGCTGGATGGGTCAAATGTGCCTCGGGGAGAGCAAGCCCCACCCCCAAGAGGATCTCCTCATCCAGGCTCTCAATGGCTGGATGGGTCGAATGTGCCTCGGGGAGATCAAGCCCCACCCTCGAGAGGATCTCCTCATCCAGGCTCCCACTAGCTGGATGGGTCGAATGTACCTCAGGGAGAGCAAGTCCCACCCCCGAGAGGATCTCCTCATCCAGGCTCACACTAGCTGGATGGGTCGAATGTGCCTCGGGGAGAGCAAGTCCCACCCCAAGAGGATCTCGTCATCCAGGCTCCCACTAGCTGGATGGGTCGAATGTGCCTCGGGGAGAGCAAGTCCCACCCCCGAGAGGATCTCCTCATCCAGGCTTCCACTAGCTGGATGGGTCGAATGTGCCTCGGGGAGAGCAAGTACAACACCCGAGAGGATCTCCTCATCCAGGCTCCCACTAGTTGGATGGGTCGAATGTGCCTCAGAGAGAGTAAGTACTCCTTTACTCCGATGAAGGTCCTGCTGTCAGGCTCTCGCTAGCTGACAGGGCAGGCGTACCTCTCGTGGATGCCCAATGTTTTTTACCCGGAGGGGGTCTCGCCACTCAGGCTCCCATCAGCTGGCATGGCAGGTTGACCCCTCTGGGAGGTTAAGTGTTTTTTACCCGGAGGGGGTCTTGCCACCCAGGCTCCCATCAGCTGGCATGGCAGGTTGACCCCTCCGAGAGGTTCAATGTTTTTTACCCGGAGGGGGTCTCGCCAACCAGGATACCATCAGCTGGCATGACAGGTCGACCCCTCTGGGAGGTTCAGTGTTTTTTACCCGGAGGGGGTCTTGCCACCCAGGATCCCATCAGCTGGCATGACATGTTGACCCATCCGGGAGGTTTAGTGTCTTTTACCCGGAGGGGGTCTCGCCACCCAGGCTTGACATGTTGACCCCTCCGGGAGGTTCAGTGTTTTTTACCCGGAGGGGGTCTCGCCACCCAGGCTCCCATCAGCTGGCATGACAGGTTGACCCCTCCGGGAGGTTCAATGTTTTTTACCTGGAGGGGGTCTCGCCACCCAGGCTCCCATCATCTGGCATGGAAGGTTGAACCCTCCAAGAGGTTCAGTGTTTTTTACCCGGAGGGGTCTCGCCACCCAGGCTCCCATCATTTGGCATTGCAGGTTGACCCCTCCGGGAGGTTCAGTGTTTTTTACCCGGAGGGGGTCTCTGTTGGATCCCTAGTTTGATTTGGGCTAGTTTCACTAAGTTAGGATCATATAACCCATCATGTATAGCCAGGGTCATGGTTGTGTCCTAGAGTCTAGGCCAAGTCCTTAGAGTCAACATCATATGGACCAGCCTTCAACAGACTGCCAGAGACTCAAGCAATTATGTCGACACTTAGGAAAGGCTGTGTCGACACCAGAAGCAAGATTGTGTCGACAACCAGGCCTTGTGTCGACATACAGAACATCTGTCGACATCAGCTGTGTCGACACCAGAAGCAAGATTGTGTCGACACCCAGGCCTTATGTCGACACACAGAACATCTGTAGACATCAACTGTGTCGACACCAGAAGTAAGATTGTGTCGACACACAGAGGACTTGTGTCGACACACAGAACATCTGTCGACACCAACTGTATCAACACCAAAAGCCAGATTATGTCGACACCCAGGACTTGTGTCGACACCCAGAACATCTATCGAGACAAGAAGCAATTGTGTCGACACACAGGACTTGTGTCGACACACTCCAGATTTCTGTCAACACAACAAGTATATCGAGACAAGAAGCAATTGTTTCGACACACAGGACTTGTGTCAACACACTTCAGATTTCTGTCAAAGCAACAACTATGTCGAGACAAGAAGCAATTGTGTCGAGACACAGGACTTGTGTCGACACATTCCAACGAAACAAGCTCTCAGTTCGACGAACCCAGTTCTCAGGTCGACAATTTCTGGATACTCTACTTCAGCATTTCATTCCAGAAATATCTAAGTCCAAAAACACTTCACTGGACTCAGCTCGACGAAGTCAAATTCTCAGCTCGACGAACTTGATGTGCAGAAAAGGCAAGGCTCTAGAGAATGCAGTTATCTGTTCTCAGCTCGACGATTTTGGAACTCAGCTCGACGAACAGAAGCTATCTGGTCGACGAACACAACTCCTCAGCTCGACGAACCGTGGACTCAGCTCGACGATTTCTCTTCTCTGTTCGACGAATCCAGACTTGGTTATTTCTATCCTTCTGTCCCTTTCCTACTGTAATAATTCCTGAGTAATTAATGCTAAAATATTATCTGAATATTACCGTTAGACGGAGCATTAATTACAGTATTCATCAGGATTATTGCTTACCATTTTTCCATGGGACAGTTGGGGAAATCATTCAATGCAAAATATTCTCCAGGCCATCAGCAATGAATGCAGAAGAGATTTCAAATTTCAAAAGGAAGATAATCTGGAAAATATAAAAGAGATTTTTCTTCCACCTCTAGATAGTGACTGAGACAGACACACAGAGACAGACAGTCAGTTTTGTGAATCAGGAATCAAGAATCTTCTACTGCTCTCTCTCTCGACAACACTTGGAGACAAAAAGAGATAGAAAGCTGATACAGAAATACAAGATCTAGACCAGAAGAATATCAGCAATCTGAAGAAGAAGAACATCAAATCAAAATCAAGAGTATTCTTCCTTCTACACTCCAGGACACTTCAAAGGACAACAAATCCTCTATCTGTCAAGAAGTTCCTATACTTTGTCTGGTCAAAGTTGAAAGACTGAAGGCCTATCACCCTGAAGCAAAGCTCCATCTTCCTGAACTATTCTACATCTCAGGGGGAGCCTTTGCTAACATCAAATCCATAAAAGTCTTCTCAGTTGTACATTGAGAAAGAAAAGATAAAATCAATCTCTTACCCCCACTATAAAAAGGGTTCTTAACTCCCTTCAAAAGTTATTCCTGGTTGCAAGTCACCTGACCAAAAGACTTGAGGTTTGTTTTTTGAGCACCTGATCAAAAGCTCATTGGTGTCAGTCACTTGATCAAAAATCTGAGTGGATTCCTACCAAGGTGGTAGAAGAGTGGATGTACCCAAGTTTAGGGGAACCACTATAAATTTCTTGTGTTGTCTGGTCCCTCTTTTCTTTTGTTTCTTGCTGTGGCTGTGATAGTTAGGATAACTGTGTTTGTACTTTAATTTTATTCCTACAGCACTAGCACTAGATTAAAGTAGTTGAAAATTTTATAAAAACCTAAATACTCTATTCACCCCCCTCTAGAGTATTCAAGATCTAACCCTCACTTTCAATTGGTATCAGAGGAAGGTTCCTTTGGTTGTACAAGCTAACCCTTGAACCAAAGATCCTGAGTTAGATCTAATATTTATTTTACTAGGATTATATACACACCATGGTATAAAACAAAGATTATGCAAACACCAGACCTCCAGTTTGCAACCTAAATAGGTTTGCCATCTGGAAGGCAAGAATCAAGCTATATATGAATTCTATTGATGAGGATATTTTTAACTCCATTGTGACAGGTCCTCCTGAACCATCTGCCTCCACCTCTACAACAACATCCAGCAATAATGCAGTTCCACCACCTGAGTGGACTGAGGCCCAGAAGAAGGCTAAAATTGCTGATGCCAAGGCCATAAATATTCTGGCCCAAACAATGTCAGATGATATCTTTCAAAAAGTGGCTGAATGCACATCAGCCAAAGCCATCTGGGATTCTCTCAATCAAATGGTGGCTGGGTCTGCTGATGAAAGAAATGATAGAATGTCCAATCTCATATCACAATATGAGAACTTTAAGAAAGAAGAAGCTGAATCAGTTACAGAGATGTACAATAGGTTGAGCTCAATCATCAATGAGCTGAAAACCTTGGACAAGGACATCACCCTCATAGAGGTGAATGATAAAATCCTTATGTGCTTCCCAAACACATGGGATTCAAGGATCTGGCCCATCAAGGAGGCCAGGATCTTGAATGAGATTTCGACTGAATCTCTTTTGGGAAAGCTAAAGTCCTATGAGCAGCTTATCAAATCCAGAGAAGCAGCTGGGCAAAGAACACCTCCACCAGCAAGGAAGGAGCACAACATTGCATTCAAGGCTGCCGAGGAGACAGAAGCACCAAAAATAAATGAAGAGCTGATGGGTCTACTTGCCAAAAGATTTTACACGCTGGCAAGGAAAGACTTCAGAAGAAAGTCATCTAGGATAGATGACAAGCCAAGATATGATAAAAACCCTACTAAAGAAGTGGTGTGCTTTGGTTACAGGAAACCTGGACACTTCATCTCAGAGTGTCCAGAAAATCAAAAGAAGGATAAGAGAAGAGAGAAGGATACCAGAAGACAACACAGCTCAAGACCTTCCTCCAGCAGATACAAGAAGAAGGAGAAAGGATTTGTAGCTGAGTCCTGGAGTGAAACTGAAGATGAATCAACATCTTCCAGCTCCAGTGAAGAAGAAGAAGAAGCAAGGGCCAAGAAAGTTTGCCTTATGGCCATTGATGCTTCCCGGAGCCAATCGGATGAAGAAGAGTCTGATAATGAAGAAGCTTCAGAATCTGAGGCTGACCAAGTACTTTCTTCCTTTGATTATAGTTCTGATTCTTTTAGAACTGAATTTAAAACCATGCGCATTGACCTAATAAACTCTAAAAAAGAAATCAAAATACTTAGGGAAAAACTAGGAAATCAAGAGATACTGAAATCTGAAGACATTAAGTTAAAGGAAGAATTAAATTTAGCAAATGAATAGATTAACTCTTTAAAAACTGAACTATGTGAGGCTAAACAACTTGAGGAATCTCTCAATGGGAGAAGCCTCGAGCTGATGAACATCACAAGCACTGTAAATGCCAGACTGAATGACAAGCTGGGCTTGGGTGCTTCATCAAGTTTGTCCCCCATTCTCAAGAAAAATATTTTGTCAACCCCTATCAAGTTTGTTTCTGCTAAAGGAAAAAAATAATAAACTATAAACAAACCATAGAAGGAATTCCCAAATCAACAGGTCAAAATAACAAAAATCAGAAAACCTTAAGTAAAAATAAAGTTCAGCAGATTTCATCGAACTCAGATCGACGAAACATGAACAGTTCGTCGAACTCTAATCGAAGAACTTTGAATGCAAACTGTAACTATAATTACTCGTCTAATTGCGATCGACGAACTCTGTATGGTTCGTCGAGCAGAGATCGATGAATGTGGGGAAAAGAAAATGAACATGTTCATTCTCTGGGCAGAGATCGACGATCTCATCCCAATTTGTCGAACTCTGGTCGACGAACTCACAATATTTTGTCGAACCCAGAAATACTTAACAAAAATTATAACTACAACAACAACTCTAATCAATCTAAGAAACCATTTAATCTATTAGCTGACTGGACAATTCCACCTAGAAGATATCACCCACTAGGATACAAATCTCAACCAGAGTTTTCTGTAATATCTAGTTTTTCTTACCAGCAATATAAAGGACCCAAGGTAACCTGGGTCAAGAACAACTAACTATTTTTACTGCAGGAAAAGGGATGTCCAGTAATTAATCAAACCTGGTACCTGGACAGTGGATGCTCCAAACACATGACTGGTAACAAGGACAACCTAATTAACTATAAGTCCAAGCTGGGGCCAAAGGTAATCTTTGGTGATTCAAAGTGTGGCCAGTCAGAAGGTTATGGAGAAGTGAAAATTGGAGCTGTCACCTTCAATAAAGTGACATATGTCAGAGGACTCAAACATAACCTCATCTCCATAAGTCAATTATGTGACGAAGGTTATCAGGTACACTTGAACTCAACCTCTTGCACTATCTCTAATAAAGAAAAACAAATTGTTTTAATTGAAAATAGACAAGGCAATATCTACTTAGTTAATTTCTTCTCTACCAATTCAGATATCTGCTTACTCAACATAGTTAGTACTCAGAATGAATTATGACATAAAAGGCTAGGTCATATTAATATGAAAAATATTGCCAGGCTATCAAAATGTAGCCTTGTGAGAGGCTTACCTTCTGGCCCCTACAAGAAGGAAGGTCTCTGCAGGGCTTGTCAACTAAGCAAGTAAACTAAAACTAGCTTTAAGTCAGTTAATAAAAGTGATTCACCTATGATTTTGTATTTGCTACACATGGAGCTTTTTGGACCCATTGCTGTACAAAGCCTATGAGGGAAATCCTACACCTTAGTTATTGTAGATGACTTCTCAAGATTCACTTGGATGTCCTTTCTGAGATCTAAGTCAGATACCTTTAAAGTTCTTACATATTTTCTCAGGACCATACAGATTGAGTACTCTACTCATGTTGCATTGATCAGAAGTGATCATGGTACAGAGTTTGAGTCTCTTCTTATGCATGTGTTCTGTGAGAAGGAATGTATCAGATACTGTTTCTCAGCTCCTAGAACTCCCCAACAAAATGGGGTAGCTAAAAGGAAAAAAAGGACCCTAATTGAAGCTGCAAACACATTACTTAAAGGTGCTTACATGCCACTAATTTTTTGGACAGAGGCTGTAAGCACAACAAACTATGTCCTGAACAGGAGCTTGATACATAAACTGAAGAATAAGACTCCCTATGAATTACTTAAAGGGAAGAAACCTAAAATCAACTATTTTAAAGTATTTGGTTGTATATGCTATATATATAATAACAACAGGAAATACATTAGAAAGTTTGAAGCTAAGGCTGAAGAGGGAATTTTTCTAGGATATTCCCAAGTAAGCAAAGCTTATAGGGTATTCAATAAATCATCTTTAAAAATAGAAGAGTCTATACATATAACATTTGATGAGGCTAACATGTCTTGCAAGGAGAAAGAAGTTTCTACCAGTAATCCTTTACAGGTACCTCATTTGTGTGAGAACTTGGATGAACTAAGCCTTACCCAAGAGGCTCCAACACATCCTTCTCCACAAGATGAAGAAGAAAGTGAAGAAGAAGGAACTGAAGTGACTGAACCTCATCCAACAACAAACTCAATTCCACAAGAGGAATTAATCAAATTGCTGTTGCTGAACCAACTCCACTAAATGATCTTGTCACACTAAGGGATCACCCTAGATCTCAAGTGATTGGAGACATATCAGCTGGTGTACAGACAAGACATTAACTCAACCAAGACTTGATGCATGCCTGTTTTCTCTCTCAGGTTGAACCTCAATCTATACATGATGCTGAGCAGGATCCCCACTGGATCATTGCAATACAAGAGGAACTTAACCAATTTGAGAGATGTAGAGTTTGGGATTTGGTTCCAAGACCCCATGACTACCCAGTCGTTGGAACCAAATGGGTGTACAGAAATAAACTGGATGCCCAAGGTATAATTGTGAGGAAAAAGGCTAGGCTTGTTGCTCAAGGATACAGACAAGAAGAAGGGATAGATTATGATCAGACCTTTGCACCAGTTGCAAGGTTAGAGGCCAGCAGAATCTTTCT
Source organism: Platanthera guangdongensis (assembly GCA_039583875.1). Lineage (NCBI taxonomy): Eukaryota > Viridiplantae > Streptophyta > Magnoliopsida > Asparagales > Orchidaceae > Platanthera > Platanthera guangdongensis. The sequence goes on from CM077155.1 coordinate 10,609,496, forward strand.
AGCCTATGCTGCCTTCAAGAAATTCAAGGTGTATCAGATGGATGTAAAGAGTGCATTTTTGAATGGAGTACTGAAAGAAGAGGTTTATGTTGAGCAACCTCCAGGTTTTGTCTCTCAAACTCACCCTTATCATGTTTTAAAATTGCATAAAGCTCTTTATGGTCTAAAGCAAGCTCCAAGAGCTTGGAATGAGATACTAGCTAGCTTTTTGATAGAGCATAAATTCATTAGAGGCATTGTAGATAAAATACTTTTCACTAGATATCATAGGGATAAAATCTTGTTAGTACAAATATATGTGGATAACATCATATTTGGGTCTACTGATTCCAAATTATGCAAGAGGTTCTCTGACCTCATGCATTCAAAATTTGAAATGAGTAGCATGAGTGAGCTCTCCTACTTCCTTGGTCTCCAAGTTAAGCAACTCCCTGATGACATCTTCATCTCCCAAGCTAAATATACTTAAGAGCTTATAAAGAAGTTTGGGATGGCTGATGCCTCAACAAAGAAAATAATCATGGCTACAAATGCTGTAATAGACTCTGATGCACATGGGAAACCTATGGATCAGAAACTATATAGGGGCATTGTTGGGTCCCTACTATACCTTACAATAAGCAGACCTGATATCATGTTTGCCACATGCCTTTGTATTAGGTTCCAAGTGAACCCTAAAGAATCTCACCTAATGTTCTTAAAAAGAATTTTGAGATATATAAAGAGTTGTCCTAGTCTAGGCCTATGGTATCCTACTGAGTCAGAATTTGATTTAACTGGATATTCAGATGCTGACTTTGCAGGATGCAGGGTGGACAGAAAAAACACCTCAGGAACTTGCCAGTTCCTTGGGATGAGATTAGTGTCTTGGTTTTATAAGAAACAATCATCTATGTCTACATCAACAACTGAAGTAGAATATATAGCTGCTGGCAGTTGCTATTCACAGATGTTGTGGATTCATAATCAACTACTAGACTATTGTCTCAACTTAAATAATTCAATTATATTTTGTGATAACACAAGTCTATAGCCATAGCACAAAATCCAGTTCATCACAGTAGGACCAAGCATATAGACATTTGGCATCATTTCATTAGAGAGTGTGTAGACAAAAACAAAGTTAATCTTGTCTATATCTACACTGATTTACAAAAAGCTGATATATTCAACAAACCTCTGGATGAGAGAAATCATTTGTTCTTTATAAATCAGCTTTGAATGATCAATGAAGAAGACTTAGTTTAGTTTCTGTCTGCACTTGACGAATTTTTCACAGTTCGTCGAACGGAGTTCGACGATCTGGGAAAAGTTCTTGAGATATTCGTTGAACGCAGATCGACGAACTCTCTGTGAGTGAACCAATTTTCATCGACCGGAGATCAACGAATCTGATTCAGAAAACTTTCGTCGAACGGAGCTCGATGAAATGTCTTCAAATCTTCAGACTGAGCTCGACGAATTGTTTAACTCTAAATTATTTCGTCGAACTCAGATCAAAGAATTTTTTAATTTTCGTGGAACGGAGTTTGCCGATTCATATTCTAGAAAACCCTATATCTAGGTTTTCTTCGACCTCTGTCCTACGCCTTTAGATTCCTTTGCACTTGATCGCCTTTTTTCTCTTGCAGGTACTCAAATGGCGATTCCAGCGGGAACCCTTGCAGCAATGAAGTTTGATATCAGCTTCGATGTGGATTTCGATTCATTCCAACATTCCGACCCTGTCTTTCTGAAAATCCTGAAACTTCTTGATGACCAGAAATTGAAAACTCTGCTATCCACAAGGATCAAAATATCTGGATCAGAAATCAGGGAATGGGTATATACTTCCTCTACAACAGATGACAACACACTGACTGGAACAATAGCGGGTAATACTGTTTCTCTCTCTCCCGCCATTTTAACTGAAATTGTTGGGTACATTGGTTCTAATATACCTGATTTGAAGAAGCCTCACCCTACTCAATGATATACATCAAAATGTATTTGATGTATTTTGAGTTTACTTGTGCAGGTTAAGTATTTACAGGAAAGATGAAAAAGTTTTTAAGTCCATGTGTCGACACCCAGGAGCAAAGTGTCGACACTTAAGAAGACTTGTGTCGACACCCAGACAAGCAGTGTCGACACTTGGAGTCATTGTGTCGACACCAGGGATGCAGAGTCGACACCAGACATAAAGTGTCGACACAAGGAGCTGTGTCGACACTCATTGAAGAGAAGTCCAGTGAAGACGTGTCGACACTTAGCAGTTGTGTCGACACCCAGTGAAACTGTGTCTACATCAGAAAGTGTCGACACTTGGAGGCAGTGTCGACACTCAGTAAAAGTCAGCAGAGTCTAAGTATAAGTGTCGACACAAGAAAGAATGTGTCGACACTCAGTAGAAGACTCAACACTTGAAGAAAGTGTTGACACAAGAAAGAATGTATCGACACTCAGAAGAAGACTCAACACTTGAAGAAAGTGTCGACACAAGGAGCTGTGTCGACACTTAGCAAAGATCAGCAAAATTCTAAGTACAAGTGTCGACACTAAGTAGATGTGTCGACACTCAGCCAGAGACTCAACAAAAGAAGAATGTGTCGACACAAGAAGCAGTGTCGACACTCAACAAGTATCAACACAGAAGGCATGTGTCGACACCAAGAAGATGTGTCGACACTGAACAAGTTCAACACATGAAGATGTGTCGACACAAAGGTGTTGTGTCGACACTTACAAGAATTCAACAAAGTGCTGAAGAACAAAGTGTTGTGTCGACACTCAATATCAGTGTCGACACATGATGAAGAAGCTGTGTCGAGAAGTGCATTCTACAACACAAGGAGTTGTGTCGACACCTTGTAGGCTAGTGTCGACACTTAGTCAACTTGTGTCGACACTTAGTCTATAAGTGTCGACACTTAAAGACAGACAGTCTCGACACTTACAGACAGATACAGTTATTTCAAGAACTGATTGGATGACTTGACAGCTGCCATTCTAGCCGGTCTACTGCACCTGTCAGAGTTGTCAGAAATCAGTTATGAACCGGACCAGCCGGTTACCATGAAGAAGGCCTATAAATAGGCTTATACTGTCTACAGAAACAGATGATCAACACATCAAGTAATACAAAGAAGATCTAGCTATTCCTTGAAGAATCAAGTGAAGATCTAAGTAGTTGGAGAGAGAGAGCTCCATCCAAGAAGACAGCCGTTGGAACCAGGCTGAGAAGAAGGGTTCAGATTTTGTTCTGAATCTTAAGTAGCAGAGATCAAGGATCAACTGCAGAGGAGATCAATCTTATTGTGTTCTACATTTAAGAAGCTTTGAAGAAAGCCAAGTCAGTTTGATCTCAGCTGAGTTCTTCCAAGAACTCATCAAAAAACTCACAACTCTTCTCTCTTTTCTCTGAGTTGTAGGGATTACATTTTGTATTCATATTATCTTGTAGGATCCTTAGGGATTTGAGTTTGTAAGCCTGTAATTATAAAGGCTGAGTGTAGGGCTTGAGTGCCTGAGTGTAGGAGATTTGAATCTCTGAGTGTAGGCCTGTTGTGGCTGAGTGTAGGCCTTGGTGGCTGAGTGTAGGCTTTGTGAAGAAGCTGAGTGTAGGCTTTGTGAAGAAGCTGAGTTGTAGGGCATTGAGCCTGAGCTGTAGGAACCTGTTTTGGGGTTCTGAGTGTAAGATCTGAGGATCTGAGATAGTGGAGGAGTTTGGCCGAATCTAGTACACTGCTAGATAGGCGAAGGGGGAAAGTGGATGTACCCAAATCTTGGGGAACCACTATAAATTTGTGTGTTCTCTGTGTGCTGGTTTGATTACTGTGATTGCTGGTTAATTACTGTGTTAAAGTAATTATAATGCTGTGATAAACTCTGAATTCTGCCTAAAAAAGTTAAAAAGATTTAAGTCACCTATTCACCCCCCCTCTAGGTGATTAGGTACAATATCTTTCAAGTGGTATCAGAGCCAGGTTACTCAAAAAGGGACATAACTGTCTGAGTAGATCCTATTGGAAGATTCAGTCTAAGTACATTACAGAATCAAGAAAATCAAGAACCATGGGTTCCACTGAGAATCATAAGGAATTGGGATCCATGAAGCTACCCATATGTAGAAAAGAGATCTTTGGCATCTAGAAGGAAAGAGTGAGACTGTTTATGGAGGCCTCAGACCGTAGAATATATATCACAGTGAAAGAAGGGCCCTATGTGCCCATGAAAGTTTCAGTTCTTGATGCAAATCAGAGAACACCTAAGGATTTCTCTGAAATGACAAAGGATGAGATAATTCTAGCCACAATGGATAAGAGGGCTCAAAATATCATTGTGAGTGTTATAGATGATGCTACCTTTCAGAATTTGATACATTGTAAGACATCCAAGGAGATGTGGGATACTCTTATTATGTACATGGAGGGTTCTGAAGAAGTGAGGTAGGACAGAAAATCCTTATTAAACCAAGAATATGAAAGCTTCAGGCAAGGTAGGGCTGATAGCATAACTGAATGCTATACGAAGTTCTATAGGATTGTGAATGAGCTAATGTCCTATGGAAGAGAGTTCAGTAACTATGAGCTTAATGATAAGTTCTTAAGGTCCCTTACAAAAGATTGGGACACCAAGATCTGTGCCATTAGGGAAATGACAAAGTTAGCAGAAATTCCTCCTCCAACTTTGTTTGGAAAATTACTATCCTATGAAATGCAATTGATGGCGAGGAAAGAAGAGGAGAAGACTACAAGAAGTGAACATAAAGAAAGGACAGTGACTTTTAAAACAGAAGCCCCCAGAAAGTACAGAAGTAAGTCATCAACTCCACCACCAAAAGTAGCTGAAACTGAGTCAGATGAGTCAGCAAGCAGAAAGTCTGAAAGCAGTGAAAGTGATAAGGACTTTGCTGCCTTCACAAGACATTTTCAGAAGTTCTTAAAGAAGAAACAGTGGAGGACAAAGCCATCTACTTCACAGGGTAAAGAAGACAATTATCAGAATAAAAAGTCATCAAAGAAAGACAGGAAAAAGATCAAGTCAAGCAAAACAACTCTATCAAAAACTATTTGCTATTGCTGTAACAGACAAGGACATGTTATTGCAGACTGTCCAGAGAAAAGGAAGGAGTCTAATGATAAGAAAAAGACTCAATTCAAGGGCAAGAAGGAAAGATCTTTTGTTGCCAAAAAGGAAAAGAGCTTGTCAGACATTTCTTCATCAGAAACTGAGTCAGATGCTGAAGCATACTTAGGACTATTTGCTGAGGAAGAAGAAGAAGAGTTCATTCAGATCATGAACTCTATACATGAACAAGAGGACAGTCAGTGCCAAGGACTAATGGCATTGACAAAAAGTGATAAAATCCAGGAGCAGCCTAGACCTAGTAAGGTACAAAATTGTTCTTTAAGTTCAATTTCATGTGCTAGTTCAGAAATAGATTCATCCTCATCAAGTGATGAGAGTGCATCTGAGTCTGAAGAGGATATTCATCAATTGATAGATGAATATAAAGTTCTGTTGCAAGCATTTAAGAAATGCAAATCCTTGGCAAAGAGTCAAGCTAAGGAGATTGCAAGTCTCAAAATGGCTGCAACTGATTATGAGAAGATGTTTGATCAAAAGCTAAATGAGATAGCCAGACTGAAGCACATAACTGTGATTCAGATGGGGACTATAACTTTTAAGAATGATCAAATCAGAAGTCTGGAGATTAGTCTTTAGAAGGAGAGAGATTTAGTTGCTAGGTTTTCTAAACCAAAGTCAGTTCTACCCTTAATTGATGAATTTGTTCATCAAAAAGGTAAAGATGGACTGGGGTTTACTAAACCAGCTAGGACTGTTCAGTGCAAGTCCAAAGGCAAAGCCCCAGCTCTCAACAAGCCAGCTGTAGATAAAACAGCTAAGAATGTACCTAAGCAAAGGTACAATAGGTTTGAGTGTTGGTGCTGTGGCAAGGCAGGCCACTTTGCCATGGAATGTTGGCACAATGCAAGTGCCAAAGTGAGTAGCAAACTGCCTGTTGGAAAACCTGCAGGTAGCTTTGTTAGGAAGCAAACTAACCAGTACCAAGGACCCAAGAATTCTTTGGGTTCTAAGGTTCACTAATCTATTTTGCAGGTAAGTCCAAGTGGCCATGCCCCAATATGGTACTTGGACAGTGGATGTTCCAGGCACATGACTGGAACAAGGGGATTGCTAAAGGACTACACACCCATCAAGGATGGTCCAAAAGTCACCTTTGGTGGTTCTGAAAAAGGGATCATCAAGGGTTTTGGTAACATTTCTAGCACCCATATAACTATTACTCAAGTGGCTTATGTCAAAGGTTTGAAACATAACCTTATTAGTATAAGTCAATTGAGTGATGTAGGATATGGCATCTCATTTGTCAAAGATGGTTGTCATATCAGGAGGTCAAATGATCAAGAGATCATTTTGACAGGTTATAGAAAAAGGAATGTCTATTGCCTAGACATTATGGTTGAGAATAATGGTTCTCCAGTGTGTTTTGTAGCTGATGAGAAAGTCTCTCATTATGTCAAATGACACAAGAGGCTAGCCCATCTCAACTACAAGACAATTGACCAACTCTTTAGCAAAGAGTTAGTGAGGAATGATCCTCAAGTTAAGTGTATTAAAGATGAAATATGCTCAGCTTGTCAAAAGGGCAAGCAGACTAGATCCATCATTAGTAGCATTGAATACAAAAATGCTGTGGGGTGTTTATACCTCTTGCATATGGATCTCTTTGGTCCTATGCCAGTTCACAGCCTAGGTAGGAAGGTCTATAACTTTGTAGTTGTAGATGACTACTCAAGGTTTTCCTGGGTGTTCTTCCTTAGACAGAAATCTGAAACACCTAGTATCTTCTATAGCTTTGTCAAACAAATTCAGAATGAACTAGACAGTACAGTGGTCAAGATAAGAAGTGACCATGGTACTGAATTTCAGTCTGATATCATGACAAAACTATGTGAAGAATTTGAGATATTTCAAGAGTTTTCTTCACCAAGAACACCTCAGCAAAATAGCATTGCTGAGAGGAAGAATAGAACCTTAATTGAGGCTGGTAGGACCCTATTAAGTGATACATCACTACCAGAATACTTCTGGGCTGAGGCAGTGAATACTGCATGCCATGTAATTAATAGGGCCACCATTACTAAAAGCCACAACAAGACCCCCTATGAGATTGTGAAAGGCAGAAAACCAAATCTATCCTACTTCAGGATCTTTGGTTGTAAGTGCTTTATACTTAACAATGGAAAGTCTTACTTGACTAAGTTTGCTGCCAAGTCCCAAGAGGGAATTTTTGTTGGGTATAACAATAACAGTAAGGCTTATAGAGTCTACAACTTGTCTACACAAGTTGTACAAGAGTTTGTACATGTAGTATTTGATGAAACTAGACTTATTAACAATGAGTTGTCTAGTAGTATTTGCAGCCCCACAGGTGTGACTGAGAAGATGGACAAGCTCACTATAGAAGAAAGACCTACTGCAAGACAGCAAGTAGCAGATGGTGGCTGCTGTCCAGGGGGAGTACTACATGTACCTAATGAAGAAGAAGTCTAAGGAGTACAGCAAGATGAAGAAGTTGAAGAAGTTCAACCTGAAGCCAGGATGCCTCCAGCTAATAGGCATCTAAGAGATCATCCAACAGATCAAATCATTGGTGATCTAACACAAGGGGTACAAATAAGGAGCATAAATCTGAATGCAGTGCTCTTCTCCAGTTTTTTATCCCAAGTTGAACCAAAGAAGTTTGAAGAAGCCATCGTAGACCCTCATTGGATTGAGGCAATGCAAGAAGAGCTGAATCAGTTCAAGAGGTGCAAGGTCTGGAAACTTGTTCCTAAACCTAAAGACCACAACATAATTGGGACCAAGTGGATCTTTAGGAACAAGATGGATGAACATGGAGTCATCATTAAGAACAAAGCAAGATTGGTTGCTAAAGGATATAGGCAGGAAGAAGGTATTGACTTTGATCAAACCTTTGCTCTAGTAGCCAGACTGGAAGCCATAAGGATGTTCCTGGCCTATGCTACCTTTCAAGGATTTAAAGTTTACCAAATGGATATAAAGTCAGCCTTTCTGAATGGTAATCTAAAAGAGGAAGTCTATGTGGAACAGCCATCAGGTTTTGTTGATTCAACTCAACCTAATCATGTCTATAGACATATGAAAGCATTGTATGGGTTAAAGCAAGCCCCTAGGGCTTGGTATGAAACCCTGTCTAGTTTCTTCATTGAGAATAAGTTCACAAGCGGGAAAATAGACAAGACTCTATTCCTTAGGGAATCCAGAGGCAAAGTAATACTAGTCCAAATATATGTAGATGACATAATATTTGGGTCTACTGAAAGTAGTCTTTGCAAAAAGTTTGCAAAACTAATGCAAGGACAGTTTGAGATGAGTAGTATGGGGGAACTTAAGTTCTTCTTGAGACTCCAAGTTAGACAGACTGAGAATGGTTTATCCATATGCCAGTCTAAGTTCACCCTAGAACTCATAAGGAAGTATGGTATGGATTCATCCAGTACCATGAAGACTCCTATAGGGTCAAGTATGTCTCTTAGCAAGGATGATGCAGGGAAACCTGTAGATGAGTCTTTGTATAGAGGGATAGTTAGCTCCCTATTATATTTGACTGCAAGTAGACCAGATATCATGTATGCTACATGTGTCTGTACAAGGTATCAAGCATGCCCTAAAGAGTCTCATTTGACAGCAGTCAAAAGGATACTGAGATATCTAAAGGGCACTCCTTATCTAGGCCTCTGGTACCCTAGGAATGAGGATTTTGAACTAACAGGTTATTCAGATGCAGACTTTGCAGGATGCAAAGAAGACAGAAAAAGCACAACTAGAACCTGTCAATTCCTAGGTGGAAGACTGATTTCATGGAGTAGCAAGAAGCAAACAAGTGTGGCTATCTCCACCGCAGAGTCAGAATATGTGGCTGCAGGAAGTTGCTATGCTCAACTTCTATGGATACAACATCAGCTTGAGGATTATGGAATTCAGGTAAGTAGAACACCACTATTTTGTGATTCTACTAGTGCTATATCAATTGCAAACAATCCTGTTTCCCATAGTAGAACCAAACATATTGACATAAAATATCATTTTCTTAGAGAACATGTAGAAAAAGAAGATATTTTCCTGGAATATGTTAGAACAGATAATCAACTAGCTGATATGTATACTAAGCCTTTAGAAGAATCAAAGTTCAATATGTTTAAAATTGAACTAGGTATGATAAACTTAGAATAAGTTTATAGAAATGGCTAAGTAAAATGGTGTCGACACACAGAGATATCTGTGTTGACACAGAAAAGTGGTGTCGACACTTCAGGGAAAAGGTGTCGACACATCTAGGAAGTTGGTGTCGACACTTCAGAAAATTAGTGTCGACACATGACTAGTAGGTGTCGACACAACCAAGGTGGTGTCGTCACTTAGAGTTTACTCAGAATTATCTAAGTAAAGTCTCGACTAAGTGTCGAGTTAAGTGGTGTCGACACATAAACAAGTGTCGACACATATATATGTTGACTAAACTTGTGTCGACACATAGGTGTCGAGACATTATAAGTCTGTGTCGACACTTTTCAACAGTGTCGACACAATTTAAGTTAGTTAACCCGCCTTTTCATCTTCAAACCTAGAAAGGTATAAATAGAATTTCTCCATTGTCTGTCGACACGCTCACTAAAGTTTCGAGACCGAACTTGTGTGTCGACACCTCTCTTCTCTCCAGTCAAATTTCTCACATCCTAATGGCGCCAAAGCTTGAGGAGAACGTCAATGAAGGCTACGAACTGGTGCGACATGCGTTTGAGGATGCAGATCAGGAGATTAAGAAAGTGGTAACCCTAGTTGCAGACTCTGGGTTAGATTTTCTTGTTTCCGAGCCAACAAAGATTTGGAAGAAGGAAGTTCTAGAGTTTCTGAATGGAGCGAAAGTAGATGAATCTGGACTCAAGATAAAGTCTAGGGTTCATGGTGAAAAGGTGAAGGTCTCACCAAAAAGTTTGAGGAAAGTACTACAGTTACCAAGAACTAAGGAAGAAGAAGAAGTTATTGCTTCTAAAACCAGAGATCCATTAACATGGTGTGGCCTGGATTCAAAGATGAAAATTGGATCTGTATTCAATAGGAAAGGCATGAACTACCAGGGAAAATTTCTATCAAAAATTGTTGGAAAAGTAATCTTGAGTAAGCCTGGAGGGCATGACAGGGTCTCAGCCCATATGTTTAATCTTATGACAAGGATAATCTTCACAGTGAACACAGATTGGTCTGTTATTGTCTTTGATAAAATTAAGGAAAGTATGAAGAAGCCCAATTTGGGTAGGATCTTAAGTCTATACTTGGCTGGTAGTATACCAGAAGTTATGAGTCAAGCTGCTGGCAGTAAAATCAATCATATGAGGAAAATGGACATGAGGATATTATCTAGATGGGACAGGGTTTTGTCTAAGAAGATGCCAACCCCTGAGAAAATAACTCCTGAGAAAGTAACACCCCAAAAGAAGAAGAGGAAAACTGCCCCAATGGCTCAGGTTTCATCTAGCAGCTCTGGTAGTGAAGAGCAAGTTGTCTTTACTCCAGAAGAGGATGTCGAAGAAAATGCTGGGAAGTCTCCAGCTCAACAAGATGCTACAGAGAGGCAGGGGGAGCTACCACCAGCAAGCCCCATACACCAGGATCAAATCCAGGGGGAGCCTCTAGTGGTAGAAGAGCCAACTCCTCTTGAAAGTGAAAGAGCCACCCACATCATCCTTGCGGTAATCACTGAGCTTAATGCTTTAGATTTCCTTATAGAGGATAATGTTTTGTCTGATTCCTTAAATAATGTTAATCAACAAACTCAGATTGATAGCCAACTCCCAGATGTTGTCATGAAGGACACATCTGTTATAGTTCAAGTAGTATCTGATCCAGTAGTAGATGAGCCAAGAGTTTCTCCAGCCCATTCTCCACAAGAATTTACTATGGAAGATCTCTTTCTTAATCTGGATCAAGCAGATCTTGAGAAGAATAGTGTTGCTGCTGAGGGAGAGAATGCTCCAGTTGAGGGGGAGCAAGTAGTAATTGTTAAAAAACCTGCAAGGCAAGAGCCAGAGAAGCACAAAGCTGTTGAAGAGCTACCTAAGGAGAGAGTAGACATAGCAAGCACCTCAGCTTCTGAAGATGAGGAGGCAGCTAGAGCTAAGAAAAGGAAGTTCCAAGTATTCAAGAGGAGGAGTCAGAATTACAAAAAGGCTCTACAAACTATTGCTCCACAGCCTATATCTCAACCAGCACCATTTGTAGATTACAGTGCTCTAATGGTTGCTATGCAAATCAAGCTTGATGAGCACAGAAAAGCCATAGAAACCTATGTGGATGAGGGGCATAAATCCTTACAGTTTGATCTAGCCCAGGATATTAAGTCTATAAGATTTGAAATGAATCTAAATAAGAAGGAAATGACTGACTGCTTCCACAAGGGAGGGAATGCAGTAGTCTACTTAGCCACTCATCAAGAGAAAATAAAAGCTCAAGTAGATGACATTGCACTGAAGCAAGGGTATGTTCTTGAGAACCAGATCAGAATGAATGACAATTTGACAGCTTCACACAATACAATTGTCACTGAGATGAAGAACATAGCTACTGGACTGACTACTTCTAATGCTACTGCTAAGGCAGAGTTTGATAAAGCCTTGCAAAAGAGTTTATCTGATGTTACAACTGCAATTCAAGACTCTCAGAAGTTGATAACTGACAAACTCCAAAGGTTGAAACCTTTCTTTAAAGATGGAGTCAACTATTTGGATAACCAAGTCAGATTTCAAAAGGATGATCTAAGAGATCACATGGAAAGAGAAGTCATAAAGGGGGAGAGGGTGTTAGTCAAAGCCAGCTCTGATCATGCTAAGTGGATTTCTAATTCTATCAGAGCAACTCTTGGTTATCCTCCTTTATGTGATGATGATAATGTTGCAGAATCTGGGATACATCCTGCATATCTAGGAGGGGAGCAACCTGAAGTGGCTCAAGTAATCTATCCTCCTCCAGATTTTGATATGGTACAAGCTGAGATCCAGACTATGTATAGCCCACCTGAGGGTAAGCACAATGTTATTCTAGAAAATGTGGTTCAGCCAGTATCTGAGGCTATGCAAGAAGCTTTGCTGAAAGAACAGGAAGCTAGATTGTCTAAGAAAAGGTTCAGAGAGCAAGCTGAACTAAGACCTGACTTTGAGCAGTGGAGCCCCACTTCAAGAAACATTATCTTAACTGCATGGAAAGCTGCCAAAGATAATATACAAGACAGAAACAAATGGTTTTCTGAACTAGAATGGAGGAAGCATGAGACAAGGCAAGAAGCCATAGTGCAATACAGGAGAAAGGCCAAGATGGGAAAGCTACCTCCTACTGCTCAGGAGCCTAGCAAGTACTTTCCCAAGCCATATCATTACTTTGAGAGGCAAAAGATTAAAGCTGAAGAGCAAAAGAAAAAGGATCTGAAAGGCAAGAAGCCTGCTGATACTGAAGTTGCTGAAGCCCCTGTTCAAGTCAAAGTACAATCAGGAAAAGGAATTGTGATTAAAGAGGCTGATCAGAATTAGAATTGATTTTTCTTGAGTTTACAGTAGTAATATTTTGATTGTCAAATACTTTGTAAAATTTTGGAAAATGAATATGACAAGTTGTTAGAACAATGTGCTGTGTGATAAATTTGCTGTGTGATAAATTTATTTCATAATTGTTCTGAGATAATGTCTATGTATACAAGTTTGATTGATACATGTTTATGGTTGCCCTGATATATAATCCTGCTTTACATCATGCTATGATTTTATTTTGTATGGTGTATATCATTGACTAAGGGTTATGACTTCTCCAAATAGGGGGAGATTGTTGGGTACATTGGTTCTAATGTACCTGATTTGAAGAAGCCTCACCCTACTCAATGATATACATCAAAATGTATTTGATGTATTTTGAGTTTACTTGTGCAGGTTAAGTATTTACAGGAAAGATGAAAAAGTTTCTAAGTCCATGTGTCAACACCCAGGAGCAAAGTGTTGACACTTAAGAAGACTTGTGTCGACACCCAGGCAAGCAGTGTCGACACTTGGAGTCATTGTGTCGACACCAGGGATGCAGAGTCGACACCAGACAGAAAGTGTCGACACAAGGAGCTGTGTCGACACTCAATGAAGAGAAGTCCAGTGAAGAAGTGTCGACACTTAGCAGTTGTGTCGACACCCAGTGAAACTGTGTCTACATCAGAAAGTGTCGACACTTGGAGGCAGTGTCGACACTCAGCAAAAGTCAGCAGAGTCTAAGTATAAGTGTCGACACAAGAAAGAATGTGTCGACACTCAGCAGAAGACTCAACACTTGAAGAAAGTGTCGACACAAAAAAGAATGTGTTGACACTCAGAAGAAGACTCAACACTTGAATAAAGTGTCGACACAAGGAGCTGTGTCGACACTTAGCAAAGATCAGCAAAATTCTAAGTACAAGTGTCGAAACTAAGGAGATGTGTCGACACTCAGCCAGAGTCTCAACAGAAGAAGAATGTGTCGACACAAGGAGCAGTGTCGACACTCAGTAAGTATCAACACAGAAGGCATGTGTCGACACCAAGAAGATGTGTCGACACTGAACAAGTTCAACACATGAAGATGTGTCGACACAAAGGTGTTGTGTCGACACTTACAAGAATTCAACAAAGTGCTGAAGAACAAAGTGTTGTGTCGACACTCAATATCAGTGTCGACACATGATGAAGAAGATGTGTCGAGAAGTGCATTCTACAACACAAGGAGTTATGTCGACACCTTGTAGGCTAGTGTCGACACTTAGTCAACTTGTGTCGACACTTAGTCTATAAGTGTCGACACTTAAAGACAGACAGTATCGACACTAACAGACAGATACAGTTATTTCAAGAACTGACTGCATGACTTGATAGCTGCCATTCCAGCCGGTCTACTGCACCTGTCAGAGTTGTCAGAAATCAGTTATGAACCGGACCAGCCGGTTACCATGAAGAAGGCCTATAAATAGGCTTATACTGTCTACAGAAACAGATGATCAACACATCAAGTAATACAAAGAAGATCTAGCTATTCCTTGAAGAATCAAGTGAAGATCTAAGTAGTTGGAGAGAGAGAGCTCCATCCAAGAAGACAGCCGTTGGAACCAGGCTGAGAAGAAGGGTTCAGATTTTGTTCTGAATCTTAAGTAGCAGAGATCAAGGATCAACTGCAGAGAAGATCAATCTTATTGTGTTCTACATTTAAGAAGCTTTGAAGAAAGCCAAGTCAGTTTGATCTCAGCTGAGTTCTTCCAAGAACTCATCAAGAAACTCACAACTCTTCTCTCTTTTCTCTGAGTTGTAGGGATTACATTTTGTATTCATATTATCTTGTAGGATCCTTAGGGATCTGAGTTTGTAAGCCTGTAATTATAAAGGCTGAGTGTAGGGATTGAGTGCCTGAGTGTAGGAGATTTGAATCTCTGAGTGTAGGCCTGTTGTGGCTGAGTGTAGGCCTTAGTGGCTGAGTGTAGGCTTTGTGAAGAAGCTGAGTTGTAGGGCCTTGTGCCTGAGCTGTAGGAACCTGTTTTGGGGTTCTGAGTGTAAGAGCTGAGGATCTGAGATAGTGGAGGAGTTTGGCCGAATCTAGTACACTGCTAGATAGGCGAAGGGGGAAAGTGGATGTACCCAAATCTTGGGGAACCACTATAAATTTGTGTGTTCTCTGTGTGCTGGTTTGATTGCTGTGATTGCTGGTTAATTGCTGTGTTAAAGTAATTATAATGCTGTGATAAACTCTGAATTCTGCCTAAAAAAGTTAAAAAGATTTAAGTCACATATTCACCCCCCCCTCTAGGTGATTAGGTACAATATCTTTCAGAAATCTTTGGATTAAGTAATGGAGAAGATGCATTAGAGATTGATAATGAAGAGTATGATGAGATGCTTATTCAAATGGGTTACTCTGGAGAAAACCCTAACAAATTACTGAAGAAACATCTCTCTGCGGAATTTAAGTTTCTAGCAGACATAGTTAGGAAAGTCTTGCTGGGCAAACACACTGCACACGACTATATAACCAGACATCAATTTCTAGTTATGTGTGCAGTGGTGAACAAGAAATAGGTGAACTGGGCACATATCATTTTTGATCTTATTAAGAAAAAGAATAATAAAAAGGAAGTTATTTTTGGAAGGATCCTGGAGATCTTCTTGAAAGAGAAGGCTGTTGAATCACTGGTCTCCCAGACCATATTCATAAATGGCAGTAAGAGGATAACTTGTGCTCTTTTTGGCAAGTGGGAGAGTACCATCACAAAGCCCTCCAAGGCTCCCTCTTCCACAAAAGCTTCTGAAAGTACAAGGGCTGATACAGCCACTCCCCACCCTTCTGAAGAGATCACTCCTTCACCCCCATCCCTTCCAGCAATTCAAACACAACTTCCCTCCACAGCCCACATAATCATTCAAACTCCCACACCTCCATCATCCCCCATACTTACATCTCCACCTCATACTCATCTTCCTACCCCACCTCAATCTCCATATGGAACATCAACTCAATTTCCCCATGCTACACCATCTCAATCACCACTTCCAACACCTCCTTCATCTCCTCTTCCCCCACATTTGTCCTCCATACCATCCTTAAACTTGCTATCCCCCCTCATTTCTCCTTCCACAAGATGACCAAATGCAAGATGCTCCTCCAACCCCACCAACTACAACCATCCCTTCATCTGTTTCCACTCAAACACCTTCTAACACACCATCTGCAACTCCACCATTGGACCCCTCCACCATCTCCTCTCTCATTACCCTCATTACTCCCCTCCTAAAAACCATCATAGCAGAGGCCATTTCACTTCTTTCTACTTCTATATCATCTCTTGCTGCCCAAATCTCTGCCCTTTCTGCTGCCCCTCTTCAGTTAGGGGCCTGACTCCAGTTTGCACTGAAACCAGGCAGGGGGAGATACTTGATAAAGAAGATGTAGTAGTTCCAGCAGTAGCAGCAATTCCAACAGTAGCAACAGTTCCAGCAGTAGCAGCAGTTCCAGCAGAACCAGTAGCAGCAACAACAGATGATGAAGATTAGTTTGATTTAATTCATTTTATTGAAAATGACATGGACATAGATGAGTCACTAACAGGAGAAATAAATACTGTTGGTGATTATATTATTAATCCCACAGTAGATTTGTTAAGTCTGTTGAGAATTTTTGATACATCGTATTTGAGCTTTCTTCCAGAAGATAGTACTAAGCCATCTTTGGCTATAATCTCATACACCAAACCAATAAGCCCCAAAGTTGCCAAGCAACTTAAGGCAACTTTTGCTACTCCAGAGTCTCCAGCCATCTCATCTCCACCTAAGGCTGACTCAGTCATCATTTTATCCCCTCCAGAAACCATTCCTGCTCCAGCCCCAGTGCCAACTCTTCCTCCAGTTACTACTCAGGCTGAAAAGCAAATTGACAAATCAGTACTAAAGGCCATTGATGCCTTATATGATGCTCCTCCAGATTCTGATGATGATGATGATGAAGATGAAGACTCAGATGAGGAACCTAAGAAAAAGAAAATTTCTAAAAAGAGGAAAGCACCTCCACCTCCTGTTCCAAAGCCCAATCCAGCAAATGACACCCCTTACTATATCCTCCAGAAAATCACTCCTTATAAGGGAATGCCTGCTTGGATGTGGTTATCTAAAAATGAACAGAAAGAAAGAAAGAGATGCAGAAGATATTCACCTCCTCCCATTCAAAGATATAGAAAGGACCCTCCTCCACCTCCTCCTCCAGCTGCTGGTCCTTCAGGCACAACATCTCAAAGGCCTACTCAATTTCAAGCTTATCAAAGGCATCAGGGTAGGTCCTTATCTTTAGAAAGAAGCCAGCAGAGATAGTACTCTTCAAGCAAGCAGCACCAACTTCAACAACAGCAACATCAACAACAGCTACAACATTAACATCCTAAACATCAAAAAGCTGAATGCCCCAAGAGACCTGCTTCCCCACCTGTACCATATGAAGATCCTGAAACAGCAACAACAGCTAGGATGGCCAGATTCCAAGAACTGGTTGGCCTTTCTATGATCAACAAAGCCAAAGCTGAAGGGAAGGATCCATCAGAGTATACTACCATGTCAAAATACATGAAGGAAGAGCTAAACAGGTTTGAAAAAGCTAATAAATTTTTCAATGTTGATGACTACATGAAACTGCATCCAGAAGCAGTGGTCCCAAGGGCTACATCTCTAAAGATCATAGGGGTTGCTGATATAACAATGACAAAGGTGCAAGCTGCAGATCCCAATAGGAAAATTATATTTACTAAGCCTGGTGAAAGAGCTAAAGAGGATAAGCACAAGGAGAAGAAGAAGAGGAAGTGAAACCTGAACTGACAAGTTTGTGCTGTTTTGAAACTACTTATTAATTTATTGATACAAAGCTTACTTTGTATATATATATCTGCTGCATGTGTTTATTTTTCCTGCCAGATATATGTCTTCATGCTTTGTAAATTTTTTTTAATTTTATTTATGAGTATGTAATTAGTGACCTTACCCAAATAAGGGGAGATTGTTGGATCCCTAGTTTGATTTGGGCTAGGTTCACTAAGTTAGGATCATATGACCCATCATGTATAGCCAGGGTCATGGTTGTGTCCTAGAGTCGAGCGGGACGTATAAGGGCTGAAGTCCCTGCTGCTTTTGCTGCTGTCGTTGTTAGCCCTCGAAGGCTAAAAGAAATGGAAGTGTTGTGTTTTCTTTTGATGTGGCCGGCCTGCGTGCCAATATTTGAGGCCACTGTTTTGAAAGCCTTGTAAGGCCATAAGGCCAACTACTTGTATATGTAAGACATTCCTAGCATGTATAAAATGTGGAGTTTTTATGTGTTGGACATTCAGGTGTGGAGTTCAAGTGTAGTGTTATAGGCTTCCGCTAGAATGCAATGTGGTAGGTGCACTGCGCTACTCTGGTATCACTCCGTAGCTTCACCGTCTGTTTTGTGGTATATGCGGTGGGGCCCCGGCCAGACCTTCTAGTATATATTATATGAACGGATGTGGTTGTTACACTAGGCCAAATCCTTAGAGTCAACATCACATGGACTAGCCTTCAACAGACTGCCACAGACTCAAGCAATTGTGTCGACACTTAGGAAAGGCTGTGTCGACACCAGAAGCAAGATTGTGTCGACACCCAGGCCTTGTGTCGACACACAGAACATCTGTAGACATCAGCTATGTCGACACCAGAAGCAAGATTATGTCAACACCCATGCCTTGTGTCGACACATAGAACATCTGTCGACATCAACTGCGTTGACACAAGAAGCAAGATTGTGTCGACACACAGAGGACTTGTGTCGACACACAGAACATCTGTCGACACCAACTGTGTCAACACCAGAAGCCAGATTATGTCGACACCCAGGACTTGTGTCAATACCCAGAACATCTGTCGAGACAAGAAGCAATTAGGTCGACACACAGGACTTGTGTCGACATACTCCAGATTTCTGTCAACACAGCAACTATGTCGAGACAAGAAGTAATTGTGTCGACACACAGGACTTGTGTCGACACACTTCAGATTTCTGTCAAAGAAACAACTATGTCGAGACAAGAAGCAATTGTGTCGAGAGACAGGACTTGTGTCGACACATTCCAATGAAACAAGCTCTCAATTCGACGAACCCAGTTCTCAGGTCGACGATATCTGGATACGCTACTTCAGCATTTCATTCCAGAAATATCTAAGTCCAAAAACACTTCACTGGACTCAGCTCGACGAAGTCAAATTCTCAGCTCGACGAACTTGATGTGCAGAAAAGGTAAGGCTCTAGAGAATGCAGTTATCTGTTCTCAGCTCGACGATTTTGGAACTCAGCTCGACGAACAGAAGCCATCTGGTCGACGAACACAACTCCTCAGCTCGACGAACTGTGTACTCAGCTCGACGATTTCTGTTCTCTGTTCGGCGAATCCAGACTTGGTTATTTCTATCCTTCTGTCCCTTTCCTACTGTAATAATTCCTGAGTAATTAATGCTAAAATATTCTCTGAATATTACTGTTAGACGGAGCATTAATTACGGTCTTCATCAGGATTATTGCTTATCATTTTTCTATGGGATAGTTGGGGAAATCATTCAATGCAAAATATTCTCCAAGCCGTCAGCAATGAATGCAGAAGAGAATTCAAATTTCAAAAGGAAGCTAATCTGGAAAATATAAAAGGAATTTTTCTTCCTCCTCTAGATAGTGACTGAGACAGACACACAGAGACAGACAGTCAGTTTTGTGAATCAGCAATCAAGAATCTTCTGCTGCTCTCTCTCTCGACAACACTTTGAGACAAACAGAGATAGAAAGCTGATACAAAAATACAAGATCTAGACCAGAAGAGTATCAACAATCTGAAGAAGAAGAACATCAAATCAAAATCAAGAGTCTTCTTCCTTCTACACTCTAGGACACTTCAAAGGACAACAAATCCTCTATCTGTCAAGAAGTTCCTGTACTTTGTTTGGTCAAAGTTGAAAGACTGAAGGCCTATCACCTTGAAGCAAAGCTCCATCTTCCTGAACTATTCTACATCTCATGGGGAGCCCTTGCTAACATCAAATCCACAAAAGTCTTCTCAGTTGTACATTGAGAAAGAGAAGACAAAATCAATCTCTCACCCCACTGTAAAAATGGTTCTTAACTCCCTTCAAAAGTTATTCCTGGTTGCAAGTCACCTGACCAAAAGACTTGAGGTTTTGTTTTTGAGCACCTGATCAAAAGCTCATTGTTGTCAGACACTTGATCAAAAATCTGAGTGGATTCCTACTAGGGTGGTAGAAGAGTGGATGTACCCAAGTTTAGGGGAACCACTATAAATTTCATGTGTTGTCTGGTTGCTCTTTTCTTTTGTTTCTTGTTGTGGCTGTGATAGTTAGGATAACTGTGTTTGTGCTTTAATTTTATTCCTACAACACTAGGACTAGATTAAAGTAGTTGAAAATTTTATAAAAACCTAAATACTATATTCACCCCCCCTCTAGAGTATTCCAAATCTAACCCCTCACTTTCAGTCTCGCCACCCAGGCTCCCATCAACTGGCATGGCAGGTTGACCCCTCCAGGAGGTTCAGTGTTTTTTACCCGGAGGGGGTCTCGCCACCCAGACTCCCATCAGCTGTCATGGCAGGTTGACCCCTCCGGGAGGTTCAGTGTTTTTTACCCGGAGGGGGTCTCGCCACCCAGGCTCCCATCACCTGGCATGACAGGTTGACCCCTCCGGGAGGTTCAGTGTTTTTTACCCGGAGGGGGTCTCACTACCCAGGCTCCCATCACCTAGCATGGCAGGTTGATTCCTCCAGGAGGTTCAGTGTTTTTTACTCGGAGGGGGTCTCGCCACCCAGGCTCCCATCAACTGGCATGACAGGTTGACCCCTCCGGGAGGTTCAATGTCTTTTACCCGGAGGGGGTCTCGCCACTTAGGCTCCCATCAGCTGGCATGGCAGGTTGACCCCTTCGGGAGGTTAAGCGTTTTTTATCCGGAGGGGGTCTCGCCACCTAGGCTCCCATCAGCTGGCATGGCAAGTTGACCCCTCTTGGAAGTTGAGTGTTTTTTACCCAGCGGGATTCTCACCACCCAGGCTCCCATTAGATGGCATGGCAGGTTGACCCCTTCGAGAGGTTCAACATTTTTTACCCGGAGGGGGTCTCGCCACCCAGGCTCCCATCAGCTGGCATGGCAGGTTGACTCCTCCGGGAGGTTCAGTGTTTTTTACCCGGAGGAGGTCTCGCCACCCAGGCTCCCATCAGCTGGCATGACAGGTTGACCCCTCCGGGAGGTTCAGCGTTTTTCACCCGGAGGGGGTCTCGCCACCCAGGCTCCCATCAGCTGGCATGGCAGGTTGACTCCTCCGGGAGGTTCAGTGTTTTTTACCCGGAGGGGGTCTCACCACCTAGGCTCCCATCAGCTGGCATGGCAGGTTTACCCCTCCGGGACGTTTAGTGTCTTTTACCCGGAGGGGGTCTCGCCACCCAGGCTCCCATCAGCTGGCATGGCATGTTGACCCCTCCGGGAGGTTAAGCATTTTTTACCCGGAGGGGGTCTCGCCACCCCGGCTCCCATCAGCTGGCATGACAGGTTGACCCCTTTGGGAGGTTGAGTGTTTTTTACCCGGCGGGGGTCTCGCCACCCAGGCTCCCATCAGCTGGCATGGCAGGTTGACCCCTCCCGGAGGTTAAGCGTTTTTTATCCCGAGGCCGTCTCGTCACCCAGGATCCCATTAGCTGGCTTGACAGGTTGACTCCTCGGGGAGGCCAAGTATTTCCGGCTCTATGTAGATCACTCAGCAAATACGTTGGGTTGGATGTTTCTTTCCAAGCTTGTGCCAACCTCGAAAAGAGTGGGAATTGTGTACAATCACGTATTTGCAGAGTGGGAGTCGTCTCGGCAGGCGCAGGACCAGGTTTGAGTTTTTAATCTTTTGGTGTGGTTTATACTCTTGGTGGCCAATTTAGGCCTAGCCCTTGGAATGTACAAGTAGGGGGAGGAAAAATCTGCCTCCCCCCGGTCGCCCCTTTTTGGGAGGGCGGGTGCGGCAAGTTGGCGGACACCCGCTCCGACCTGATAGGTTTGAGGTAGGAGCAGCGGGACCAGCCGGAGGCCGGGTTCTCCCCCAGCCCTGCGGCCTGGCGGGGCGAGACCATCCCGGGGGCGGGTTCTCCCCCTGCCCCGCAGCCTGGCGGGGCGAGACCGGCGCGGGGTCGGGTTCTTGCCCTGCCCCGCGGCCTGGCTGGGCGAGACCGGCCCGGGGCTGGGCTCTCGCCCTGCCCCGTGGCCTGGCGGGGCGAGACCAGCCCAGGGTCGGGCTCTCGCCCTGCCCAGCAGCCTGGAGGGGTGAGACCGGCCCGGGACCGGGCTCTCACCCTGCCCTGCAGCCTAGCAGGGCGAGACCGGCCCGGGGCCAGGCTCTCGCCCTGCCCCTCAGCCTGGCGGGGCGAGACCGGCCTGGGGTTGGGTTCTTGTCCTGCCCCGCGGCCTGGCGGGGCTAGACCGGCCCTGGGCCGGGCTCTCGCCCTTCCCCGCGGCCTGGCGGGGCGAGACCGTCCCGGGGCCGGGCTCTCGCCCTGCCCTGCATCGTGGCGGGGCGAGACCGTCTCAGGGCGGGTTCTCGCCCTGCCCCGTGGCGTGGCAGGGCGAGACCGTCCCGGGGCCGAGTTATTCCCCTGCCCCGCGGCCTGGCGGAACGATAACGGCCCGAGGCCGAGTTCTCCCCCTGCCCCGCGGCCTGGCGGGGCGAGACCGGCCTGGGGCCAGGTTTTCGCCCTGCCCCGCAGCCTGGCGGGGCGAGACCGGCCTGGGGCCGGGTTCTCCCCCGGGCCCGCGGCATGGCGGGGCGAGACCAGCCCGGGGCCGGGTTCTCGCATCTGCCCCGTAGCCTAGCGGGGCGAGACCGACCGAGGGCCGGGGTCTCGCCCCTACCCCCTGCTCCCCAGTTCTTCGGGGGTCACCTGCTCGTCTCGGGTGCCCGGGGAGGTGTGGGGTATGGCTCCTCCCGCCCTTAGATCTCTTTTGACCATGTTTTTACCGTTTACCGTCGGGGTGGAATTACCTCTTTGCACCCTGGAGTGAGTGTTTTCTATTGGCCCAAGGCCTATTTGGCGTAAGGGTATTTCTGACATTTTGGTCCATGGGATTAGAAATACTATAAATAGACCCTTAGGGGTGCCTTGGAGAGCATTACATCTTAGCCACAAAAAACACCTTTGCTTTCTTCCTCCAAGGTACCTAGCTCAGCATTGGCTAGGGAGGGGGAGACTTCAAAGGTCTTCCGGGTGTGAGGTGGGACCTCCACGTTAGAGCCGAGGGTCTGTTCCTAGTTCCCCAAGTCTTTGGTCCGTGATGTTCCCCCGAGTGTAGTAGGTGTGAGGTCACCCCTCTTTTGGGACTCCGAACTCCACAGAGGTCATTTTATGCTTCAACAAACAGCACCTTTACTTCCAACCACTTAGAAAAATAGTCAATCATTACTAGCTGGATGCTCCTCTGCCCGCTGGCCTGGGGGAATGGTCCAACCAAGTCCATTCCCCAAATTGCAAAGGGCCAGGAGGTCGTGATACTCTTGAGGCGTTGAGCAGGTTGTAGTTGGAGGGGGGCAAACAACTGGCATTTATGGCACCTCTTTGTGAATTCTGCAGCGTCATGGCCTAAGGTTGACCAGAAGTACCCTTGTTTAAGAATCCTCCCTTCCAAGGTCCGACTCCCTGAGTGACCTCACATTCCCCGGAGTGGACTTCCTTCAAGATCCTCTGTACTCCCCTCTCGGCCACGCAACATGCAAAATCCCCGAGATAGTCGTCTGATACAATTGCCCGTCCCGGAGGAGATAGTATACTGACTTGTATCTGAACTTCTTCTTGTCCATCCCCTCCGGATACTCCCTTGTGGAAAGGAAGGTTGTGAACGGGTCCGTCCACGAGGGGTGTTGATCCACTTCCATCAGCTCTCCCTCTTCCATGGAAGAGCGAAATAGATCAGTGATGGTACCCCCATCCGGGGGCCATGCTTTGCCAGCTGATCGACCTGCTCGTTCTCCTCCCTGGGCACGTGTCGGATGGAGAAGGTCTGAAACGTACCGATGACCCCCTTCACTTTTGCTAAGTATAGCCGGAGGGTAGTTTCCCTCACCTTGAATTCCCCGTTGATCTGGGAAGCCACCACCATAGAGTCAGTGAGGACCTCCACGTCTAGCACCCCCAGTTCCCTGGCCAGGCGCAGCCCTGCTATTACATCCTCATACTCGGCCTTGTTGTTAGTGATGGGGAAGTGCACCACCACTGTTTGCTCAATCCTCGCCCCTTGGGGGCTTTCCAAGACTACCCCTACCCCCAAGGAATGTTTCCATGAAGCGCCGTCAACCTTCACCTTCCACGAAGCCGGACGAGTGAGTTCCTCCTCTGCCACTTCGACCACGTAGTCGGCCCAAAAGTCGGCCATCACTTGGGCCTTGATTGAGAGGCGGGGGACAAAGGAGATGTCAAACTCGCTTAGCTCTACCGACCATTTGGCTAGCCCGCCCGAATGCTCCACCCCCTCAAAGATGTTGCAGAGGGGATGGTCAGTCACCACTCGGATGGAGTGTGCCTGGAAGTAGGGCCGGAGCCTCATGGCCGTGATGATTAGAGTGAAGGCCAATTTTTCCAGGATCGGATATCGATGTTCGGCCCTCCTGAGGACCTGGCTCACGCAGTATAAGGGGAGCTATTTCTTCCCCTCTTCGTGGACTAGGACGGAGCTCAGGGTCTCTGACCCGACCCCGAAATACAAATACAGGTCCTCCCCTTCCTTCGGCCCTTGGAGCAGCGGAGCCTGGGTCAACTGCCTCTTCAGGGACTGGAATGCCCCCCCGCACTCATTCGTCCACTCGAACTTTTGTCCCCCCCCCTTAGTGTCTTGAAGAAGGGGGAGCATTCCTCCCCGGCCCGGGAGAGGAACTTGCTCAATCCTACTAGCTTCCCTGTTAACCGCTGCACCTCTTTAGCATTCTATGGTGACCCTAGTTCCATGATGGCGTTAACCTTGTCAGGATTTGGCTCGACCCCCGCGGGGGTGAGGAGATGCCCCAAGAACTTTCCCCTGCTGGCCCCAAAAACGCACTTCAGGGGATTCAGCCGCATCTTACATTTGCGAAGGGTGTCGAAGGTTTCCTCCAGGTCCTGGAGGTGAGAGTCCGGGTCCTGACTCTTGATCATAAGGTCGTCTACATACACCTTCAGGTTCCTCCCCTTTTGTTCCCAGAAGACCCTGTCCATCATCTTCCGGTATGTCTCCCCTACATTCTTCAGCCCAAAGGGCATCATATTGTAGTAGTAGCACCCATCCCCCGTGATGAACGAGACATCCTTGATGTCCGGAGGGTGCATCCTGATCTGGTGGTAACTTGAAAATGTATCTAAAAAACTCATTACAGGAAAACTGACGGCAGAGTCAACCAGCGCGTCGATCCGAGGCAAGGGATAACAGTCCTTCGGGCATGATTTATTAAGTAAAGAAAAATCAACACACATACGCCACTGACCGTCTCCTTTTTTAACCATAATAATATTGGAGACCTAGCCAAGGTACTGTATTTAGGATACAAAGCCGACCTTGAAAAGTTTGACCACCTCCTCCCTGATGGGCTCGGCCAGTTTGTCTGCGGTAGACCTCTTCTTCTGTTGGATGGGGTATGCTCCCGGGTCCAGGTTGAGGCGGTGGCAAGCCACCTCCGCGTCAACCCCCGACATCTCTGTTGCGCTCTATGCGAAGATGCCCACATTCTTTTGGATGCATGCCAGCATCCTACCCTTAGCCTTCAGGGTCAGCCCCCCGCTGGCGAACCTTCTCCACCCTACCTCCAAGGGTGAGAACCTCCATCTCCACAACCTTTTCTACAGCCTCCATCCTGGACTGCTACCCCCATTCTCCGACATCCCTCTCCTCCGGGATAAGAACCTCCGCTTCCACCTCTTCTTCCTCGGCCGTCGCCTCGGCCAATTCCTCCTAGTCTTCTCCTGAAACCACCTGGGTGCAGCTCTCTTCCATCTTCATCCCCTCTCTACCAGCCTCCTGCTCCGCCTCCTCCATTCTCCGCTCCATCTCCTCGGCCCCTTCCTGCCAGGAGATAGAGTTCACGATAGTGACATAGCACTCCCTCGCTACTTTGGGGTCGCCACAAACTCGGAGCTAGATCCCCTCGACGTTAAACTTCAGGCATTGGTGGAAGGACGAGGGGATGCAGCGGAAGATGCTGATGAGGGGCGTTCCGAAGATGGCGTTGTAGCTACTGGGGGAATCCACAATGATAAATCGGCAGTTCCGGGCCATTTGAAGCTAGCACCCTCCTCGCCTCCACTTTCATCGCGTCGAACGCTTTCTTGAAGATGATATTAACGGAGCTCCCATTGTCAATGAGGATCCTAGAGACAGTGAAATTATCGATGGTCGTTTGGATGACCAACACATGGCAGAAGGGATCCTCATGATCCGGCATATCCTTTCTTGAGAAGGTAATCTTCTCCTCTGGGGGTTGGGTCTGGGATGTGGAGCCAATGCTCTGGCGATACATGGTGTGGAGGCTCTCCTTCCGGGAGGCTTCCACCTCCACCCCCCCCCCCCCCCCCCCCCCCCCCCCCCCCCCCCCCCCCCCCGTGGATCACTCTGATCCCTCCCTGGGTCCCAACGTCTGCCCGGTCTTCATATCGATCCTCCTCCACCCGAGGCAGGACCTCCTCAATCCTCACCTCTTGGCGGCCCTACTGCTGATATTGCTCCCTGTTTCCTCTCATCTTGAGGAACTCTGGGCACGTGGCCGTGGCGTGCCGTTCCTCTTGGTGAAAGTCGCAGTAGGGCAACTCCACCCTGACTTCTCTCCTCCTCCTTCGCGCTGCTCTCCTCCTCTCCCACATGGCTATGCCCATAGCCTAATTTTGATCGGGGAGGGGAGGTCTTTGCGCTTGCCTCCAACCCAGGGGGGGTGGAACTGATCCTTGCCCCCTGGTGGTGGTCCCTTCCCTGGTAACCTCTCTGTGGCCCCTGGTCTTGCCACTCGGGCCTCCAGCCCAATCGACGGTTTGGCTCCTGACGCCCCCACCTGGGCTGCTGCTGCCCCTGGAGTTGCCGTTGTTCCCTCTGTCGGGGTTCGACTCTCCTCTCCTCCTGACCTCTGTTACCTCTCGACTCGATCTCCTCCTATATGGCCCACCTGACCAACTTCAGGGAAAACTCCGGATTCTATGCCTCCCCGTCGACCTCTCTTCCATCCCTCTCCATCAGCTCCTCGTAGGAGAGGGGATACACTCTCTTCAGCTCCATCCTGAAGAAACCCTGTTGCAACCCCAGGGTGAAGGCCATCATCAGGCTATGACCTGGTATCTCCTGGACTTGGGTGATCTCTTCCTGAAACCGGTCAACGTAACTCCCCAATGTCTCGTTCACTCCCTACTTGATGTGAAACATGGACTCCGACTCTTTCTTCCTCCTCTTGGAGGTGGTGAATCTTAACATGAACCCCTGGTATAGGTCCTCGAAGCAGTAAATGGAGCTGGCCGGCAGCTGATGAAACCACTCCCTCGCCTTATCCTTGAGGGTCATGGCGAAGAGCCGACACTTGAAGCCATCCGACATCTGGCGGATCGAGACCACGTCCTTGAACCACTGGAGGTGCTGGACCAGGTCTCCCTTCCCAGTGTAGTAAGACATCTCGGGCTCCTTGAACCCTTCTGGAACTGGGGCAGAAGAAACCAACTCGCTGAAGGGGCTGCCTCCCCATGTCAGGCGAGCTGGAGGGTCTCGTGCACTCGCCTCGCCGAACCGGCCTCCGCTTGACGAGCCGGTGAAGAGCACGCGCCCAGGGAGCTCGCATCCCCTTCTGTAACACCCCCATCCGTCGCATGGTATATAACAGAAGGTCCAGCTGGAACCCGATGTCATAAACCACAGACAGTCGGAAGGGTTACATAAGAATATTCAAACTATCCAATTAAGACTACACGTCCTACACAAAGCATTCTAGCAGAAGCTTTTAAAGTTGAAAGAACCCAAATCTTAAATCCATATCCAAGAATGTCCACATCCACACAACAGGAATGAAACCCCAAATACACTAAAAAGGGTACATGGCCTTATGACCTTACAAATGTTCACTTAATAAAAACATGTCTTACATACATCGGCTCGCAGGCCGGCCACACATGATAAAAATAAAAACAACAATTCGCTTTGGCCTTCTAGGGCCAGCACAGTAACATGGGCTCCAGCCCTCTATTTGGTACTCGGCTCTGCAGCACCTGCAAGCACATTCCACCGCACGGTGGCAAACAAAGCAACGGTCAGCCAAAAGCCGACCAAATTATAACGACCCTGCCCCTAACTCAGGACGGCGGTGCTCTTTCCCTGCATATCATTAGCCCAATAAAATAATAAAGCGCAATTATACTACGCCACAGGTGTACGCTCGCACGGCCAAACACCCCGTGCACTCAGGGCACATTAACGGTGAATCCTGACCAATCAGTGTCTTCACCACCACCCCCAGGATGGCAACAACATGTGAGCATTTAGCCTTTCTGACCACCGTCTAAGGCTCACGACTATGCCAACGGATAGTCCCCGTCTTCGGGTCTCTCGCACCGAACCACATAGCCTAGGTCCAATTCCACTTGCCCGTTGCTCACGCCGCATATACAATTTAAGTCCTATACGCAGGCCAAGCTTCTCTCGGATCCCAAAATTTTCTAAACAATCTCATAACCCAGTTATGATCAAGGCCGGTTCCCAGACCGCCAAGTTAGCAGAACACGTTTCCGCTCAGTTTTTCGGGTGCGCCTTGAAGCTAACCTCCAAGGATCCCTGCTGCAATCTACCGCATAGAAACTCGAAAAACCCAAAGCACGTAGTCTTCTCCGACAAAATATATCAAATGCAACATCACCGATCCAGACAATACACGTCCGGGTAGGCTTCACACACAATGTCTATGCCCGTACTTACGATTCCGGACTCTATATGCAACACAAGGGGGACTATTCACATCAACCCCAAGGAACACCACGCACTCACCGCACACTCGCGGGAGCGGGATTCCCTATGCAGAAAGAAAGAGCTTCACAAGCTCAAGTAGAGAATCGTTACCCTTGTAGTCCGCTTTGGCGCCATGGAAAAACTACACGGATGGAAATCTTCGCAACGAACTTTCCTCCACAGATCCGCTCTCAGATTTCGAAACGGTGCTCCGATGCT
Source organism: Platanthera guangdongensis (assembly GCA_039583875.1). Classification (NCBI taxonomy): domain Eukaryota; kingdom Viridiplantae; phylum Streptophyta; class Magnoliopsida; order Asparagales; family Orchidaceae; genus Platanthera; species Platanthera guangdongensis. The sequence continues at coordinate 10,638,314 of CM077155.1, forward strand.
CCGCCGGCGGCCGGAATCCCTTCCTTCTTCCTCCTCTTTCCAACTCCTTGAGAGAGAGAATGGTTGGAGAGAAATGAAGGATTAACTCCCCTATTCCCGACCTTAACAGAGCAGGAAACCATCTGGGCCGTTGGATCTTAATTAAAGAAAACGAACTGCTCAGATCCATCCGTTCAAAAATCTCCAGACCTGGGCCGAACACGGCTTGGCACACGGCTGTGTCCCAGGCTGTGTGCCTCGCTCCAGGCACGATCGTCGAACAGAGGAAAGACACACGGGCAAAGACACGCCCGTGTCTCACCTTACACGCCCGTGTCGGGTTCCTCGACACGCCCGTGTTCGGGGGCGTGTCATGCATAACCGCCATGGCAACAGACATGACCCAAAAGAACACGGGTAGGGACACGGGTAGGCACACGCCCGTGTCAAATGACATGCCCGTGTCACTTATCCGTGTCCTTCTCGGGATGAAAACGACCAAAAACACCAGCCAGACACGGCCTTGGACACGCCCGTGTCCTAGGCCGTGTACCCCTACACAGGCACCAAGAATCCCCTTTTTCGCGACTGACTCAAATACAGCTTTCGGGGTGTTACACCTTCCTTCCTAGGCAACCTCCTTCCTCGGCGACCTCCTTCCCAGCTCGCCTGCCAGGAGCATCCTTCCCCAGAGACGGGGCGGGCAAGACTGGGACCGCTGGAGTCGAGCACTCGGCCTGCGCGCCGAGTGCGGACTTGACGAGGTTGATCACCTCCTGCCTGAAATCTTCGAACATCACCATCGTGGCCAACGGGTGTGGGGGTGGCGAGTCGAACCTCTCTGAGCCTTGTCCTTCTCCTCCTATCGTCGAGACTGCCAAAGGTTTTCTATGCTGACTACTATCCACGCTCACCACACCAAAATGTTGAAACCGAAAACTCGGTCTCTTGTAGAGTTCACCCATGGGGAAGGGGTGATCACACACTTACTTCTCTCCTGCAAGCCAAACGACAAAAGCACAGAAAACCGACCCAAGGGCTCGGCGTGGAGGTCCCACCACACACCCGGAAGATCTTGGAGCGCTTTCCCTCCTTAGCCAAAGGCCGAGCTAAGGCTACCTCAGAAAGCACAAGATGATCTGAACACTTCTAAGCCCTTGCCTTCTGAGGTGTCACTTGCGTCCTATTTATAGATTTATGAAAATGGCCTGTAAATAGCCAACCTCCGCTGTTTTGAACAGCTATGTGCAGCCTAACCAGGTCTACCAACAGCGTAACTCCACTGTTCTAAGAGGCTATAGGCAGACCGGCAGGGGCAAAATGGTAAAAAATATCATGGGTCACTGGGCAAGTGCCCCCCTAAAGCCTCTGCTCGGCTGGGGCGGCGAATATGGGTTCGGCTGGTCCTGCCGGGACTCGGCGAGTACGGGCCCGGCTGGCCCTACTCGCCGGCTCCATCTGGCGAGTGAGAGCCTTTTGGCTCTATTTGCCCTGGATGATTCCACCTCGCCTAGGCGAGCTGGGGGCCATCGAGCTCTGGCCCCTTGAGTGCTTGCCTGGGACTAGGACTGCATGATCCTGCGGGTCGACTCTTGAGAAATTGAGCCCGACGAATGCTGAGTTCCGTTCGACAAACACCGAGCTCCGTTCGACGAACTGAGTGGACTGGGCGGGCTTCTATCAATGCCAAGGTAGAATGGCGTTGAGTGTCTGGACTTCAATCAATGCTAAGGCAGAATATCGTCAAGTGTCTGGACTAGCTGGTACTCTCCGCTTCTACCTACCTCCCGGCGAGTGCGGGCCCGGCTGGCCCTACTCGCCTACCACTAGCCGGGCTCGCCTGGGCGAGCTGGGGGCTGCTGAGCTCTGGCCCCCTTGGTGCTCGCCCGTGACTTGAGAAAAGAGAGTCGGACGGTCTGGTTCCTGGCGACCCCACTCGCCAGATACGAGGTTGTACAATGGTGGTTATGATGTGCGGATAGCCGCGTAATCACCGTAACTACCATATGGAGCCTATAAAAGGAGTCATAGGCCTCCTCATTTCTCACATTTTTTCATCCGAGTTTTCTTCTTCCTCAGGTTGTAGCTCTGCTGAATTCCTCCTACGAGCAGCACCCGAACCACACCTGAACCGCACCCGAGATACAAGCGGGTCAAGTCAAAGCCACCCGACGAAGCCATATCTCTCGAGTTCCAAGAGGCCCCCACAACCGCATGTTTATGCGCTCCTCTCTCACATTCAGAATCAGCAAGTCGCTAACCGAAAACCACCAGCGCGAAGCGCAATTTGTAACAACTCCCAGTGTGATGGTCTGTCGTCCGTCGTGTGCTTAGTGTTCTCTTACCCCAAAGCTGTAATTAGAGGTGACCTATCACCCTTGACTTCACAAACAAGTTGTAACAATCAGATGATAGTAGACTTTGATCGTCACAGATTCAGTCACGTGGTCTTTTACCCAGTTGAGGGGTTTTTCCACATTAAAACTCCATGTGTACAATCAATCTACCTCATTGACTATGTGTGCGCTCGACCGTTCCGAGAGCTAAGGTGGTTCAGGTTATTTCGGTCCAACCGGGATGTCGAGTTAGACTGCAAAAATTTGGCGTCGTCTATGGGAAACGAGTTCCCAACATCCTCAGAAGACTGCAACCCAGCACAATGGTACTCAAGATGAAACTTTCAACCCAACAGTTTCCTAGGAACAGCTTCAATGGAAAATAGAAGCGCCCACACAGCTGAAGCATCCGTCTAGGCGAGGCACACTGAACCAACCCACACCCATTCACTTGTAGATGCATCCCTCGAAGCAGAAACTATTCTCGCCCCAGTAACATCATTAGAGGGATGAGTTCGACAGATGGAGGAGCAGCAAATCGAGAAACTCGCTCTGCTCAGAAATATGGGAGCGCCTCCTACTTCAACTCCTGCACCGGCCAATCCCCTGACTCCACCAAGTCATGGCCTAGCAAGAGAAGCCCCGCGAAGAGGGGCGTCAAAAGAACTCTCTGATGCCGCTAGTTCCACTCACCCAATACTCAGAACAGCTAGAGCCGGTCGACGCAACTGAATCCTAGAAGAAGAACCCCGCTTATCGCCGCACAAAAGATTTACTCGGGAAGAGATACAGGAGGTGATTGCCGAGGAATGCATATAGGATGGCAGACGAGATATTCTCCCCCGTCGACCACTTCACCAAGGCTCCCCACATGTACCCCGAATCTTGGCTCATTCGATCCTGCATGACATCAAACTGCCGAATATCAAAACTTTCGACGGGATATACGACCCGTTAGAACACGTCAACCACTTTACTACAATCATGAGGATCTGTAATGCGCCTGACCAGCTACTCTACCAAGTCTTCTCAACCACTCTTAAAGGACATGCTCGGACCCGGTTCCACTCTCTGAGGGAGGGAACTATCACAAATTTTGCAGAATTGACAAGGCAATTCGCTAACCAGTTCATCGCCAATTGAAGAATCGTTTGAGACCTCTCACATTTGTCAAAGATTCGACAAAACAAAGGAGAATACTTGATGGAGTTCTTCCGTAAGTTTATCGCAGAAGCTTGCCAAATTTCGGGAGCTGACCCAGAACTCTTGAGAGGAGTATTTCTAGGAGGGCTTTGCCCCAATGGTTTCTACTCGGCTCTAATGAGAGAAACTATCCCTAACTACCCAGACCTTGTACACCGCATGGAAGCGCAGATAGTAGCAGACGAAACCATCGAAGCACATCATCAAAAGTTCGATGGAGACCAGAAACACAAGAGGGATATGGAACAGTCTTCAAAAGTCTAGGAAGGAAGATTCCATGAAGAGCGCCAGAATGGCCAGCTACGACATGACTTTCGGAGGGACCAGCAACCCCGAGAATACACTTCGTTAAATACTACCCGCACAAACATACTCTACGCCATCCAAAATGAGCCAGCTCTGCATCGTCTTAAGCATCCTGTTCCAAACCCCAGAAATGACTAGTCAAAATATTGTGAATTCCATCGAGCATCCGGGCAAGCTATAGAGGAGTGTGCAAGATTGAAGGACAAAATCGAGCATCTAGTTCGCCAAGGACTCCTTGGCAGGTTCTTACAAGGACATATGCAGGATCAACAAGCTCCTCTCCGACAACCAAGGGATCAGCAAAACCCCTAGCAAGGAGGAGCCGGAGGTAGGCAGATGGTTGGAAACATCAAAACTATCGACGGGTCACTGATTCTCTCTATCCAGATACTTTAAGTAAGTGCTCAAGGAAGCATTCACGAGTACAAAAGAGGCAAGCAAGACTCCACCATAGCCTTTGGGGATGAAGATATTGGGCGAATCCAAATGCCCCACTAGGACCCTCTCGTGATTAACACAGGGATCGAAGATCCCTGTTATAAGATCGAGCAGATACTCGTCGACAATGGAAGTTCGGTCGATGTCTTATTCTTCTCCACTCTTCAGAACATGAATCATACCAAACAACATCTCACGCCAGCAGCAGGACCTGTGTACGGCTTCAGCAATCATCCAGTCCAAGTGTAAGGGATGATAACTCTACTAGTCACCATGGGAGAGTTTCCAAGACAAGCTACGCACGAAATTCAATTCGTCGTGGTGGAGTAAAGCTCAACCTACAATGCAATCTTCGAGAGACGCATTCAGTTTATCTTTAAAGCCATTCCTTCAGTCCCCCACCTTGCCATGAAAATCCCCACCACTGGAGGGACAAGAGTCATATGTGGGAACCAAGAAATGGCCAGGATTTGTTATTCTAAGCAGGCCCAGCCAGTAAAAGCCGCAGCCCTGAATATCAGTGACTCTTTATTTTGAACTTCCTAAAAAGTATTTTTATCACATTTGAACTCTATGATGAGTAAGAACCACAAGCCCAGACACGTGTAGACAATCAATTATTCTAAAATTATGTTTTCTTTTCAACAGTGTCCTACTAGTTTCAGGTAAGACCAAGCCGCGAGCGATCCTCATGCAAAAGGTCAGACTAAGTCGCGAGCGATCCTCGTGCAAAAGGTAAGACTAAGCCGCGAGCGATCCTTGTGCAAAAGGTAAGACTAAGCCACGTGCGATCCTCGTGCAATAGGTAAGACTAAGCCGCGAGCGATCCTCGTGCAAAAGGTAAGACTAAGCCGCGAGTGATCCTCGTGCAAAATGTAGGACTGCGTATGCGGTTTGAATACATAAGCTATTCACCGAACCTGCCTTTCTACGTCAGGACGTCGTTAGGGCTTGCCCCCCTCACGACCAAGCCGCGAGTGATCATCGTGCAAAAGATAAGACTGTGCATGTAATTTGAATACAAAAGCTATTCACCGAACCTGCCTTTCTACGCCAGGACGTTGTCAGGGCCTGCCCCCTCACGACCAAGCCGGAGCGATCCTCGTACAAATTAAGCCACGAGCGATCCTCGTGCGAACTAGGTTACTAACCAGATCCAGACGCAATTATAACCCCCACAAAGCAACATCATGAGTTAAACAACGCCCACACAAAAAGAAGAAAAAGGGCACAATCATAAAACAACGTGCAAATATATGCGCAAACGCGCCAATCAAGAACCGTCAAATAATAATGGCAACATACAAGAGACCAGACTAGAAAAGCAAAAGATGCAAACACATTAATACAAGTAAATAGTGCCACTACACATCAGCCCCATCAACATCAAAACTCTCATCGCCAGAGATATCATCAAAGCTAAGGCCGGATACATTATAACGCCCAAAATTTCTTAAGACAGGAAATGGTTCTCTGGAGGTTATCGCCCGACGGTAGCTAGTTACCGCGCGGCGGGAGCTCTAGGGTTAGCATCGATAGCATTGAGAGCGTTGAGCCAACTCAATGCTGGACTTACCTCATGGCGGAAAGTTATTACCGCGTGGCGGTAGCTAGAGAATTAAACTAGCAGAGCTCTCGGGAAGCTATCGCCCGGTAGTAGGGTTACCGTTGGCAACAGCTGAGTCAATTTAATTGATGAGGCTCTCAGGATTCTACCGCGCGACGGTAGCAGTTAGCACACAGCGATAGCGGTAGGTGTCGTGTCGTAACCGACGTCGGCTATCGCTCCGCATTAGCATCCTATCGCGCAGTGATAGTGATACCATAACATCGTAGCCACGTGTCAGCCTGTGATTGGAGGGCCTGGGCGGTTATACGCGAAATGAGGCAGTACTGCGCGACAGTAGCTCGTTACCGCGTGGCAGTAGCTTTATTTATATGCCTGGTTTGGCCGTTTCCTCTTCATTATTCTGGAGTTGGAGTGTGAAAAATGGACAAAAAGCTAAATAAATCGCAAATTTTATTGCTCCAAAAAGATAATTATTACATATATATGTCCCATTATTTATAGAAACTAGGGGAGATGAGAGAATTACAACAAACAATGTGAGACTAAATACAATCCGCGCGGCTTATGCAGTTTGACAAGGTCAAGCCACACACTATACAAAAGAATAATAAAGCTCCTAATAGCACCAAGGGAAACCGCCAGTCCGCCAAGGAAGACTGCTGGGCAAGCTGATAGACCGCAACTGCGGGTTATCACTAGGCCGCAGTTGCGGCTAACCATCAGACCGATGTTGCGGGTTGCCACCTGACCGCATTTGCGGGTAACCACTAGACCACTGCTGCGGCAAACCTTCAGACCGCAACTGCGGGTTGCCACCAGGTCGTAGTTGTGTCTTAACCACCAGACCGCCAGCAGAGGATCACTACTAGACCGCTACACCAACCCATCAGACAATCAGACCATCTGAATAGACTGCTAGGACTAACCACCAGACCGCCCAAACTGCAAACTGCCCGACTTAAGGTCAAATTGCCAATTTCTAGCACTCCCCGTCAAGCTGGAGCGTATATGTCAACCATGTCCAGCTTGCTACAAACATCAGAAGCTAAATCTGGTTTTCTTAAGAAGTCTGCTAGTTCTTTATCAGAAGTGACAAAGGGAGTACAAATCTGATTTTTCAATACCTCTTCTCTAATGAAATGATAATCCACCTCAATGTGCATTGTCCTCTCATGAAAGACAGAATTCTTTGTTATATAAATGACGGCTTTGTTATCACAGAACATAGGAAGAGGATGGTCGTAGACTTCTTACAAGTCAAGCATAAGTGCTCGTAGCCATTTCAACCCGTCGGTAGTTGAGGCCATGCTCCTATACTCTACTTCAGTACTTGACCTTGAAACCACTGCCTGCTTCTTGCTTTTCCAGCTAACAAGGTTTCATCCTATAAAGGTGCAAAAACCAGATGTAGACTTTCTATCCTCCTTATTTTCAGTGTAGCTGACATCATAATAAGCTTCAATCTTCAGGTGGCCATTCTTCTGAAACAACAAGCCCTTTCCTGGAGACCCTTTTACATATTCCAGAATCTTCATTGTAGACTGAAGTTAACACTCTCTAGGATTCTGCATAAACTGACTGACTTTCCCAACTGCATAACAGATATCTGGTCTGGTAACATTCAGATATATAAGTTTGCCTACAAGTCGTCCGTATAAAGTGAAATCTGGAAGAAGAGGAGAATCATCAGTCCACCCTCTATCATCACCAACCGCCATCAGACAACACACATGTTTCGTGCCAAGAAGACCTGCTTCCTTTAAGAGATCTAACACATACTATTGGGAACAATGCCCTTCAATGTTCCCTAGGATTTGAAGAGGCATCACAAATCAGGCTAAGGGGCACAGTGTATTTGATGCTTGGTCTGGTCTTTATTTGCAGGACAGTCCTTGATTGGACATGGGTACCCAAAAGAGTAAGCTGGCAAGTTAGATTTTTATCTAAGGCAAAAGCGTCGAGAATAAGAGGTTGTCTCAGCACAACCGCTGAGACAAGAGTTAGTCCCAGCACAACTGCTGAAACAAGTATTTGTTTCAGCTGAGAAGAAGAAAGCACTGAGATAGCTGTGAAGAAGAACTGATGAGACAAGAAAGCGCTGAGACAATTAAGCAGAAGAACCGCTGAGACAAAGTCAGCAGCTCACTCAATGCTTATAATGAAGGACCAAATCTACGCGCGCTGAGTGATTCAACATCACTCAACGCTTGATTGTTTCTGGAATTTTTCTAAGTCCAGAAAGGGGTGACGTCAATTGATGTCACCAGAAGTCAACAAGTCAAAGCATTTCAAAGCCATTGTGGAAAAACTACAATAGTGCCAGAAGCCACTGTTTGTCCTCTTCTGAGGGAGGTGGCGCTCGTCCTCCATGACTGGGCCCATAGTACTATTAAGAGCCGTTGAATCTCAAGGTCATATAAAAGGAAATGTTTAACTTGAAAACATTAACTTTTCCAGGGTTGCAAAAGTGGCGGCTGGACATCATCGTCTTCTCCGACGAGATTGAAAGTGCAGTCCAGTAGAGAAAGCTAGAGGGCAGATAAAGATAGATGAAGCTTCTTCCACTTCAGCAGGATAGTTCTGGGCAGAACAAGATAGCTGATTCTTCTAATTCAGCAAGAGTGAAGATAGTTGTTGAAGAGGACTCATTCCTTCAATAGCATGTAGCTGAGTAAATCTGATCAACAAAGAAGTTAACTGCTGAATAAGACTCTTTTCTTCAACAGCAAGTGGACTGTATTGAAATCTACTCAGTCCAGCAAGGTAGACTCAGAGATTAATCTCTAAGTCAGTTATTTAATCATCTCATTTAAATTACCCTGTAAGATTCAATGTTTACTGAATCTGAGTGTAGGCCTAAGTAATTAGGCTGAGTGCTAAATCTTTTTAGATCTGAGCAGTAGGAACACTTGGTGTTCTGAGGTAGGTGATTAGTGAATCACTGAGCTGTAGGATCCAAGTGTGAATCTGTGAGTAGGGCTATCCTCCCAGCCTAAGTAGTAAGGCTTTGTGCCTGAGGTAGGTGACTATAAAGTCACTGAGTTGTAGGTGACAGGATTGTCACTGAGCTATAGGTATTGGAGGAGACTGAGTGTATGGCCTTTGTGCCTGAGGTAGGTGATTAATTAATCACTGAGCTATAGGTGTCTGGAAGGGCACTGAGGTAGGTACCTGCTGGGTACTGAGCTGTAGGAGTGCTGCAACACTCGGAGAGTAGGGCTGTGTACCTGAAATTATAGGGATGAGAAGCCTAAGCTGTAGGCCTTTGTGTAAGGCTGAGGTAGGTGGCTTGAGTGTCACTGAGTGTAGGAGAACTATAGAGCTCTGAGGAAGGAACCTGTTGGTTCTGAGGTAGGTGTCCTGAAAAGGATACTGAGTGTAGGAACTTGCTGAAGTTCTGAGTCTAAGGTTGAGGGCCTGAGGTGTAAGCTCTGATGAACATATTTGGAGGAGTTTGGACTTGTCTAACAAGAGTTAGAAAGGTGAGAGGGATAGTGGATGTACCCATAATTTGGGGAACCACTATAAATCTTTTTGTACTTGTTTGTGTGTTTGTTTTTTCCTTTATTAATTACAGGTGTTAAGGACAAGCTCTAGATCACCCTAAGCTGAAAGCTAAAAGAAAGCAACAAGATAATAAAAAGACTCAAAAAGATTTAAAGACCTATTAACCCCCCTAGGTGACCGACTAACCTTGAAATAAGAACTTTCAAGTGATATCAGAGGGAGGTTACTCAAAAAGGACCTAACAGTCTGAATAAGCCTCCAAGGTTAGCTAGAAGTTATTACATATGGGTTCAGGTATGAACTGCAAGGAGCTGGGGCCATAAAGCTTCCAATCTACAGGATGGAAGGATTTAGCCTCTGGAAGCAAATGGTCAGATTATTCATGTAAGCATCTAACCCTAGGATCTATGTAACAGTCTAGGAATATCCTTTTGTCCCCACAAAGGCCTCCACCATAGATCCAACTCTGTAAGTGCCCAAGGCATATACTGAGATGGACAAAGATGAGGTAATGTTGTCTACCATGGACAAGAGGGCACATAATATATTAGCTAGTGTCATTGATGACTCAACCTTCCAAAACCTAGTGCATTGCAAGACCTCCAAGGAAATGTGGGACACTCTTGTGGTCTACATGGAGGGTTCTGAGGAAGTTAGAGATGATAGGAAGTCCATGCTCAACCAAGAGTATGAGGCCTTCAGGCAAAGCAAATCTGAGAAGTGGCTGATTGTTTTGAGAGGTTCTTTTGGATAGTTAATGAACTAAGAACCTATGGTAGGGTATTCAGCAACTATGAGCTGAATGACAAGTTTCTTAGATCTCTCACTAGAGATTGAGACACCAAGATTTGTACCATTAGGGAAATGACTAAGCTGACTTACACTCCTCCACCAACTCTGTTTGGAAAGCTGCTATCCTATGAGATGTAGCTGGCTGCTAGATAGGAGGAGGAAAAGTACATCCAATCAAGACCAAGGATAAGTTAGTGGCCCTCAAGGCAGAAGCCCCAAGAAGGATCAGAAGAAACACTCCCTCTCCACCAAGGAGGGAGGCTGAGTCCAGCTCAGATAAGTCTGGGTCAAGCACCTCAGACAACCATATGCCTGATGAAGATTTTGCAGCCTTCTCCAGGCAATCTCAGAAGTTCATGAAGAAGAAACACTGGAAGAGCAGACCATCTTCATCCTCTCATCACCGGAAGTCCTCCAAGTAAGAAATGTATGACCCTAAAACTAGTAAACAGACTTTATCTAAAGTTATCTGTTATTTTTGCAGTAAGGTTGGACATGTCATTGCCGACTGCCCAATCAAGAGAAAGGAAGAAAATGAGAAGAAGAAGCACCACCATCCCCATAAGGACAAGAATAAGGAGAAGTCCTTTGTGGCTAAGAAGGAGAAAAGCTGGACAAACTCTTCCTCCTCAGAGTTAGAAGAAGAAGAAGAAGCCTATAAAGGGCTAATTTCTGTTATTGCAAATCCAGAAGAAGAAGAGGAATATCCTGCTGCCAGGATAAGAATCAGGGCCCCTCTGTCACACTCAGACAGTGATAATGAGGAGAATGAGGAAGTCAGTGGATGCCATGGCTTGATGGCAAGAACAAAAGAAGAAAGAAGTCAGGTAGATACAAAATCAATCAAGGTACAACCTCTCTCCATTTCTTCATCTGCCTCTGACTATGAAACCAGTCCAGACACTGGAGCATCTTCATTCTATGATGAAGATTGCTCAGAATCTGAGACTGATGTCAATCAATTGATTGACAAGTATGGACTACTCCTAGATGCTCTAAAGAAGAGCAGAAAGCTTGCCAAAAGGCAAGCAAAGGATATTGAAGTCCTAAGCCTTATAAAACTCTTTATAATAATAAATCTATTGAGATTTATAAGAAAAGTCATGAGGTGTCTGAACTCAAGAAAAGTCTTGAGTGTCAGCCATGCTTCTTAAAGATAAATGTAAACATAATAGATATCTTGAACAAAAAATGACTGAGAGATTAGGGATTATGGTTAATCCTCCTCGGTCACAGAGGTTGTTGCCAAAAGTTGCAACTGACCAAGCCCCTGAGAAGCTGGGAATAGAACACACAAATCATCTATTCAAATCAAAATTCCATGATAAGAGGACAATATTTCAAATGGTAAATTTACCTTCTAAATCTATCAAGTTTGGACCTTCCCATAAGGATCCATATTTTTATGCTCTACCAGTGGAGTAAAGTCACCTGGTCTCAGTAGGAGTAAGGTTGACCTCTCTAGTAATAGAGTTCTGGATAAGTCCTTCAGATTTGGATCCAAATATCCATTATCTAAAGTGATGAGAAAGGCCACTAGATGGCAGGCTCCACAAGTTGAAATATAAAAGGCCCATCATGGGCCAGTTGTATTTAGTACTCCAGCACCTTCACTCAGGAAGAAGGAAACAACAAACCCAATTCTGATTCAGCAAAGCCTAGGGCTGCTAACTTCTCACATGGACATCAATTAAAAGCCTTCACTTTTTGTGCTGTCTAGAAGAGAAGGAACAACATTCATGAATGTTGGTGCTGTGGAAAAGTGGGCCACTTTGCCATTGATTGTTGACATAACCTGAATATGGCCAGTGGAAAGAAAGGTGCTCATCCTCAGTAGAGAGTTGGGCAAAAGCTTTATAATGCTAACATGAACCTAGGACCCAATAACTATTGGGCTCCTAAGGGAAAATAAGCTCCTTTTTTGCAGTATAGTCCAAATACCTGTCTAAATAAGACTTGGTATTTGGACAATGGATGTTCCAGGCACATATTTGGGACAAGATGATTGCTCAAGGACTATGCTCCAAGTAAAGCAATGAACAAAAGTTGAGGCTATTAAGTGTGTAATCCTCAAAAGCTAGAGGCAGACAATCTCAAAGTAAGTCTCTCTCTTTTGTAGAGAGACTAAGTTTACAAATTTCTGAATTAAGTTGGATGTGCTTAAGATAAAACAAATCAAGCACACCAGTTGGAGAATAATGATTTACTTATCTATTAGAATATCTACACTGTTAAATTTTGTAGCTTTTTCTCTCTAGCTCAAATAACCTGTAAATCAGTGCATAATAAGTCTGCTAATAAAAACTACCTTATTAGTATAATAGGTCTCCATTCTATTTAAAATTGATAAAATATTTGGATAATAATAGTGTACATCAAGACAGTGATAGGAGCTATAATATAATCATCAAGAGCTGAGTGTTATGCTAGAAGAATTGAGTGCACTGTCTCATAACAGGAAGCGTAGAATAAGCTTTTGAGCCCAAAGTACAATCTTAAGCTAAAATAATTAATCACTTAATCTTATGATAAAGCAATTAAACATTTTCAATATATATAAGGGCGACATAAAATAAAAGCCACACTATTCTAAAAAGCCCTAACTCCAGCTGTCGAGACAAAACCCTTCTCAACATCTTGCCGCACTGCTTCAATGGCGCCGAAGATCTCAAAGGAGCTCCAGGAAGGCTATGAAATAGTCAGATATGGATTCATTCATGCCTCTTCTGAGATTAGAGAAGTCATAAGGATAATTGAGACCTCAGGATTAGAATACATCCTATCTGAACCCTCCACCATTCCGAGAGAAGAGGTAGTTGAATTCTTCTCTAATGTAAGGGTCTCTTCTACCAAGAACTCCCTTAACTCTTAAATTGAGGACCTTAAGATTAAGGTAACCCCTAAGAGGCTTGGCAAAGATCTTTAACTACCCTCCACTAGCCCCACTGAGGAAGAAGAACTCACCATCAAGGATAGAGACAGAGTACTCAGATGGTGTGGATACAGTGATGCCAAAATTGGATCACTCAAAAGGAAATTCTTCAATCAAAACGGAAAACTGCTAGCAGATATAGTAGGAAAAACCCTAATCTGCAAACTTGGATCACATGACACCATCTCCAAGTCAATGTTTGAAGTCATGACAAGAATTATCCTTCATAAGCAGACCTCATGGGTAACCCTCATCTTCCAGAGGATAGTAGACTGCCTTCACACTCCTAGCTTGGGCAGAATTTTTTCACTCTACCTAGCAAACAGTCATCCAGATAGCTTCTAGCAGGAGCAGGGTGTGAAGATCCATTACCTAAAAAGAATGGACATCAAAACCTTAGATAGATTCACTAGAGTACTTCCTATGAGCTAACCCTCTGAAGTAAAAAAACTCTTCAAGGGATAAAGGGAAGCAACCTACTGAAGAAGACAGTTCTTCCAGCTCTGAACCTGAGCATGGAACCACTCCTCCTGCTGATGTTGGACTTCAGGTTGTCTTATCTCTTAGTCAATCCTCTGCAAACATCCAGCTCCAGGACAGTGCTAGGCATGTTGATGAAATCCATGCCAGTCCAAGGTCTCAACAAATATCAGAGGCTGCTGCTGAAGATGAGATTGTTGTTGAAGATGGGGAAGGTGTAGCTGCTGCAGAAGATGTCACTGCTACAGAATATAACAGTGAGCCTAATGAATCCATATATGTTTACTTAGATGGGACAAGCCCAGAGAAGGAGAATGCTTAGTCTGAGGGGGAGAATGATCTGATGGAGTTGACAACTTTAGATCAAGTTGTCAACATGATTGTTGAGTCTGCACCTTCTACAGGTAATGCTCATACCTTCTTAAGTGGTAGTGTTGATATAGCTTTATCTAAGAAAAATTTTCCTTTTGTAGGTGCTGTAATTGAGGGGGAGTCTTCACAGGTCCCTACTCATGATGATGTCCCTCCTCCCATGAGCCATCCATCCACTACGTCAATATCAATTGAGTCACTCCTAATCTAGATCAAGGCACTCTTAGATGCTCAGACCACATCTCTAAAGGAGTATGTTGACCAGTCAGTTGCTAAGTTCAAGCATGAACTTATGACTGAAGTCAAGGAGAATAGATAAGAAACTTCTCATTTAAACAAACATGTAACTACCTGGCTTGACAGTGTTGGAAATACTGTCAAAGAGCTGACCACCGTCATGAAATCCATGGAAACAAGCCTAAAATTCTCTACAATTGACATAGGATATGTCAAAAATTTTGTGAGTGCCACTGATGAGGTGATATGGGGTGTAGCAGTTAGTATACACAACATGTATCTAATGTTGCCCACCATTCCATGGGAGAGGACATTCCACTAAAAGAGGAGCTGCTTGATGATAATGAGAAAATATTTCAAATTCTATCAAGCAGAATTGAAGCCAACTCCACACTACTGCAAGATAGGATCTTTCAAGAAAGCAGAAAGGGGGAGAAAGGCCATGCTAAGACATCAAAAATCATTGAAGATCAGGCCTTCAATGTGACTCAAGTTACCAGGGTGGCACTGCACCTACCCCTCCTGGACAAAAAGAGGCCAGAAGACCTAAATTTCCCAACACAAGCTAGAGTTGCACAGGATGCACAACTTGTTACTAGAAGGAAAAGGGAAGGAATTCAGTTGGCTGAAGAGTTCATGGCAAGGAGGAGGGCTGAGAACATAGATGATTCAGACCATGAATAATTAAGTGATGCTTCTGAGTCCATCATCATCAATGCTTGGTTAAGCCATGGACATGTTGAAATTTATGAAGTGGAAGTGGGTGATGGGCAGGCCGAGCGGACTGTGCGGCCTGAGCGGTCTAAGTCCGCAGCCTGGGCGGACTGCGGGTTGCGGCCTGGGTGTTGGCTGTCTTGTTGGCTTGCCTGTTGAGGGCGTACTGTGCGGCCTGAGCGGTCTGAGTCCGCGGCCTGGGCGGACTGCTGGTGCGGCCTGGTGACCTTGGCTGTCTTGGTGGCTTGGTTGTTGAAGAGCAGCCTGTGCGGCCTAAGCGGCCTGGTATGCGGCCTGAGCGGTATGATGAGCGGCTTGGTTGGCCTATGGCCAGAGATGTCGAGCTTTTGGCGATGCGGACTGAGCGGACTGCGGTTTGCGGGCTGTAGGCAGTGCCTTGTTCAGCGGCTTTGTGTGTTGCAAGCTTGTGTCAACCGGTGGTTTGGGTGTTCTATCCGCGGGAGGCTTGCGGAGTGGCGTGTCCGCGGTGTTCGCTGTGGCAGACGGGCCTTGGAGTTTGGCTGTGGACCTTGCCGAGCTCTGGTGGTACTGCAGGTGCTAACTGCTGTGGAGGACTGCGCGGACTGGTGTCGGAGTCCGGCAGTTGGCCGTTTGTTTGGGCAGCTGTGCGAGTGGTTTTTGGCGATCTGCTTACCTTGGTGGAATTAGCGATCTGCATACCTTGGTGGTATTGGCGAGCTGCTCACCTTGGTGGAATTGGAAATCTGCTTTGGGTATTGGCGGACCGGGCCTTGTCTGCCGATCTCGCGCTAGGCCTTTAGTGTTTTACTGGACTTGGTCGCATTCTGTGACAAGTCCAGTGTGTTCGCAGTATTCGCCAAGTCCGCTGTTGACCGGGCGGACTGCCTTTGGTCGTGGACTTGTGGCGGATGGAGGCTTTGCTCTTGTGTTGTGCGGACTGCCTCTTGTTTATGCGGACTGTCACTGAAGGAGTTGTGGCTGTCTATGTGATGATGTGTGCGGACTGTGCGGACTGTACCTTGTCCGCAAAGTGTGGGCAGTCTGGTTCAAGGCCTCCTGGTAGTGAACATCGGTGCCTTGCTTCTGGCGATTTTCTTGGAATCCGGCTAAGTCTTTGCGGATTCTGCGGATGGATGTTTTGCTAGTGCGCGGGCTGGGGAGGTGATTCTATGCTCTAGGGTGGTGATCACACTCCTCACCTCGCCTATAAATAGAACCCCCCGACACGTCTACAGTAACAAAGTGAACAGTAAGTTGGGCTTAGGCAAGTGTTGCGGTCTGCGGTTTTCTGTCCGCGCGGGTTGAGTAGTGCTGACGGTTTGCTGTGTGCAGGTTGCGCGACTAGCTTCAGGGAGCCAGGAGTTGGGCATTGAAGTGTGCGGTCTATGCGGTCCCAGCTGGTCGCTTTTGTGGCTTTTCAGTTTTCTGCTTCAGCTTGTTTAAGTTACAATAACCTGTCCGCCGGTCTCTGGCGGGTAGGCGGTCTGTTTAGCAGGCAGCGAATAACGGTGTGTCCGCTTGACCTCGTGGTCTTGGAGGACTCCGTGGGCTATTCAGCTTGTAGCATTTGCAGCTCAGGCGGCTTGGGCGACCTTGGCGAACTAGGTGGTCTCGGCGGTCTCCAGTGTTGTCCGCCCGACTTGTTTTGTTCTTTCTGTTTGTAGCTTGTGTACTAGCGAAATCATGCCTCGCTACGTATACCTCGCCTTATAAAGAAGTGTGAATGAATATAAGACCTGCTTGTTCTTCCAATTGTGGTTGGTGTTAAACTTTCTCCTTGGGCTTCCGCATGATCAAAGTATGAACTGGGTAGTTCTGAGAATATTAATTTGGCTTTAGGCTACCTTGCAGACCGCTTTGAGAAATTTCAACATGGTATCAGAGCCAGTTTCAGTTGCTTGAGCGGTGTTCAACCAGTGTTGTTGCTCTATGCTTGAGTGGTGATCAACCTGTGTTGGTACTCTATGCTTCTGGAAGTTAGCTTAACCAACGGTTGTTGCAATGGAAGTAAGCTATGCAAGAGGTCTTGCTATTGAACTCTTGACGCCAACGAACTTTAAAAATTGGAAGTCGTGCATGAAGAGTTATCTTCTGGGTGAGGAGCTATGGGAGGTCGTCGGTGGTGACGATAGACAGGAAGTGACTGCTGCATTTGGTACTGCTGAGCAGGTGAGGCTCTGGAGAAAAACAAATGCTAAGGCAGAGTTTTATCTCAAGAGGGCCGTGTCACCAGAACTGTTTGATCACATCATTGGATGTGAGTCTGCTGCTGACATTTGGACAACCATTGATGAGTTGTTCAATAGGAAGAATGTGGCTAGACTTCAGTTTCTGGAGAATGAGTTGGCGAGAACAACTCAAGGAGACCTGACCATCTCCAAGTTCTTTCTGAAGATGAAGAGCCTGTGTGCGGAGTTGTCAGCACTTGATCCGGAAGAGCCTATCTCTGAGTCTAAGATGAAAAGGCACATAATCTGCGGCTTGTGGAAGGAGTATGTTGCCTTTGTGACATCTGTTCAAGGCAGGGCTACTTAGCCATCTCTGCTAGAGCTTGAGAACCTGCTTGCTTCGCAGGAGAGTTTAGCAAGGTAGATGGCTGGAGTCACAGTCACTGAGGAAGGCAGTGAAGCTCTCTTCTCAGGTAAGAAGAAGAAAGGATGGGAAGGGAAGAAGAAGAAGACCGCTGCTGAAAATGAGCCTTCAACTTCTCATCAGTCAGAGAGGAGCGCTGCTCCTAAGAAGGATTGGAAGAAGAACTTGAAGTGCTACAGGTGTCATCAACGGGGACACTTCAAGCGTGACTGCAAGGTCAAACTGCAGCCTGGGCATGCAGCATGCAAGGAGGAAGCTTGCTCTAAGAGCGAGGAATCTGGATGGGGCGGAGCCTTCATGACGGGCACTTGTGTCCGTGCCTTGTCCGCTGTCGAATTCAACGATGATTAGATCGTGGACTCCGGGTGTGGTCATCACCTCACCGGAGACAAGTTAAAGTTCTCTTCTCTACAAGCCTACTCAGGTAATGAAGCTATTATAACTACTGATAATAATGTTTATGCAGTAGAGAAAGAGGGGGATGTGTCTTTGGGTAGTGATAAGGGGCCACTCACGTTAAGGAGTGTGTATCACGTACCAGTCATGAAGAAGAACCTCTTCTCTGTGACCAATACGGTCGACGCGGGTTATCACGTTCTGTTTGGGCCAATAGAAGTGAAGTTCCTTCGCAACGTATCAACAGTTAAGGCTGATGTTGCTCATGTTGGGAAGAGAGTGAAGAACTTGTTTGTTCTTGCAACTAACTCTTATGTTGATCAGATGAGAGCAAACGATAGTGCTGCTATATGGCATGAACGGTTGGGGCATGTGGGAATGGATAAGCTAAGGGCTATGGCTAACAGAAGCCTTGTAAGAGGCTTGCCTAAGCTATCTTCATTTGGCGACGATCACGTTTGCGCGGGATGTCAGTAAGGCAAGGCTCATCGCCTTCCGTTTGATAAATCACAAACGAGGAGCAAGAAACCATTGGAGTGCATCCATGGAGACTTGATGGGGCCAACCATCACTGCAAGCCTTGGTGGGAGCAGATACATGCTTGTGCTGATTGATGACTACTCAAGATACACTTGGGTATATTTCTTGAAGGAGAAGTCTGAAGGCTTCCGTTTGTTTGTGGAGTTCAAGGAGTTGGTGGAGGGCCGGCTTGGCTTACGGATCAAGAAGTTTAGAACAAACAACGGTGGTGAGTTTATCTCCTCTGAGTTTTCTAACTTCTGCAGGAAGCGCGGGATCTAACGAGAGCTCACGTGTGCTCACACTCCACAACAAAATGGAGTAGCGGAGCGGAAGATCCGTCATCTGACGGAGACTTGCAAATTCTGGCTTCATGCGAAAGACATTCCAAGGTCCTTCTGGGCGGAGGGGATGTCTTTTGCTTCTTACGTCATCAATCGGATGTCGCTTAGCCCGATCAACATGAAGACTCCTTTTGAGCTGTTGCTGAAGGAGAAGCCTAGTGTGGAACACCTCTAGGTGTTCGGATCAACTTGCTATGTGCATGTCCCGGATGCTTCACGGACCAAGCTAGATGCAAAGGCAAGGAAGCTTATCTTTGTTGGCTACGATGAGCGGAAGAAGGGATGGAAATGCATGGATCCTGTGACGAAGAAGTTTGTTGTGTCAAGAGATGTAGTATTTGACGAACTGACGTCGTATGAAGGTGGCTCGATTGAGCTAACGGGAGGCAAGGTTGATGGAGAGTAGAAGGTGGCTGCTGAAGGTCTGAAAGAGGAGCTTGTTGTTTCACCAGCATCTCCTGTTGCTTCAAGTTCTGGTGCTGAGGATTCTGGCTCAGGAAGCAGGGGGAGCATTGCTCAAAGCTTGCCTGAAGGTGGTGTTGAGCCTGAAGAAGCAACAAAGGTAGTGAGCAAGGAACAACCTCTTCGGAGATCAAAGAGGGTTGTGAAGCCACCTGCTCGATACTGTGATGGGAATGCAGTGATCTTTGTCTCCTGCTTCTTTGCAGGTCCTCTGGATGAGCGAGAGCCTGTAAGCTTCAATGAGGCCACTGGAGTCAAGGAGTGGGATGATGCCATGAAGGAAGAGATTGCTGCTCTCAAGAAGAATGAAACCTGAGACCTTGTGCCCAATGTTGATGGCATTACTCCAGTGACTTGCAAGTGGATGTATAAGTTGAAGAAGAAGGCTGATGGGAGCATTGATAGGTTCAAAGCTCGCCTGGTTGCTCGAGGATTCTCATAGCAGTATGGAGAAGACTATGAGGAGACATTTAGTCCGGTTGCAAAGATGACTTCAGTTAGAGTGGTGATCGCCTTGGCTGCTTGCAAGGGATGGAGGATGTGGCAGCTTGATGTAAATAATGCCTTTCTTTATGGAGAAATTGACAAGGACATCTTCATGGATCAGCCACTTGGATTTGTTTCTGAAGATCCTCCGGACTATGTCTGCAAGCTCAGGAAGGCTCTCTACGAGTTGAAGCAAGCTCTTAGAGCTTGACATGGGAAGATAGTAGAGTATTTGCAATTCTGCGGTTATCTTGCTTCCAACTCGGATTCTAGCTTGTTTTTCAAGAAGAAGGGGGAGCTTCAAGTCTTGGTCCAGCTGTATGTGGATGACATGATTGTCACAGGGAATTCAAAGGAGGAAGTAGCAAAGCTCAGGGCTGAGCTTGCTATACGCTTCGAGATGAAAGACTTGAGAGAGCTTCATCACTTTCTCGGTCTTGAAGTGGAGAGGAAGGAGTGCAGGATTCTCATTTGCCAGAAGGGATATACAGATCACATTGTAAGTCGATTTGGCATAGGCGAAGGGAAGAGTTGCTCTACTCCACTGGAACATGGGCTGAAGCTTCGATGAGATGAAGGAAGGATTCTTCCTGATCCCTTGATGTTTAGGGCTCTTGTAGGGAGCTTGATCTACCTGACAATTACAAGGCTAGACATTGCTTATGCTGTTGGCCGAGTAAGTCGGTTTATGGCTGAACCAAGGAAGTCTCATCTGGTAGCGGCGAAGAACATCCTGAAGTATGTCAAGACAACTTCTGACATGGGACTCCTTTATCATAGAGATGCGGACTTTGCTTTGCTTGGATACACGGATGCTGACTATGGTGGTGACTCGGATGATCGGAGATTAACTTCGAGTTATGTTTTCACTTGTGGTTCAGCTTGTATTTCGTGGTGTAGCAAGAAGCAGGATTCTGTGTCCGTGTCTACTATGGAAGCTGAGTATAAGGCTTCGGTCTTGGCTACTCGGGAAGCCATTTGGTTGCGAAGGCTTGTAGAGGATGTTCATGAAGAAGTGCAAGGTACTACTTTACTCCGGGGTGATAATGAGAGTGCTCTCAAACTGGTAAACAATCCAGTGTGTCATGCAAGGACCAAGCATATTGAGATCGAGCACCATTTCATAAGGGAGAAGGTGTTGGAGGGATCTCTTCTGGTCGGGCATGTTCGGAGTGAAGATAATCTTGTTGACATCTTCACGAAGCCGTTGTCGAAATGGCCTTTTCAGCGGTTACGTGGCTTGCTGGGCTTGATCACCACTTCTCACTTCAAGGGGGAGTGTTGAAATTTGTGAAGTGGAAGTGGGTGATGGGCAGGCCGGGCGCACTGTGCGGCCTGAGCGGTCTGAGTCCGCAGCCTGGGCGGACGGTGGGTTGCGGCCTGGGTGTTGGCTGTCTTGTTGGCTTGGTTATTGAGGGCGGACTGTGCGGCCTGAGCGGTCTGAGTCCGCGGCTTGGGCGGACTGCTGGTGTGGCCTAGTGACCTTGGCTGTCTTGGTGGCTTGTTTGTTGAAGAGAAGCCTGTGCGGCCTAGTATGCAGCCTGAGCGGTCTGATGAGCGGCTTGGTTTGCCTATGGCCAGAGAAGTCGAGCTTCTGGCGATGCGGACTGAGCAGACTACGGTTTGCGGGTTGTAAGCAGTGCCTTGTTCAGCGGCTTTGTGTGTTGCAAGCTTTTGTCAACCGGCGATTTATGTGTGTTGGATCCCTAGTTGATTTGGGCTAGGTTCACTGACTTAGGATGTGACACATCATGTATAGACAGGGTCAAGTTTGTGTCCTAGAGTCTAGGCCAAGTCCTTAGGTTCAACTTCAGATGGACCAACTATCAACAAGACCATCAGAGACTCCAGACTTAGAGGTTTTCAAGACTAAGTAAAGTGAGTTCGACGTTCGTCGAACTCAGCTCGAGGAAAGGTGTTCTGCGCTCGACGATCGTGAGACAATTCTTAGTGCTGAGCTCGACGATCCTTGTTCTCTGTTCGACGAATATTGAGGTTCTTCATCAAGCCAAATTCAGGACAACTTCAGAATTTTTCTAAGTCCAGCTTCAAGCTTTGGTCGACGAATTAGACTCTAAGCTCAACGAACTTGGACCTCAAGTTCTCAGATTCTCAGGTCGACAAATACAGTACTCTACTCGACGAATTCTGAACTCAGAGTATTTGTGTCGACACTTAGGGCATATATCGACACCAGACAATTTATGTCGACACCAGAAGATTTGTGTCGACACTAGGATTTCAGTCAACACCAATTTATGTCGACACCAGAAGATTTGAGTCGACACCAAGATCAATTAGTCGACACCAGCTTATGTCGACACTGAATATCAGCAGATGCAGAATATTTGGCTTAAGTCCACAATCTATCTCAGCTCGACAAATGGAGATTATCTGTTCGACGAATGAAGATTGTCTGTTCGATGAATGAAAATTGTTTGTTCGACGAATGAAGATTGTCTGGTCGACGAACTCTCTCAAGCTCAGCTCGACGAACTCAAGCTCAGCTCGACGAACTCAAACTCAGCTCGACGAATTGCGTTCTTCGTTCGACGAATCCAGACTAGGTCTTCTTCAGGTTTCCCGTCCCGTTTCTTGGCGATGATTCCGGAGTTATTAATACCAGATCTTCTCGGAATGTTACCGTTAGAATGTGTATTGACTATGGACGATTACATGCCATTTTTCCATGGGACAGTTGGGGAAATCATTGATTGTCGCTTCCTTCCAAGGCCGTCTGCAATTACTGCTCAACATTCGAATTTTGAATGTTCTTAGTCAGTCAAAAAAAGATAGACAAGAAAAGAAAGTATTAACACAGTCAGTCATACAGTCACACAAAAACAACAAGCAATACAGTGATACAGACAGACAATCAGACAGACACTCAGATTGCACAGAAGAACAACCTCTCAAAAATCAAAAGTTCTACTGCGATCAGCCTAACCAGAGAACATCTTCAAGAAGAAGAAGAAGAAGAACCAATCACTATCAAGGGTCTTCTTCTGACAATTCTCAGGACAACTTCAAAGGACAGCAAGTTTCAATCTGTCAAAGAAGCTCCTGAAGCATCTCTGGTCCAGGCACTCTAGGTCTTTGAAGACCTATCACCCTAAAGCAGTGCTCTAGTTTTCCTGATCTCAGGGGGAGCAAGCTGCCTACATCAATCCACAGTCTTCTCAGTTGCTTTGAGAAAGAGAAGACACCATCACTTTATTTCCAATTCCTGTACAAGGTTTTAATTCCCTTCAAAATTATTCTGGTTGCAAGTCTCCTTCTAAAAGACTTGAGGTTTTAGTTTTTGAGCACCTGAACAAAAGCTCATTGGTGTCAGGCACCTGATCAAAAACCTGAGTGGATTCCTGCCAGGGTGGTAGAAGAGTGGATGTACCCAGGTTGGAGAACCACTATAAAATTTCTTGTGTCGTCTGGTTGCCCTTTTCTTTTGTTTTGGCTGTGATCTGTGATTGCTTAGTTTGCTGTGCTTAGTTTATTTTATTTGCTAACCTGTTCACCTAGGCTTACAACAAAAGTTATAAAAAGTTTGTAGAGAGCACAATACTCTATTCACCCCCTATAGAGTATTTCAGATCTAACCTGCACTTTCAATTGGTATCGGAGGGAGGTTGGTTAAAATACCACACCTTATTGGTTGTACATGCTAACACCTGAATCACAAAGATCCCTCTTGTTAGATCTGTTTGTTTGTTTTTGTTATTAGATTTATTTCTTCACAGAAATGACCCAAAACAAAGATTAAGCAAGCATCAGACCTCCAGTGTTCAATCTTAACAAGTTTGCCATCTGGAAGGCAAGAATAAGGTTATACATGAACTCTATTGATGAGGATATCTTTTTTGTTATCTTGACAGGTGTACATCCAGCACCTGCAGCTTCTACCAGCACTTCTACCAACATGACTGCAGTGCCCCCTCCAGAAAACAATGATGCATACAAGAAAGCCAAAATGGCTGATGCAAAGGCAATGAATATCTTGGCTGAGACAATGTCAGATGACATATTTCATAAGGTGGTTGAGTGCACCTCAGCCAAGGCCATTTGGGATTCCCTCAACCAAATGGTAGCTAGCTCAGCATATGAGAGAAAAGACAGGAGATCCAATCTCATAACCTTGTATGAGAACCTCAAAAAGGATGAGACAAAATCAGTGGCTGAGATGTACAACAGGCTGAGTTCAATCATCAATGAGCTCAAAACCCTAGATAAGGACATCACCTTGACAGAGGTGAATGACAAGATATTGATGTGCTTCCCTACTTCTTGGGATTCCAGAATCTGGCCAATCAAAGAAGCTAGAAGCCTCAATGAGATATCAACTGAGTCTCTACTAGGCAAATTAAAATCCTATGAGCAGCTGATCAAATCAAGAGAAGCAGCAGAACAGATGGCTACAACTCCAGTGAGAAAGGATCACAGCATAGCCTTCAAAGCATCTGAGGAAAATGAGTCATCAACTTCCAATGAAGAACTCATGAGACTCTTTGCCAAAAGGTTCTATAAGATGGCTAGAAAGGATTTCAGGAGGAAATCATCCAGACAGGATGATAAGCCCAAGTATGACAAGACACCAACCAAGGAGGTTGTGTGCTTTGGGTGCAGAAAATCTGGACATTACATCTCAGAATGTCCAGAAAACCAGAAGAAGGACAAGAGCAAAGAAAGAGACTCAAGAAGAAAACACAGCAGTAGACCCTCTTCCAGCAAGTATAAAAAGAAAGAAAAGGACTTTGTTGCTGAGACATGGAGTGACACTGAAGAAGAAACATCTTCCTCCAGTTCAAGTGAAGAAGAGGAAGAAGCAAGATCCAAGGAGGTCTTCCTAATGACAATTGATGCCTCCAGGAGCTGTTCTGGATCAGAAGAAGAATTAGAAGAAGAAGCAGCCTCATACTCAGAGGCAGATCAGGTTCTTTCTAATTTTGATTTTAATTCTGATTCATTCAAAATTGATTTCAAAGCCATGTGTTTAGATTTAATTAGCTCAGAAAAGAAAATAAAAAATCTTAGAGAAAGACTAGGAAGTCTTGAATCTGTCAACTCAAAAAACATTAAACTATAAGATCAACTAACCTTAGCAAATGAACAGATAATTAAATTAAAATCTGAATTATGTGAGGCCAAACAACTTTGCAATCTCTTAATGGGAGAAGTCTCAAGCTGATGGACATTACAAGCACAGTGAATGTCATATTAAATGGTAAGCTGGGCTTGGGTGCTTCATCAAATTTACCCCCCATAATTAAGAAAAATATACTTACAACCCCCATCAAGTTCATTTATGCCAAAGGAAAAGAAAAGTTAATAAACAAACTATTGTTTGTAAACAATCCCAAACCTATAGACAAGAGAAACAGAAATCAGAAAACAGCAAATAAAAATAAAGTTCAGCAGCATTCGTTGAACTCAGATCGATGAAATGTGGCCAGTTCGTCGAACCCAGATCGACGAACGCTGAACGCAAACTTCAGTTATAACTATTTGTCTAACTGCGATCGAAGAACTGTGTATGGTTCGTCGAGCAGACGTCGACGAACTTGGGGCATAGAAAATGACTACTGTCTTTCTCTGAGCAGAGATCGACGATCTCATCCCTATTTGTCAAACTCTGGTCGACGAACTTACAACAATTCGTCGAACCCAGAAAGACCAAACCTAAATCATTTCTCTAACAGAAATTTTAAACCAACTAATAATACATTTAATCCAGTAGCTGATTGGGTAATCCCACCTAGGAGATATCACCCCTTAGGTTATAAATCTTAACCTGCTTTATCAGTTATTTCCAACTTTACTTTTCAACAAAATAAAGAACCCAAGGTAACCTGGGTCAAGAACAATTGAATTTTGTTTTTCTTTGTAGGTACGGGTGAAGAGCTGTCCAAGGGTGAGTCAAACTTGGTACTTGGATAGTGGTTGCTCCAAGCATATGACAGACAACAAGGCAAATTTATCCAATTACATGTCCAAGCTAGGACCAAAGGTGATTTTTGGAGATTCAAAAAGTGGCCAGTCAGAAGGATATGGAGCAGTGAAAATTGGAGCAGTTACTTTCAGGAAAGTAACATATGTAAGAGGACTCAAACATAACTTTATATCCATAAGTCAATTATGTGATGAAGGTTATCAGGTACACTTTAACTCTACCTCTTACTCTATTATTAATAATGAAAACCAAACTGTTTTAATTGGACTTAGACAAGACAATATATATCTAGTAGATTTTATTTCTGCCAAAACTGATGTTTGTTTACTTAATATCACTAGTAATCAAAATGAGTTATGGCATAAAATATTAGGCCATGTAAACCTTAAGAATATATCTAGGTTATCTAAAGACAACCTTGTTAGAGGTTTACCTTCTGACCCCTACAAGAAGGAAAGCCTATGCAGGGCTTGTCAATTAGGCAAGCAAACCAAAACTAGCTTTAAATCCATTAATAAAAGTGATTCACCTAGGATATTGTATTTGCTTCATGTGAATCTATTTGGACCCATTGCAGTACAAAACCTAGGAGGGAAGTCTTATACTTTAGTGATTGTTGATGACTTCTCTAGATTCAGTTGGGTAGCCTTTCTGAGAGCTAAGTCAGATACATTCAAGGTTCCTACAGATTTTCTCAGGACCATACAGATTGAGTTCTCTACTCATGTTGCATTGATCAGAAGTGATCATGACACAGAGTTTGAGTCTCTTCTTATGCATGAGTTCTATGAGAAGGAAGGTATCAGGCAGTGCTTCTCAGCTCCTAGAACTGCCCAACAAAATGGGGTTCTGAAAGGAAAAATAGGACACTCATTGAATCTACAGGTACATTATTAGCAGATGCTTACATGCCTCTATCTTTTTGGGCAGAAGCTGTAAATACTGCTAATTATGTCCTGAATAGAAGTCTTATACATAAGCTGAAAAATAAGACCCCCTATGAATTACTTAAAGGGAAGAAACCTAAAATCACATACTTTAAAATTTTTGGTTGCATCTGTTACATTCACACAAATAATAAGAGATACATTAGAAAGTTTGAGGCTAAGGCTGGAGAATGGATTTTTCTAGGATATTCCCAAGTAAGCAAGGCCTATAGGGTTTTTAATAAATCCACCCTTAAAATTGAAGAATCTGTTCATGTATCTTTTGATGAAGCTAACATGTCTTATAAGGAGAAAGAGATTTCTACCAATAGCTTTTTGCAGGTTCCACAACTGTGTGAGTCTATGGATGGACTAAACCTTACCCAAGAGGTATCAACCCATCCCACTCCACAGGTTGCTGTAGATAGTGAAGAAGAAATTCAAGTGGAAGTGGCTGAACTTCCCTCAACAGCTAGTACCATTCCCCAAGAGGAATTAATTACAGAAGCTGTTGCTCAACCAACTCCACCAACTAATCTTGTCACACTTAGAGATCACCCCAGATCTCAAGTGATTGGAGACATTTCAGCAGGTGTACAGACAAGGCATCAACTCAATCAAGACTTGATGCATGCATGTTTTCTCTCTCAAATTGAACCTCTCACCATCCATGAAGCAGAGCAAGATCCCCACTGCATCATTGCAATGCAAGAGGAACTAAATCAGTTTGAGAGATGTAGAGTTTGGGATTTAGTTCCAAGATCCCATAACTACCCAGTTATTGGAACTAAATGGGTCTACAGGAACAAGTTGGATGGTCAAAACAACATTGTG
Source organism: Platanthera guangdongensis (assembly GCA_039583875.1). Taxonomy (NCBI): domain Eukaryota; kingdom Viridiplantae; phylum Streptophyta; class Magnoliopsida; order Asparagales; family Orchidaceae; genus Platanthera; species Platanthera guangdongensis. The sequence continues at coordinate 10,665,665 of CM077155.1, forward strand.
AGAAACAAGGCTAGGCTTGTTGCTCAAGGCTACAGGCAAGAGGAAGGAATTGATTATGACCAAACCTTTGCCCCCTGTTGCAAGGTTAGAGGCCATAAGAATATTCCTTGCCTATGCAGCTCACAAGAGATTCAAAGTCTACCAAATGGATGTCAAGAGTACATTTCTGAATGGAGTGCTTCAAGAAGAAGTTTATGTAGAACAACCTCCATGTTTTATCTCTCCAACTCAACCCTCTTTTGTATTTAAATTGCATAAAGCTCTCTATGGTTTAAAGCAAGCTCCAAGAGCTTGGTATGAGACCTTAGCAAGCTTTCTTTTAGAGCATAAATTTACAAGAGGAAACATAGATAAAACTCTTTTCACTAGACATCATAAGAACCAAATTTTGTTAGCACAAATATATGTGGATGACATCATTTTTGGTTCTACTGATCCCAAATTGTGCAAGAGGTTTGCTGACCTCATGCATTCTAAATTTGAGATGAGTAGCATGGGTGAGCTTTCCTACTTCCTTGGTCTCCAAGTGAAGCAGCTCCCTGATGGTATCTTCCTCTCCCAAGCTAAGTATGCTAAAGAGCTTATCAAGAAATTTGGGATGGGTGATGCTTCAGGAATGAAAACACCTATGGCTACAAATGCTGTTGTGGATTCTGATGCAGCAGGGAAACCTGTAGTTCAGAGACATTATAGGGCAATTGTTGGATCCCCATTATACCTAACAGCTAGCAGACCTGATATAATGTTTGTCACATGCCTTTGTGCTAGGTTCCAAGTGAACCCTAAAGAATCTCACCTTATTTTCCTAAAAAAAATTTTGAGATATATAAAGAGTTGTTCTAATCTAGGACTTTGGTATCCTGCAGACTCAGAATTTGAGTTAACTGGATACTCAGATGCTGACTATGCTGGATGTAGAGTGGACAGGAAGAGAACCTCTGGAACTTGCCAGTTCCTGGGTATGAGACTTGTCTCCTGATTTTGTTAAAAGCAGACATCTGTGTCTACATCAACCGCAGAAGCAGAATACATGGCTGCTGGCAGTTGCGGTTCACAAATGCTATAGATACAAAACCAACTCCTAGACTGTGGTGTCAACTTAAATAATTTAACATTATTTTGTGATAATACTAGTATTATTGTTATAGCACAGAATCCAGTTCATCATTCTAGGACTAAACATATTGAAATAAGACATCATTTCATTAGAGATAATGTAGACAAAAAGAAAATTAACTTAATCCATATTCCTACTGATCTACAGAGAGCAGACATTTTCACCAAGCCCTTGGATGAGAAAACTCATCTGTTCTTTATAAATCAACTGGGAATGATCAATGGAGAAGAGTTAAATTAGTTTCTGTCTGCATTCGATGAATATTCCAAAGTTCGTCGAACGAAGTTCGACGAATTAGGGAAAGTTTGAGAGATTCTCGTCGAACGGAGATCGACGAATTCTCTGTGTGGAAACAATTTTCGTCGACCGAAGATCGACGAACTTTGCTTCAGAAGACGTTTCTTCGAACGGAGTTCGACGAACTGTTTTCGATTCTTCTGGATGAGATCGATGAATTATTTGTCTATAATTTATTTCTTCGAGCTCAGTTCGAAGAATTGCTTCTTTTTCATGGAACGGAGATTGTCGATTCATATTCTGAAAATCTTATATCTAGGTTTTCTTCGACCTCCGTCCCGCGCTTTCAGTTCCTGTGCTCTTGATCATCATTTTTCTCGGTGTTTTTCTTGCAGGTCATCAATGGCGATTCCCGCAGGAGCTTTGGCGGCAATGAAATTTGATAATGGTTTTGATATGGACTTCGATTCTTTCCAACATTCTGACCACACCTTTCTTTATATCTTGGAACTGCTAGAAGAACTTAATCTAAAGGACTTTATGACCCGAAGGATTAAACTGCACTCAACCGAAATCAGAGAATGGGTATATACATTGTCTGTTACTGAGGAAGATGTGATGACATGCAATATCGGGAGTACTGCTGTTCCGTTATCTCCCGCAATTCTTTCTGAGATTTTTGGATTAGTAAATGGAGAAGATGACATGGAAATGGACTCTAAAGAATTTGGTGACATGATGAAGTTAATGGGTTTTTCAGGAAGCAAACCTAATAAGTTGTTGAAGAAACAACTGTCCGCCGCCTACCAGTTCCTGGCGGACATTGTCGGAAAAGTGCTGATGGCCAAGCACTCTGCACATGACTACATCACCCGCTACCAATTCCTGGTTATGTGGCCGTGTTGAACAAGAGCCATGTCAACTGGGGAAGAATTTTCTTTGAGTTGATAAAGAAAAAGAACAGCAAGAAGGAAGTGTTGGAACACCATATTACTAATTTGCGTCAGGATCACTATGTCTCTAGGAACAAATGCTTGACCTCCTGTATAGCTCAATAGGTCAATTAGAATTGAGTCTAAGGGTTAGAAGTCTAGATTTGGAAGCTGCCCTGAAGACCAGGATTTTCTATTTTGGAGACTAAGTCATATCGTCGAGCTCAGCACGACGATTCGTCGAACTCCGATCGACGATCGTCTAGCTTAACTTCATCAGATCGTCGAACTCCATTCGACGATCGCTGAGCTCAACTTCACCATATCGTCGAACTCCATTCGACGATCGGTGAGCTCAGTTCGACGATCTTGACTCAGCTTTGGATCTTTATCTCTGAGCTCAGTTCGACGATCTTTGAGCTCAGATCGACGATATTTTGCTGCTGTATATTTCCAGATCGCTGAGCTCAGTTCGACGATAGCAGAGCTCAGTTCAACGATTTCAGATAACTTCAAGGATGTTTCTATATTCAAATTCAAATCAGTTAAGACATTATTCTGCAATTAATTCAGAGATTTCCTAGCCATTTTCATTCATTTCTGGACCAAGTTTCAAGGAACATTTCTGTGGACTTTCCTCCAGAAGAGATTTTGCAATTAAGGATGCAATTAATGCAGATCAACGGCTATTCTTCTCAGAGAATGTTTTTGTTCAGTACCAGAGAATAAAAGAGAGAATTCTTTTTTGAATTACCAAGAGAGATACACAGACACACAGACAGACATCAATAATCTTCAACAAAATCTTCTGTCTCAAAGAATTCTCAAGAACACTCATCCAAGGAGATCAATCTTTTCAGAAATCTTCAGATCTCTTTAGTTTCAAAGTGTTCAAGGCCAACATATTTCAAGACTCCAGACATTCAACATTTCAGCTATTGCTGAAATCATCTATTGCTGGAGTTCAATCTTTGAAGGCCTATCACCCTCAGCAAAGCTTTTCTTCCTAAAGATCTCAAGGATTCAGGGGGATCTTTGACATCAACAATTCACATAGTCTTCTCAGTTGTTTGAGAAAGAGAAGACTTCCATCACTCTCTCACCCCCTCTCTGTAAAGGGTTTCTCAAACTCCCTTCAAAAGTTTGAGCTTGGTTTTTGAGCACCTTGTCAAAAGCTCATTGGTGGCAAGACACCTGATCAAAAAATCTGATTTGGTTTTTGAGCACCTTATCAAAAGCTCATTGGTGCCCAGGACACCTGATCAACTCATCCTGCGTGGATTCCTACCTAGGGTGGTAGAAGAGTGGATGTACCCAAGTTTAGGGGAACCACTATATTTCCTTGTGTCCTATGGTTTTGCTTGTTTTTATTTTTTTTTCTGGCCTTGATTTTTCTGTGATTAGCTTTTCATTAACTTAGTTTTGTGATTAGATTTATTACTGCTTCCCTGCTCACTCTTATTACAACAATTGTTGTAAAAAGTTTCAAAGCACCATATACTCTATTCACCCCCCTCTAGAGTATATCAGATCTAGCTGCACTTTCAATTGGTATCAAAGCGAGGTTGGTTAAACATACCATACCTGATTGGTTGTACAGACTAACACCTGAACCCAAAGATCCCAAGTTAGATCTGTTTTCTTTTGTACTTTATCATTAGATTTTGTTTTCACAAATCATGGCCCAAAACAAAGATTATTCTAGCACCAGACCTCTAGTGTGCAATCTATCCAAGTTTGCACTTTGGAAAGCAAGGATCAGACTATACATGAATTCTATTGACGAAGATATTTTTAACTCTGTTTTGACAGTGTGTCCAAGACCCCCAGAGAATACAAGTACAAATGCTGTTCCACCTCCATCAGGAACATATGCTGATATCAAGAGATGGAAGGTAGCTGATGCCAAGGCTATGAACATCTTGGCCCAGACAATGTCTGACGACATATTTCAAAAAGTGGCTGAATGCAATTCAGCTAAGGAAATTTGGGAGAAACTTTCTGAAATAGTCTCAGGCTCAGCTGATGAGAGAAAGGATAGGAGATCCCATCTCATCTCTCAATATGAGAATTTCAAAAAGGGAGAAACTGAGTCAGTGGGAGACATGTACAACAGGCTAAGTCTAATTGTCAGTGAACTCAGAACATTGGATAAAGAGATCTCACTAACTGAACTCAATGACAAGATTCTAATGTGCTTCCCTAGCACTTGGGATTCAAGAATCTGGCCAATTAAGGATGCCAGAAGTCTGAATGAGATCACTACTGAAGCTTTATTGGGTAAGCTCAAATCTTATGAGCTACTCATCAAAAATAGAGAAGAAGAACAGAAGGCTGCCTCACCAGCCACAAGAAAAGAGAAGACCATAGCCTTCAAGGCAATTGAAGATCTGCCTGAAGACAAAGCCACAGGCAATGATGAACTACTCAGTCTGTTGGCCAAAAGATTTTACAAAATGGCCAGAAAGGACTTCAGAAGGAGATCATACAAGGAGCAGGATAAGCCAAGGTATGATAAGTCCATTAATAATAATAAAGACATTATTTGCTTTGGTTGCAGGAAACCAGGGCACATAGTTCCTGATTGTCCAGAAAACAAAAACAAGGACAGAAGGGACAGGAAAGAAAGAAGAAAGGAGAGAGACTCCAAGAGGAATGACAATGACAAACCCTCATCAAGCAAAAACAAACATACAAGAAAGGGGTTTGTTGCTGAATCCTGGAGTGAGACTGAAGAATAGTCAGAAGCATCATCCAGCTCCAGTGATGATGAAGATGATGCAGAAGAAAAAGAGTTCTGCATGATGGCAATCAATGCCTCACAGCACAATTCAGAAGAAGAAGAGTCAGAGTCAGATTCAGAGACTCAACCTGAAGAAGGTCAGGTAATCAGTTCTTTTGATTTTAATTCAGAGGATTTTAAATCTGAATTTAAAGCATTGTGTTTGGACCTGCTAAAGTCTGAGAAAGAGATCATCTCTCTCAGAAATTATTTATCTGAACACAATACTTTAAAGTCAGAAAACCTCAAACTCTCTCAGGAGTTGGAGTGCTCTAAGGAACAGATAGCTTCACTGAAAAGTGAGCTATCTGAGGCCAAGAAGCTTGAAGAATCCCTTAATGGGAGAAGCATCAAGCTGATGGACATCACAAGCACAGTGAACTCCAGATTCAATAGTACACTGGGCTTGGGTGCTTCATCCAGCCAACCCATAGTTCTAACAACTCCAATCAAATTCATCTCTGACAAAGGAAAGGGAGTTGTAGAGGTTTCTAGGAAAAATTCTGATCTGCCCCAGAAAACTAAGTCCCAGCAGAAATTGTCGAATGGAGCTCGACGATCGCCAAACGGAGATCGACGATCGCCGAACGCAGATCGACGATCTCAGGCAAAATCATCGAACGCAGATCGACGATCTCAGCCAAAGTCGTTGAACGCAGGTCGACGATCTCAAGTACCTGATCTCACCCATAGTCGACCGTCGAACGGAGCTCGACGATCTTACCCAAGATCGTCGAACGCAGCTCCAAGATCGTCGAACAGAGGTCAGAGCTCTGGAAAATTTTTCAAGGGCAAATCAAAAGTGAATCCTAAGGGTCCTTCATCCCAAATCTTCAACCCTTATACTGAATGGATTATACCTCCAAGGAGATATCATCCTGAAGGATATAAGAGTCAACCTGGGATGTCCTTTATTTCAGAATTTAAAGGCTATCAACCTAGGCCCAAGGTAAACTGGGTCAAAAACAAATGAATTGTTTTATGTGCAGGTGAAGACCTATCCAACACCTAACCAACAATGGTACTTGGATAGTGGGTGCTCTAAGTACATGACAGGGAATAAGGACAACCTCACATCCTTCAGAGCCAAGCTTGGACCTAAAGTTATCTTTGGTGATTCAAACTTTGGACAGACTAAAGGATATGGTGCAGTCAAGATTGGATCAGTAACTTTCAAGAATGTAGCTTATGTGGAAGGACTGAAGCACAACCTAATTAGCATTAGTCAGCTGTGTGATGAAGGCTACCAGGTGACCTTCAGCAAAGCCTTATGCAAAATCAAGTCAGAGGACAACACAACTGTGTTGACAGGTAAAAGAAAATGTAACATCTATCTAGTAGATTTTCTTTCAACTGATGTAGATATCTGCTTGTTCAATTCTGTCTGTAGACCAAATATCTTATGGCATAAGAGATTAGGACACCTAAACCTTAGAACTATTGCTAGGCTATCCAAGGACAACCTTGTTAGAGGACTACCTTCTGGCCCCTACAAGAAGGAAGGACTCTGCAGGGCTTGTCAATTAGGCACGCAAACTAAAAATAGCTTTAAGTCACTTAATAAGAGTGATTCACCTAGGATATTGTACCTGTTACACATGGATATTTTTGGACCCATCACAGTACAAAGCCTAGGAGGGAAATCTTACACTTTAGTAGTTGTAGATGACTTCTCTAGATTCACTTGGGTGTTCTTTCTAAGGAAGAAGTCTGATAACTTTAAGTGTCTGACAGAGTTTCTCAAATGTATACAGATTGAGTTCAATACTCACATTGTCCTGATCAGAAGTGATCATGGGACAGAGTTTGATTCTCTTCTTATGCAAGAGTTCTGTCAGAGTGAAGAGATCAGACATACTTTCTCAGCTCCTAGAACTCCTCAACAAAATGGGGTAGCTGAAAGGAAAAATAGAACCCTTATTGAATCTGCCACTACATTGTTGTCAGATGCTCATCTACCTCTATCCTTTTGGGCAGAGGCAGTGAACACCTCCAACTATGTGCTGAATAGAAGTCTGATACATAAACTAAAGGGAAAGACTCCCTATGAATTACTCAAAGGGAAGAAACCTAAAGTTGATTATTTTAGAGTCTTTGGTTGTATTTGCTACATTCATAACAATGACAAGAAATATTTAGCAAAATTTCAAGCCAAAGCTGATGAAGGAGTGTTTCTGGGATACTCCATGATCAGCAAGGCTTATAGGGTTTATAATAAATCATCTTTAAAAATTGAGGAATCTGTTCACATTTCATTTGATGAATCTAACATGTCTTTCAAGGAGAAGATCTCTTCTACCATAGAACCTTTGCAGGAACATTCTCTAGTTGAAGACTTGAACAAGTTACAGGTTACTCAAGAGGATGAAAGCAGTGGAGATGAAGAAAATGCTCAACATATTGAAGAACAACTTGAAGAGCCAGTTGTTGTACCACAAGAGGAAACAACAACACAGGTTGGTGAACAATCAACACCCCATGTTGATTTAGTAACATCAAGAGACCATCCAATTTCCCAAATAATTGAAGAAATCTCACCTGGTGTGCAAACTAGAAATCAGGTCAACCAAAACCTGTTGTACACTTGCTTCCTATCTCAAATTGAACCTCAGTCCATTCAAGATGCAGAGGAAGATCCACACTAGATCATTGCAATGCAAGAGGAGTTGCATCAATTTGAGAGAAACAAAGTATGAGAACTAGTGCCAAAGCCTAAGGATCATTCCATTGTTGGAACAAAGTGAGTATTCAGAAAAAATTGGATGATCAAGGAGTAATTATAAGGAACAAGGCAAGGCTAGTTGCTCAGGGATACTCTCAAGAAGAAGGAATAGACTACGACCAGACCTTTGCACCAGTTGCAAGATTAGAAGCCATCAGAATATTCTTAGCTTATGCAGCACATAAAGGCTTCAAGGTATATCAGATGGATGTCAAAAGTGCATTTCTAAATGGAGACATCAAAGAGAAAGTTTATGTCAGACAACCTCCAGGTTTTATCTCTCCAACTTATCCTAATTATGTTTTTAGATTGAATAAAGCATTATATGGTCTCAAGCAAGCTCCTAGAGCATGGTATGAGACCCTAGCATGCTTTCTCTTGGAAAATGATTTTATAAGGGGTAGAGTAGACCAAACTCTTTTCATTAGAACCCATAAGTCTCATACCCTACTAGTACAGATTTATGTAGACGATATTATTTTTGGTTCTACTGACTCCAAATTGTGCAGAAGGTTTTCTAACCTAATGCATTCTAAATTTGAGATGAGTAGCATGGGTGAGCTATCCTTCTTCCTAGGATTGCAAGTCAAGCAACATGCTGAAGGCATCTTTATTTCTCAAACCAAATATGCAAATGAATTGGTTAAAAATTTTGGTATGTCTGAAGCATCTTGTATGAAAACACCCATGCCTACTAATGCTGTATTGGATGCTGATGAACATGGGAAACCTGTTGATCAGACAACATATAGAGCAATGATTGGCTCTTTACTGTATCTTACAGCTAGTAGACCAGATATAATGTTTGCTACATGTATATGTGCTAGGTTCCAAGTAAGCCCTAGAGAGTCACACCTAACACTAGTAAAGAGGATTCTCAGGTATGTTAAAAGTTGTCCAAATCTAGGTCTCTGGTATCCAAAAGATTCAGCATTTGATTTAACTGGATTCTCTGATGCTGACTATGCTGGATGCAGAATTGACAGGAAAAGCACCAGTGGAACTTGTCAGTTCCTTGGTGACAGACTTGTCTCTTGGTTTTGTAAGAAACAAACATCTGTGTCAACTTCAACTGCTGAAGCTGAATATATGGCTGCAGGCAGTTTTGTTCACAAATCTTGTGGATTCAAAACCAACTCCTAGACTATGGCTACAACTTAGAGAAGTCTAAAATCTTTTGTGATAACACCAGTGCTATTTCTATAGCTCAAAATCCAGTCCTCCATAGTAGGACAAAACACATAGAGATTAGGCATCATTTCTTAAGGGATAATGTTGAAAAGAATAAAATTGAACTACAATATATCCCAACTGATTTACAAAGGGGAGATATTTTCACCAAGCCATTGGATGAAAAGAAACACACCTTCTTCCTAAATCAGTTAGGAATGTTAGATGGAGGAAGTCTTAAATAAAATCCAAGATTTTGGAAGCTTAAAAATTGACCAAGACTAGGCAAACATCCTGATTTTTCTTAGTGTCTAGAATTTTTCTGATCTCTGAACTGCGCTCGACGATTTGCCCCAAGATCGTTGAACGGAGATCGACGATTTCCAAAATCGTCGACCTGAGTTCAGCGTTTCTCAGATAGTATGAACTATCTCTTCCGGTCAACGATCGTCGAACGGCGCTCGACGATTTTGTTCTTTGAACGATCGTCGAACAGAGCTCGACGCTCTCCAATATCGTCGAACGGAGATCGACGATGTTGAAGACTCTTCAGATTCCTTTAGAAGCCTCGATCGTCGAACTGAGTTCAACGATCTTTCCAATTCTGCGTCGAACCCTAATATAAAATTCATTTTTTCGCCGTCGTTCTCCTTTGCGCTTTCGATTTCTCTGCAAGAACTTTCTTTCCCTCCAAACAGTTCTGCACTTGGTCGTTTTGTTTGTTGAATTTTTGCAGGTACCCATGGCCGTGTCTGTTGTCGTTCTAGCCGCCATGAAGTTTGATGCTGGTTTCGATATTGACATGGAATCCTTCAACACAACTGACCAGGCTTTTCAGGATTTCTTGGGTTTATTCAAAGACCAGAACCTGACTGTCATTATGACCACAAGGATCAAGCTGGCATCTGATGAGATAAAGGAATGGGTCTACACTGCCCACAATCAAGATAACAACACCATTGTTGGGTCTATATCTGGAACTCAGGTACCCTTAACCCCAACAATTTTAACAGAAGTTTTTGAGTTGAGAAATGGTGAAGATACTGCTGACCTGTCTGGAGAAGAGTATTCTGACCTGCTTGCCAGAATGGGTCATTCAGAGGGCAACCCTAGCAAGCTCTTCAAAAGGAACCTTTCTGTGGAATACAGATTCATGGCAGATGTTGTTGGGAAAGTACTACTGGCTAAGCACTCTGCCCATGATACAATCTCAAGGTATCAGCTCTGCCTCATGGGAGCCCTTATAGATAAGAAAAATCTGAATTGGGGAGAAGTCTTCTTTGACCTTATCAAGAAGAAAATCAACAAAAGTTTTGTCAACTTTGGAAGGATCATTGGGGTGTTTCTGCAGCACAGGTGCCCTGCTTTGCTGGTCTCCTCTGGAATCCATATCAATGCTTCCAAGAGACTGTCTTGTGCCCTCTTTTGAAAGTGGGACAGACAAATCAGCAAGCCCAGCAGGCCCTCCTCCAGCACTCCTTCAGGCACAAGGACTCTAAGAGTCACTACCTCACAGGTCTCTGCCCCTGCAGATGACCTGCCTGCTGTTGTTGCCTCTCCTCCTCCTCCTCCAATTCCATCTCTTCCCATACCATCCACCATTCCAGCTCCATCCACCATCATCATTTCCAGCCCCTCTCCAACATCCACACCATCTCCAGTACCTATTCTTCCAACACCAGAAGAACAATTCCTTCCATTATTCTCCTACCCTCCACCAGATGTCAGTTCATCACCCTCTCATCCATTCTTCACCCTTATTGATGATTCCTTTATGGATGATTTACCATCCTCTCCTCCTGAGCTACCCTCATCCTCCACTTCCTATTAAGACCTTCTACAACAAATCATTGACCAACCCACATTCACCTCATCTATCTTCATCCCACTCTCCTCCATATCCACCTTCCCAACATCTCAGCCATCTCTTCCCCCATTCTCCAGCTCTCCACCACCCTCACCATCAGCTGCTCCTCTATCTTCTACCTCTGCTCCAGTCACCCTTGAGCAAGTAGACCTTCCAGCCCTTGCTGACAGGTTGTATGAGTTGCTAGCCCCCAGGCTCTCTCTTCTGTTGGAGACCTCCTTGGCTCCACTACACATGTCAGTGGCAGCCCTCTCTGCCAGGATCTCTTCTATATTCCCTCAGGCAGCCCCTACAACAGTGTGCCTTGATCCAGCCCTGTCTGAATCTAGGCAGGGGGAGATGCCCCATGAAGTGAGTCTTCCTGCTGCTGCTGTTGCTGCTTCTATTTCTATGAGCCTATCTGCTGCTGCTGCTGTTATTGCTGCTTCTTCAGCTTCTGCTCTTGCTGCTGTTGCTGTGCCTCAAGCACAAAGTCCTCCTGCTGCAGTCCTTGTAATAGACCTCAGGTCTTTGCTATCAAGCTTTGATCAGTTTTATTTCAGCTGTCTGCCAGAACCAGTTGCTGTCCAGCCTCCAGAGGATCTATCCAAGGCACTTGTGCCATTTTCTTGTTGTGACCCAAGCATCATCACCTCCTTTGTCAATTCAGTGTTTGCTGCTGCTTCTTCTGAAGAAAGCATTATTGTTGCTTCTGATATTGTTGCCCCTACTGCTGCTGAACTTTCTGATACTGCTGCTGAAGTTTTTGTCATTACTGTTGAACCAATTTCCAAGGAAATTCTTATGTCAGAGGCACCTGAGTTTGAGCCTTCTGTAGTTTCTGATGATTTCTCTGCTGTTATTTCTGCTGGTGTTAGTGAGACTGTTGCTGCTGCTGTCACTTCTCCAGAGCCTATAGTTGCTGCTGTTGTTGTTACTGCTTCTACTCTATCTGCTGCTGTTATTGCTTCAACACCTGCTGTTGCACCATCTGTTGCCTCATCTGCTTCTGTACAGCTCAAGAAGGATCTAATGAAGAAAATTGATGCTCTTTATGATGACCAGAGTTCTGAAAGTGATGAATTTAGAACAGACTCTGATGACTCTTCTGCTACCATTGCCAGGAATAGGAAGGCAAGGAGCAAAGCTATGAAGAGAGTACCTCCAGCCAAAGTCAAAGACAATAATGATATTCCATACTACATTCTACATGACTGCCCTATTACTGAGCACTGGATGCAGTACTCCAAGAACCAACTGAAAGCAATGAAAAAGAAGAGAAAATATGAAAAGGGTTCCTCTCAATTCCAACACTCTCATCCTCCTCCACCACCTCCTCCTGATGCAGGTGCAGGTGCAAGCTCTGCAGCTCAACCCCCAGCCAGAAGTCAGGCCCCCTATCAGCCTCATGCTAGATCTTATAATAGGGGAAGCCAATCCAGTGGATCTCAATCTAGGAGAGGAGGATACAGAGGAAATCAAAGAGATCTCCAAGTCTACTCCAAAGGGTACTCAAGGCAACACCCTTATTCCAGGGGAGGACAAATTTCTTCTGATACAACATCTGGTCCTTTTCCCTATAAGCTGAAAGAAACTGTGTCTTCCAGGCCTCCTCAAGACAATCCCTCTAACAGATATGAGCCACCTGTACCTTTTGAGGATCCTGAGAACAATCTAGCTGCTTGGGCTGTAAGATTAAAAGAACTAGCTGCACTGGATCAGATCAAAAAGGCTAGAGAGTAAGGAAAAGATTCATCTAACATCTCAACAATGTCTGAACAGAGACAGAAAGAGCTAGAAAGATATGCATCAAGCAAGTTCTTTGATTCTGACAGGTATATGGAATTACATCCTGAAGCTGTAGTTCCCAGGCCTAAAAAGCAAACATATTTAGGTGCAGCAGATGATACCAGATCAAACAAAGAAGCCCTCAATCCTAACAGAGAGATCAAACTTGTTAAGGGCAAGGAAAAGAAATGATAATGTAAGGTGACAATTTCTGTGATTTCTGATTACTATCTGGATGATATATATCTCTGTGGTTCTGCAATGTCTAGCTTGTTGCTTTTCTGTTTTTCTGCTTGTATGTTGTTATTTAAATTTTTCCAAAGTTTGTAAATAGTAATCCTAACCCAAATAGGGGGAGATTGTTGGAACACCCTATTACTAATTTGGGTCAGGATCACTATGTCTCTAGGAACAAATGCTTGACCTCCTGTATAGCTCAATATGTCAATTAGAATTGAGTCTAAGGGTTAGAAGTCTAGGTTTGGAAGCTGCCCTGAAGACCAGGATTTTTTGTTTTGGAGACTAAGTCATATCGTCGAGCTCAGCACGACGATTTGTCGAACTCCGATCGACGATCGTCTAGCTCAACTTCATCAGATCGTCGAACTCCATTCGACTATCGCTGAGCTCAACTTCACCATATCGTCGAACTCCATTCGACGATCGGTGAGCTCAGTTCGACGATCTTGACTCAGCTTTGGATCTTTATCTCTGAGCTCAGTTCGACGATCTTTGAGCTCAGATCGACGATATTTTGCTGTTGTATATTTCCAGATCGCTGAGCTCAGTTCGACGATAACAGAGCTCAGTTCGACGATTTCAGATAACTTCAAGGATGTTTCTAGATTCAAATTCAAATCAGTTAAGACATTATTCTGCAATTAATTCAGAGATTTCCTAGCCGTTTTCATTCATTTCTGGACCAAGTTTCAAGGAACATTTCTGTGGACTTTCCTCCAGAAGAGATTTTGCAATTAAGGATGCAATTAATGCAGACCAACGACTATTCTTCTCAGAGAATGTTTTTGTTCAGTACCAGAGAATAAAAGAGAGAATTCCTTTTTGAATTACCAAGAGAGATACACAGACAAACAGACAGACATCAATAATCTTCAACAAAATCTTCTGTCTCAAAGAATTCTCAAGAACACTCATCCAAGGAGATCAATCTTTTCAAAAATCTTCAGATCTCTTTAGTTTCAAAGTGTTCAAGGCCAACATACTTCAAGACTCCAGACATTCAACATTTCAGCTATTACTGAAATCATCTATTGCTGGAGTTCAATCTTTGAAGGCCTATCACCCTCAGCAAAGCTTTTCTTCCTGAAGATCTTAAGGATTCAGGAGGAGCTTTGACATCAACAATCCACATAGTCTTCTCATTTGTTTGAGAAAGAGAAGACTTACATCACTCTCTCACCCCCTCTCTGTAAAGGATTTCTCAAACTCCCTACAAAAGTTTGAGCTTGGTTTTTGAGCACCTTGTCAAAAGCTCATTGGTGGCAAGACACCTGATCAAAAAAATCTGATTTGGTTTTTGAGCACCTTATCAAAAGCTCATTGGTGCCCAGGACACCTGATCAACTCATCCTGTAGTGGATTTCTACCTAGGGTGGTAGAAGAGTGGATGTACCCAAGTTTAGGGGAACCACTATATTTCCTTGTGTCCACTGGTTTTGCTTGTTTTTATTTTTGTTTCTGGCCTTGATTTTTCTGTGATTAGCTTTTCATTAACTTAGTTCTGTGATTAGATTTATTACTGTTTCCCTGCTCACTCTTATTACAACAATTGTTGTAAAAAGTTTCAAAGCACCATATACTCTATTCACCCCCTCTATAGTATATCAGATCTAGCTGCACTTTCAGGAAGTTTATTTCGGAAGAATCCTGGGGATCTTCCTCCAAGAGAAGGCTGGTGAATGCATGGTCTCCCCGACCATCTTCATCAATGTCAACAAGCGCCTCACATGCGCCTTATTTGGCAGATGGGAGAAGACTATCTCCAAGCCCTCCAAGGCTTCCTCCTCCTCCATCCCAGCATCTGAGAGCACCAGGGATGTAAAGGCCACTCCTCACCCTGCTGAAGAGGTCATTCCATCTCCACAACCTCTTCCAGCAACCCATCTTCCCTCCTCAACCACTCTTCACATTCCTCCCACTTCCCCCACTCATGTTCCTTCATCACCACAGCATAACTCTATGCCTACTCCTCCTCCATCTCCACCCCTTGACATCACAAACATTCCTACTCATCCAGCTTCACCTCATGAGACATCTATTCCTACACCTCCTCAGTCTCCTCTTCCCCCTCATCTGTCCTCCATTCCATCTTACAACATACCCACAGACTCTATCATGCCAGATGCCCCCATTCCATCTGATATTCCACCTTTCATTTCATCCTCTTCCCCTTCCCCATTTGATCCATCTACCATCATCTCCTTGCTCACTCCCCTCATCAAATCTCTCATCCAAGAGGCCATTACACCTCTTGTGACCTCTATCAATTCTTTATCTGCCCAGATTTCTACCCTATCTGCTGCCCCCTCTTCATTCAGGGGCCTGGCTCCAGGTATTCCTAAACCCAGGCAGGTGAAGGTTCTCTATGAAGAAGCAGCAGCAGATGCAGCAGCATCACCAGATGCAGCAGCAGCAGATACAGTAGCAACCCCCTCTACAGCAGAAGTTTCAGATACAGATACAGATAGTTTGCCAGATTTTGATTCTGAGATGATTGAATTAATTCAGTTTATGGATACTGACAATGGCTTAGATGAGTCAGTTGAGCAAATAAAAACTGTTGGTGATTTCCATTTAAATCCCACAGTAAATTTGTCTGTTTTGTTGAGTAGTTTTTGATACAGTTTTTATGCAGTTTCTTCCAGCAGCTTTTACTAAGCCAAGTTTGGCTATTGTACCCTATACCTCCCCAATAAGTCCAGCAGTTGCTAAGCAACTCTGTGACAGTTTTGCTCCTCCAGTGGTTGCTCCATCAACTTCAGTCATTCCAGAAGATATTTCAGTACCAGTTTTTATTATGGATGACTCTCCTTTGGCTGATTTGGATGAGCTTATCCAGGCTGATATTGAAGAGGAGAATAAGGCAGCAGCTGAAAGCTCTGTCCCCATTGTTTCTGACTCCTGTGCAGTCTCCTCCTCTTCTGTTGCTGATATTCCAATTCCTGAACCTTCTGCCCCTCCTCCAGAAAAAGCTATTATTTCTGATAAAGCTTTGAAAGCTTTGGATGCTCTTTATGACATCCCTCAGGGTTCTGATTCAGAAGAAGAAGATGATGATGACTCAGATGAAGATGCTGTCAGTAAGAAAAAGAAGATGCTGACAAAGAAAAGGAAGGCTCCTCCTCCTCCAGCTCCAAAGCCTAATCCCACTGCTGACACCCCTTACTATATTCTACACAATGTCACTCCATACAAGGGAATGCCTGCATGGATGTGGTTGTCAAAGAACCAGCAAAAGGAAAGAAAGAGAAGTAGGAGATACTCTCCTCTAGTGCACAGATACAGGAAGGATCCTCCTCCTCCTCCAGCAACTGGTGCCTCTAGCTCCTCTAGATCTCAGAGATCTGCCCCCATGCAGACATATCAGAGACAGTCAGGGAGATCATCTGGAAGCAGCCAGCAGAGGCAGCCATCCTCAGGTAATCAACAACAGCATCAGCAGCAAAAGCAACAAACCTCTGAAGTACAGAAAGCTGACAGTCCAAAAAGGCCATATTCCCCTCCAATTCCTTTTGAAGATCCTGAAACTGCAAATACTACAAAAATGGCCAGATTACAGGAGTTAATTGGACTATCTCTGATTAATAAAGCCAAGGCTGAAGGTAAAGATACATCAGGGTTAACAACAATGTCAAAGTACAGAAAAGAAGAGCTAAAAAGATTTGACAAAGGCAATAAATTATTTAATGTTGATGACTATATGAAACTTCATCCAGAAGCAGTTGTCCCCAGAGCAACATCATTGAACATTATAGGGGCAGCTGATATGACTATGACAAAGGCCCAGGCTTCAGATCCCAAGAGAGAAATCATCTTTAAGAAGCCAGAAGAGAAACCAACTGAAGACAGGTCCAAGCAGAAGAAACCAAAGAAGTAATTTTCACGTTGTTTCAATTTCTATCTGTTTTTGTTTTTCAAACTATGCTATCTGTTTAAACAAAGCTGTGTATATATATATCTGTTGCATGTGTTGGTAATTCTCTGTCAGATATATTTCTTTTCTTGCTTTGTTTTTCTGTTTGTTTCTATTTTGAGTTTCTGTTAGTGACCTCACCCAAATAGGGAGAGATTGTTGGATCCCTAGTTGATTTGGGCTAGGTTCACTGACTTAGGATATGACCCATCATGTATAGCCAGGGTCAAGTTTGTGTCCTAGAGTTTAGGCCAAGTCCTTAGGTTCAACTTCAGATGGACCAGCTATCAATAAGACCATCAGAGACTCCAGACTTAGAAGTTTTCAAGACTAAGTAAAGTGAGTTCGACGTTCGTCGAACTCAGCTCGACGAAAGGTGTTCTGCGCTCGACGATCGTGAGACAATTCTTAGTGCTGAGCTCGACGATCCTTGTTCTCTGTTCGACGAATGTTGAGGTTCTTCATCAAGCCAAATTCAGGACAACTTCAGAATTTTTCTAAGTCCAACTTCAAGCTTTGGTTGACGAATTAGACTCTGAGCTCGACGAACTTGGACCTCAAGTTCTCAGCTTCTCAAGTCGACGAATACAGTACTCTACTCGACGAATTCTGAACTCAGAGTATTTGTGTCGACACTTCGGGCATGTGTTGACACCAGACAATTTATGTCGACACCAGAAGATTTGTGTCGACACCAAGATTTCAGTCAACACTAATTTATGTCGACACCAGAAGATTTGAGTCGACACCAAGATCAATCAATCGACACCAGCTTATGTCGACACTGAATATCAGCATATGCAGAATATTTGGCTAAGTCCACAATCTATCTCAGCTCGACGAATGAAGATTGTATGTTCGACGAATGAAGATTGTCTGTTCGATGAATGAAGATTGCCTATTCGATGAATGAAGATTGTCTGGTCGACGAACTCTCTCAAGCTCAGCTTGACGAACTCAAGCTCAGCTCGACGAACTCAAACTCAGCTCGACGAATTGCGTTCTTCGTTCGACGAATCCAGACTAGGTCTTCTTCAGGTTTCCCGTCCCGTTTCTTGGCGATGATTCCGGAGTTATTAATGCCAGATCTTCTCGGAATGTTACCGTTAGAACGCGCATTGACTATGGACGATTACATGTCGTTTTTCCACGGGATAGTTGGGGAAATCATTGATTGTCGCTTCCTTCCAAGGCCGACTGCAATTACTGCTCAACATTCGAATTTTGAATGTTCTCAGTCAGTCAAAAAGAGATAGACAAGAAAAGAAAGTATTAACACAGTCAGTCATACAGTCACACAAAAACAACAAGCAATACAGTGATACAGACAGACAATCAGAGAGACACTCAGATTGCACAGAAGAACAACCTCTCAGAAATCAAAAGTTCTCCTGCAATCAGCCTAACCAGAGAACATATTCAAGAAGAAGAAGAAGAAGAACAACCAATCACTATCAAGAGTCTTCTTCTGACAATTCTCAGGACAACTTCAAAGGACTACAAATTTCAATCTGTCAAAGAAGCTCCTGAAGCATCTCTGGTCCAGGCACTCTAGGTCTTTGAAGACCTATCACCCTGAAGCAGTGCTCCAGTTTTCCTGATCTTAGGGGGAGCAAGCTGCCGACATCAATCCACAGTCTTCTCAGTTGCTTTGAGAAAGAGAAGACACCATCACTTTATTTCCAATTCCTGTACAGGGTTTTAATTCCCTTCAAAATTATTCTGGTTGCAAGTCTCCTTCTAAAAGACTTGAGGTTTTGGTTTTTGAGCACCTGAACAAAAGCTCATTGGTGTCAGGCACCTGATCAAAAACCTAAGTGGATTCCTACCAGAGTGGTAGAAGAGTGGATGTACCTAGGTTGGGGAACCACTATAAAATTTCTTGTGTCGTCTGGTTGCCCTTTTCTTTTATTTTGGCTGTGATCTCTGATTGCTTAGTTTGCTGTGCTTAGTTTATTTTATTTGCTAACTTGTTCACCTAGGGTTGCAACAAAAGTTGTAAAACGTTTGTAGAGAGCACAATACTCTATTCACCCCCCCCCCCTCTAGAGTATTTCAGATCTAACCTGCACTTTCAGGGTGTTCTATCCGCGGGAGGATTGCGGACTGGTGTGTCTGCAGTGTTCGCTGTGGCGGACTGGCCTTGGAGTTTGGTTGTGGCCCTTGCCGAGCTCTGGTGGTACAGCAGGTGCTAACTGCTGTGGAGAACTGCACGGACTGGTGTCGGAGTCCGGCAGTTGGCTGTTTGTTTGGGCAGCTGTGCGAGTGGTTTTTGGCGATCTGCTTACCTTGGTGGAATTAGCGATCTGCGTACCTTGGTGGTATTGGCGAGCTGCTCACCTTGGTGGAATTGGCCATCTGCTTTGGGTATTGGCGGACTGGGCCTTGTCCGCCAAGCTCGCACTAGGCCTTTGGTATTTTACTGGACTTGGTCACATTCTGTGACAAGTACAGTGTGTCCACAGTATTCGCCAAGTCCGTTGTTGACCGGGCGGACTGCCCTTTGGTCGTAGACTTGTGGCGGATGGAGGCTTTGCTCTTGTGCTGTGCGGACTGCCTCTTGTTTATGCTGACTGTCACTGAAGGAGTTGTGGCTGTCCATGTGATGATGTGTGCGGACTGTGCGGACTGTACCTTGTCCGCATAATGTGGGCGGTCTGGTTCAAGGCCGCTTGGTAGTGAACATTGGTGCCTTGCTTCTGGCGGTTTTCTTGGAATCCGGCTAAGTCTTTGCGGACTCAGCGGACGGATGTTTCGCTAGTGCGCGGGCTGGGGCAGTGATTCTATTCTCTAGGGTGGTGACCACACTCCTCACCTAGCCTATAAATAGAACCCCCCGGCACGTCTACAGTAACGGAGTGAACAGTAAATTGGGCTTGGGCAAGTGTTGCGGTCTGCGGTTTTTTGTCAGCGCTGGTTGAGTAGTGCTGACGGTTTGCTATGTGCAGGTCGCGCGGCTAGCTTCAAGGATCCAGGAGTTGGACATTGAAGTGTGCAGTCTCTGCGGTCTCAGCTGGTCGCTTTTGCAGCTTGTCAGTTTTCTGCTTCAGCTTGTTCAAATTCCAATAACCTATCCGCCGGTCTCTGGCGGGTAGGCGGTCTGTTCCTCAGTTTAGTAGGCAGCGAATAACGGTGTGTCCGCTTGACCTCGCGGTCTCGGCGGACTCTATGGGCTATTCAGCTTGTAGCAGTTGCAGCTCGGGTGGCTTGGGCGACCTTGGTGGACTAGGCGGTCTCGGCGGTCTCCAGTGCTGTCCGCCCGGCTTGTTTTGTTCTTTCTGTTTGTAGCTTGTGTACTAGCGAAATCATGTCTCGCTACGTATACCTCGCCTTGTAAAGAAGTGTGAATGAATATAAGACCTGCTTGTTCTTCCATTTGTGGTTGGTGTTAAACTTGCTCTTTGGGCTTCCGCATGATCAAAGTGTGAACTGGGAAGTTCTGAGAATATTAATTTGGCTTTAGGCTACCTTGCGGACCGCTTTGAGAAATTTCAACATGGTATCAGAGCCAGGTTAAATTGCTTGAGCGGTGTTCAACCAGTGTTGTTGCTCTGTGCTTGAGTGGTGATCAACCTGTGTTGGTGCTTTGTGCTTCTGGAAGTTAGCTTAACAAACGGTTGTTGTAATGGAAGTAAGCTATGCAAGAGGTCTTGGTATTGAACTCTTGACGCCGACGAACTTTAAAAAGTGGAAGTCGTGCATGAAGAGTTACCTTCTGGGTGAGGAGCTATGGGAGGTCGTTGGTGGTGACGACAGACAGGAAGTGACTGTTGCGTTTTTGTACTGCTGAACAGGTGAGGCTCTGGACAAAAACAAATGCTAAGGCGGAGTTTGTTCTCAAGAGGGCCGTGTCACCAGAACTATTTGATCACATCATTGGATGTGAGTCTGCTGGTGACATTTGGACAGCCATTGATGAGTTGTTCAATAGGAAGAATGTGGCTAGACTTCAGTTTCTGGAGAATGAGTTGGCGAGAACAACTCAAGGAGTCCTGACCATCACAAAGTTCTTTCTGAAGATGAAGAGCCTGCGTGCGGAGCTGTCAGCACTTGATCCGGATGAGCCTATCTCTGAGGCTAAGATGAAAAGGCACATAATCCGTGACTTGCGGAAGGAGTATGTTGCCTTTGTGACATCTGTTCAAGGCTGGGATACTCAGCCATCTCTGCTGGAGCTTGAGAACCTGCTTGCTTCGCAGGAGAGTTTAACGAGGCAGATGGCTGGACTCACAGTCACTGAGGAAGGCAGTGAAGCTCTCTTCTCAGGTAAGAATAAGAAAGGATGGGAAGGGAAGAAGAAGAAGACCGCTGCTGAAAATGAGCCTTCAACTTCTCATCAGTGAGAGAGGAGCGCTGCTCCTATGAAGAATTGGAAGAAGAACCTGAAGTGCTACATGTGTCATCAGCGGGGACACTTCAAGCGTGACTGCAAGGTCAAACTACAGCCTGGGAATGCTGCAGGCAAGGAGGAAGCTTGCTCTAAGAGCGAGGAGGCTGGATGGGGTGAAGCCTTCATGACGGGCACTTGTGTTCGTGCCTTGTCCGCTGTCGACTTCAACGATGATTGGATCGTGGACTCCGGGTGTGGTCATCACCTCACCGGAGACAAGTCGAAGTTCTCTTCTCTGCAAGCCTACTCAGGTAATGAAGCTATTATAACTGCTAATAATACTGTTTATGCAGTAGAGAAAGAGGGGGATGTGTCTTTGAGTAGTGATAAGGGGCCACTCACATTAAGGAGTGTGTATCACGTACCAGGCATAAAGAAGAACCTCTTCTCTGTGACCAATGCGGTCGACACAGGTTATCACGTTCTGTTTGGGCCAATAGAAGTGAAGTTCCTTCGCAACGTATCAACAGTTAAGGCTGATGTTGCTCATGTTGGGAGGAGAGTGAAGAACTTGTTTGTTCTTGCAACTAACTCTTATATTGATCGGATGACAGCAAACGATAGCGCTGCAATATGGCATGAACGGCTGGGGCATGTAGGAATGGATAAGCTAAGGGCTATGGCTATCAGAAGTCTTGTAAGAGGCTTGCCTAAGCTATCTTCATGTGGCGACGATCACGTTTGCGCGGGATGTCAATACAGTTAGGCTCATCGCCTTCCATTTGATAAATCACAAACGAGGAGCAAGAAACCATTGGAGTGCATCCATGGATACTTGATGGGGCCAACCGTCACTGCAAGCCTTGGTGGGAGCAGATACATGCTTGTGCTGATTGATGACTACTCAAGATACACTTGGGTATATTTCTTGAAGGAGAAGTCTAAAGCCTTTCGTTTGTTTGTGGAGTTCAAGGAGTTGGTGGAGGGCCGACTTGGCTTGCGGATCAAGAATCTTAGAACAGACAACAGTGGTGAGTTTATCTCCTCCGAGTTTTCTAACTTCTGCAGGAAGCATGAGATCCAACGAGAGCTCACTTCTGCTCACACTCCACAACAAAATGGAGTAGCGGAGCGGAAGATTCGTCATCTGACGGAGACTTGCAAATGCTGGCTTCATGCGAAAGACATTCCAAGGTCCTTCTGGGCGGAGGGTATGTCTTGTGCTTCTTACGTCATCAATCGGATGCCGCTTAGCCCGATCAACATGAAGACTCCTTTTGAGCTGTTGCTGAAGGAGAAGCCTAGTGTGGAACACCTCCGGGTGTTCGTATCAACTTGTTATGTGCATGTCCTGGATGCTTCACGGACGAAGCTAGATGCAAAGGCAAGGAAGCTTGTCTTTGTTGGCTACGATGAGCGGAAGAAGGGATGGAAATGCATGGATCCTGCAACGAAGAAGTTTGTTGTGTCAAGAGATGTAGTCTTTGACGAACTGACGTCGTATGGAGGTGGCTTGATTGAGCTAACTGGAAGCAAGGTTGATGGAGAGCAGAAGGTGGCTGCTGAAGGTCTGGAAGAGGAGCTTGCTGTTTCACTAGCAGCTCCTGTTGCTTCAAGTTCTAGTGCTGAGGCTTCTGTCTCAGGAAGCAGGGGGAGCATTGCTCAAAGCTTGCCTGAAGGTGGTGTTGAGCCTGAAGAAGCAACAGAGGTAGTGAGCAAGTAACAACCTCTTCGGAGATCAAAGAGGGTTGTGAAGCCACCTGCTCGATACTGTGATGGGAATGCAGTGAGCTTTATCTCCTTCTTCTTTGCAGGTCCTATAGATGAGCGAGAGCCTGTAAGCTTCAATGAGGCCACTGGAGTCAAGGAGTGGGATGATTCCATGAAGGAAGAGATTGCTGCTCTCAAGAAGAATGAAATCTGGGACCTTGTGCCCAAGGTTGATGACATTACTCCAGTGACTTGCAAGTGAGTGTATAAGTTGAAGAAGAAGGCTGATGGGAGCATTAATAGGTTCAAAGCCCGCCTGGTTGCTCGAGGATTCTCATAGCAGTATGGAGAAGACTATGAGAAGACATTTAGTCCGGTTGCAAAGATGACTTCAGTTAGAGTGGTGATCGCCTTGGATGCTTGCAAGGGATGGATGATGTAGCAGCTTGATGTAAAGAACACCTTTCTTGATGGAGAAATTAACAAGGACATCTTCATAGATCAGCCACTTGGATTTGTTTCTGAAGATCATCCGGACTATGTCTGCAAGCTCAGGAAGGCTCTCTATGGTTGAAGCAAGCTCCTAGAGCTTGGTATGGGAAGATAGCAGAGTATTTGCAATTCTGTGGTTATCTTGCTTCCAACTCGGATTCTAGCTTGTTTGTCAAGAAGAAGGGGGAGCTTCAAGTCTTGGTCTTGCTGTATGTGGATGACATGATTGTCACAGGGAATTCAGAGGAGGAAGTAGCAAGGCTCAGTGCTGAGCTTGCTATACGCTTCGAGATGAAACACTTGGGAGAGCTTCATCACTTTCTCGGTCTTGAAGTAGAGAGGAGGGAGTGCGGGATTCTCATTTGCCAGAAGGGATATGCAGATCGCATTGTAAGTCGATTTGGCATGGGCGAAGGGAAGAGTTGCTCTACTCCATTAGAACATGAGCTGAAGCTTCGACGAGATGAAGGAAGGATTCTTCCTTTTCCCTTGGTGTTCAGGGCACTTGTAGGGAGCTTGATCTACCTAACGATTACAAGGCCAGACATTGCTTATGCTGTTGGCCGAGTAAGTCGGTTTATGGCTGAACCAAGGAAGTCTCATCTGGTAGAGGCAAAGAACTTCCTGAAGTATGTCAAGATAACTTCTGACATAAGACTCCTCTATCGTAGAGATACGGACTTTGCTTTGCTTGGATACACGGATGCTGACTATGGTGGTGACTCGGATGATCGGAGATCAACTTTGGGTTATGTTTTCACTTGTGGTTCAGCTTGTATTTCGTGGTGTAGCAAGATGCAGGATTCTATGTCCGTGTCTACTACGGAAGCTGAGTATTAGGCTTCGGCCTTGGCTGCTCGGGAAGCCATCTGGTTGCGAAGGCTTGTAGAGGATGTTCATAAAGAAGTGCAAGGGCCTACTTTACTCCGGGGTGATAATGAGAGTGCTCTCAAACTGGTAAACAATCTAGTGTGTCATGCAAGGACCAAGTATATTGAGATCGAGCACCATTTCATAAGGGAGAAGGTGTTGGAGGGATCTCTTCTTGTCGGGCATGTTCGGGGTGAAGATAATCTTGCTGACATCTTCATGAAGCCGTTATCGAAGGGGCCTTTTCAGCGGTTACGTGGCTTGCTGGGCTTGATCACCACTTCTAACTTCAAAGGGGAGTGTTGAAATTTGTGAAGTGGAAGTGGGTGATGGGCAGGCCGGGCGAACTGTGCGGCCTGAGTGGTCTGAGTCCGCAGCCTGGGCGGACTATGGGTTGCGGCCTGGGTGTTGGCTGTCTTATTAGCTTGGCTGTTGAGAGAGGACTGTGCGGCCTGAGCGGTCTGAGTCCGCGGCCTGGGCGGACTGCTGGTGCAGCCTGGTGACCTTGGTTGTCTTGGTGGCTTGGTTGTTGAAGAGCAGCCTGTGCGGCCTGAGCGGCCTGGTATGCGGCCTGAGCGGTCTGATGAGCGGCTTGGTTGGCCTATAGCCAGAGAAGTCGAGCTTCTGGCGATGCAGACTGAGCAGACTGTGGTTTACGTGCTGTAGGCAGTGCCTTGTTCAGCGGTTTTGTGTGTTGCAAGCTTGTGTCAACCGACAGTTTGGGTGTTCTATCCGCGGGAGGCTTGCGGACTGACGTGTCCACGGTGTTCGCTGTGGCAGACTAGCCTTGGAGTTTGGCTGTGGCCCTTGCCGAGCTCTGGTGGTACAGCAGGTGCTAACTGCTGTGGAGGACTGCGCAGACTGATGTCGGAGTCTGGCAGTTGGCTGTTTGTTTGGGCAGCTGTGTGAGTGGTTTTTGGCGATTTGCTTACCTTGGTGGAATTAGCGATCTGTGTACCTTGGTGGTATTGGCGAGTTGCTCACCTTGGTGGAATTGGCAATCTGCTTTGGGTATTGGCGGACTGGGCCTTATCCGTCAAGCTCGCTCTAGGCATTTGGTGTTTTACTGGACTTGGTCACATTCTGTGACAAGTCTAGTTTGTCCGCAGTATTCGCCAAGTCCGCTGTTGACCGGGCGGATTGCCTTTGGTCATGGACTTGTGGCGGATGGAGGCTTTGCTCTTGTGCTGTGTAGACTGCCTCTTGTTTATGCGGACTGTCACTGAAGGAGTTGTGGCTGTCCATGTGATGATGTGTGCGGACTGTGCGGACTGTTCCTTGTCCGCATAGTGTGGGCGGTCTGGTTCAAGGCCGTCTGGTAGCGAACATCGGTGCCTTGCTTTTGGCGGTTTTCTTGGAATCCGGCTAAGTCTTTGCGGACTCAGCGGACAGATGTTTGATAGTGTGCGGGCTGGGGCGGTGATTCTATGCTCTAGGGTGGTGACCACACTCCTCACCTCGCCTATAAATAGAACCACCGACACGTCTACAGTAACAGAGTGAACAGTAAGTTGGGATTGGGAAAGTGTTGCGGTCTGCAGTTTTCTGTCCGCGCGGGTTGAGTAGTGCTGACGGTTTACTGTGTGCAGGTCGCGCAGCTAGCTTCAAGGAGCCAGGAGTTGGGCATTGAAGTGTGCGATCTCTGCGGTCTCAGCTGGTCGCTTTTGCGGCTTGTCAGTTTTCTCCCTCAGCTTGTTCAAGTTCCAATAACCTGTCTGCCGGTCTCTGGCGGGTAGGCGGTCTGTTCCTCAGTTCAGCATGCAGCGAATAACGGTGTGTCCGCTTGACCTCGCGGTCTCGGTGGACTCCGTGGGCTATTCAGCTTGTAGCAGTTGCAACTCGGGCAGCTTGGGCGACCTTGGCGGACTAGGCGGTCTCGGCGGTCTCCAGTACTGTCCGCCCGGCTTGTTTTGTTCTTTCTGTTTGTAGCTTGTGTACTAGCGAAATCTTGTCTCGCTATGTATACGTTACCTTGTAAATAAGTGTGAATGAATATAAGACCTGCTTGTTCTTCCATTTGTGGTTGGTGTTAAACTTGCTCCTTGGGCTTCCGCATGATCAAAGTGTGAACTGGGTAGTTCTGAGAATATTAATTTGGCTTTAGGCTACCTTGCGGACCGCTTTGAGAAATTTCAACAGGACAGGTTTTAAAGAACATTAACAGTGTATACCCTTCTGAGGAATGAATTAACCATCTGGAAAGGAATTCTCAAAGGAAGAGAATATTCAAAGAAAATATGGTGAGGAAAAACAACCCAAAGAAGATACCTCCAAGATATATTACCAAGCCTTTTTTATACTTTAAAATGCAGGAGAACAGAGCTGAAAGTCTAAAGCTGGCTGCTAATGCTAATAAGGGTGCTGAATCAAGTTCATCAAAGAAGTGTAGATATGAGTGATTGCAAGGCTTAGGGTTCTTTAAATTTTTTAATCAAGGTCTTATAATGTGAATCAATGATGTAAATATATCATAATTCTATCACTGAAATTAATATGAGCTTGCCCTGGTTATATTGTTTGTGATTGATGAGTATGTAGTTCTTATATATATATATCTTAAATCACAAGTTTTGCCTACTGTTAATTGGCTAAGGTTCTCTAAAACTGTAAATGATTATGTATCTTTTAATCATAATAATCACCTTGATAATGATTATACAATTTTTAATCATACTTTTAATGGTTATGCATGTTCTAATTATATAGTTAGCCTTCTATCAATGGGCTAGGTTTTAAAATTGTTAATGATTGATAGTTCACTCAAATTATTGGTTAATCAATCATAGTGCAAAGCCTATCTCATATGGGGGGAGTTAGCCCTCTACATGACTGTCTAGTTATCATGATAATGTATTATTAGACCTATCATGATACTTTTTGTGTTGGTGCACCTTAGCATGGATGGGTGTTCTGCCTTCTTCAAATAGGGGGAGATTGTTGGGAACAATACCCTTCAATGTTCCCTAGGATTTGAAGAGTCATCACAAATAAGGCTAAGGGTCACAATGTATTTGATGCTTGGTCTAGACTTTGTTTGCAGGACAGTCCTTGATTGGACAAGGGTACCCAAAAAGTAAGCTGGCAAGTTAGATTTTTGTCTAAGGAAAAAGCGTCGAGAACAAGAGGTTGTCTCAACACAACCGCTGAGACAAGTGTTTGTCTCAGTTAAGAAGAAGAAAGCGTTTAGACAACTGTGAAGAAGAACCACTGAGACAAGAAAGCGCTGAGAAAGCTAAGCAGAAGAACCGCTGAGACAAAGTCAGCAGACTCACTCAATGCTTCTAATGAAGGGCCAAGTCTACGTGCGCTGAGTGATTCAATATCACTCAACGCTTGATTATTTCTGGAATTTTTCTAAGTCTAGAAAGGTGTGACGTCAGCTGATGTCACCAAAAGTCAACAAGTCAAAGCATTTCAAAGCCGTTACGGGAAAGCCACAGTAGTGTCGGAAGCCACTATTTGTCCTCTTTTGAGGGAGGTGGCGCTTGTCCTCCATGACTGGGCCCATAGTACTATTAAGAGACGTTGAATCTCAAGGTCATATAAAAGGAAATGTTTAACTTGAAAACATTAACTTTTCTAGGGTTGCAAAAAGAGGCGGCTGGACATCATCATCTTCTTCGACGAGCTTGAAAGAGCAGTCTAATAGAGAAAGCCAGAGGGCAGATAAAGATAGTTGAAGCTTCTTCCACTTCAGCAGGATAGTTCTGGACAGAACAAGATAGTTGATTCTTCTGATTCAGCAAGAGTGAAGATAACTGTTGAAGAGGACTTGAAAGATAGGGGTTAGATCTGATTTACTCTAGAGGGGTGAGGTGAATAGAGTAATAAAACTTTTTGGTTGTTTTTAGTATTATCAGAGTAAAGAATAAGTGATACTAATATTAACAGAAAGGAAAAAATAGTCTAAGTTAATCTACTCTAACACAGCACAACAATATATCACAGCACAAAGAAAAGAGGCAACCAGACGACACAAGAATTTTATAGTGGTTCCCCAACCTGGGTACATCCACTCTTCTACCACCCTGGTAGAAATCCACTAGTAATTTTTTGATCAAGTGACTGCCACCAACAGGTTTTTGCTCAGGTGCCCTGTCACCACAAGATCTATTTCAATGGAGATCTCACAACTTTTTGAGCTTTTGATCAATTGCCCAAAAACCAAATAAACTTTTGAAGGGAGTTAATAAACCCTTTATACAGGAGGGGGGAGAGAGATTTGATGGTGTCTTCTCTTTCTCAAACAACTGAGAAAACTTAGTGGATTGCTGTTGTCAAGGCTTCTTCAGAAATCACTTGAAGCCTTGCTCAGGGTGTAGGTCTTCTTCCTTGACTTAAGATGATCCAGGAACTTCTGACTGATCCAGAGATTGTTGTCCTTGAAAGCTCCTGGAGTTGAAGTTGAAGAAGACTCTTGATAGTGATTGTTCTTCTTCTTCTTCAGTAAGATCAAGGAGAAAACAAAGTGTTTTCTGCACAGAGAATGTCTGAGAGATTTTCTGTATATGTTCTCTGGTTCTGTATCACTGTACTTATATTACTTCCGACTGAAAAGAGAAAAATCTCTTTTATATTCTCTGTCAAATTCTCCTTTGAATTTTGAATTGTCTGCATTGATTTCTGACTGCCTGGAGAATGAAAATCGGCTGGAGAATATTTGCTTTAATGAGTTTCCCCAACTATCCTAATTAATTAAGCAAGTAATTAACCTGATGAAGACCATAATTAATGCTGCCAATAACGTCTATATTCAGAGAATATGTGCATTAATTACTCAGGAAATTATTGCTAAATAATATATGGAATATGGATAGAAAATGAGGAAAATTCTAAGTTTGGAACTGCCACAGAAATCATCGACCGTGAAACAGATTTCGTCGACCTGAGATCCACGTTCGTCGAGTTGAGAAATTCTGTTCGTTGACCTGAGAAAACTTATTCGTTGACCTGAGATTCAAGTTTGTCGACCTGAGCACAACGAACTGCATTCTGTGAATAACTTGCCACTTATGCGCTCCAAGTTCGTCGAGCTGATAATCTATCTTCATCGAGCTGATAATCTGTCTTTGTCGAGCTGAGTTCAGCGAAAGTAATCTGGAAAGAATGTGTTGAAGTTGAAATCCAGACTTTGTCGACCTGAGCTCGAATATTGTCGAGCTCAACTCAGAGAATTAACTCTGAGTTCGTCGATCAGCGATCGACGATCATTGAGCTGAGTTCGACGAACGTCGAACTTATATACTGAACTTGATTTGTTCTAAGTCTTGAGTCATCTGAGGTCTTGTGCTGGCTGGTCCATGTATGGTTAAACCTAAAGACTTAGCCTAGACTCTAGGACACAAAGATATGACCCAGGCTATACATTATGGGTCAGACATCTTAATTAGTGAACCTAGCCCAAATCCAACTAGGGATCCAACAGTCTCCCCATATTTGGGTGAGGTCACTAATAAAAATGAAAGAAAACAATCACAAAGCAAAATAAATATCTGGCAGAAAATTTAAATGATATCTAGCAGATATGTACATAACAAGCTTTGTGACAGATTAAACAAGTATAGTTCAGAAAATCAAAACTAAACAAGATATTCATTTCTTCTTCTGCTGCTTTTCCTTGTCAGCTTTGTCTTTCTTAGAGGGTTGTGTGAATTTGATTTCTATATTGGGATTGGATACATCTCTTTTGGACATGGTCATGTTAGCAGCACCAATTATGTTGAGAGAAGTAGCTCTGGGTACAACAGCCTCTGGATGCAAATTCATATAGGCATCTACATTGAAAAATTAATTAGCCTTTTCATACCTTTTAACTTCTTCTTTTCTATAGGATGACATAGTTGAATATTGAGAAGGATCTCTGCCTTCAACTTTAGCTTTGTTAATCATTGATAATCAAACAAGCTCTTGGAATCTGGCCATTCTTGCAGTATTTTCTGTTTCAGGATCCACAAATGGGACTGAAGGAGAATCTGGCCTTTTTGGACTATCAACTTTTTCAATTTCAGATGATTTCTGTTGTTGAATGTCTTGTTGTTGCTATTTCTGCTGTCTGCTGCTGCTGGAATACACATGCTGACTGCTTCCATGTAGACCTCTGAGAAATGTTACCTGAAGCACCAGCTGGAGGAGGAGGCCCTCTCCAGTTCCTTTGAGAAGAAGGAGGAGTAGAGTACCTTCTACTCTTCTTCCTGGCTTTCTGCTCATTCTTGGAAAGCCATATCCATGCATGCATTCCTGGATATGGAGTAATATTCTGCAGGATGTAGTATGGATTATCATGAGTGGGATTTGGTTTGGGAGCAGCTTGAGGAACAACCTTTCTTTTCTTTACAGCTTTCTTCTCAGTCTTAGTATTATCAGAATCATCAGAATCATCATCATTATCTTAATCATCAGAAGATCTTAAAGGATTATCATATAAGGCATCAATGGACTTCAGAATATCTCTGGATATCTGCTTTTCAGCCTTAGGCTGTACAGGAGATACTGCAACTACAACTTCAGCAATACTTTCAGATAGTAGCTTATTCTCTTCTTCAATGTCAGCCATAATAATTTCATCTAAATCTGGAAGAGGACTATCATCCATTTTATATGTAGGAGGTGAGATAGCCTTTTGAGGAGAAATAACCTTGGGAGGGGATGATACAATTTGAGGCTCTATTACTGCAAAACTTGTCTTAAGTTGCTTAGCAACTGTAGGGCTTATTGGAGCAGTATAAGGGACTATAGCCCAGGAGTGCTGATAAGAAAAACTAGGGAGAATATCTCTGTAAGAAAAATGAAATAAATCTAGCAAAGAAACCAGATTGACTGTGGGATTTATAATATAATCACCAACAATATTTATTTCGGCTATGACTGAATCATCCATCTCTGTATCAGAATCAATTAAATCAATTATATCTGCAGGAGGGGCTATTTCTGCTGAGTCATCTGACATCTCAGAATCTGCTACTGCTGCTTCTGCTGCTGTACAGGGGGGAACTGGAGCTTCTTCATAGACCATCTCCCCATGACTGGTTTCAGGGAGTCCTGAAGCCAGTCCTCCAGAAGAAGGGAGAAAGCAGCAACTCTGGAAGAAAGAGAAGTGATGGAAGCAGAAAGAGGAGCTATAACAGCATTTATAAGCTTCTCAAGAGTGGGAGAAATAAATGCTAGAAGGTCTTTAGCTATATCAGAAAAGTCGAGATATAGGGGTTCAGGAGCAGAGGAGGAGTATGGAGTGTGATGTCCACAATTAGAACATACAGAGAATGCATTAGAGAAATCTGTATGCATGTAGTCTGGAGAAGTAGATTGAATGTCAGTGTGGATGACTAGAGGGATATCAGCTGAAGGAATTTCAGTGGGAACTGTGGTTGTAGTTGGAGATGTGGTTTCTGAACTGGAGAATGATGAGGAGATGGTGGAGGAGACAGTAGATTGAAGGTGTGGGATGACATAAATGTGTCAGGATGTATGTCATTTAAATGAGGTGGAAGTGGAGAGGGAGGTGGAGTGATGTGCTCAGGAGATGGAACTGGTGTTGGTGCTGGTGTGGGTTGATGTTGTTGTTGAGTTCGTGGAGTATGAGCTAGATAAGAAGATGGTTGTTGTTGTGGTTGTTGAGGAGGAGGTGAAGGAATTCTGGTGGAGAGAGGAATTTCTTCTGGAGGTGGAGGAGCGACTATCATTACCCTGGTGCCCTCAGAAGCCCGGGAAGAGGAAGAAGCCTTGGATGGCCTTGTGATTGTCCTCTCCCATCTGTCGAAAAGGGCAGAGGTAAGCCTCTTCGAGGCATTAAAGAACATTGTCGTGGAGACCAGTAGTTCAGGAGCTTTCTCTTGAAGAACGATTCCCAGAATCCTTCCAAAACACACTTCCTTCTTTGTGTTTTTCTTCATTATTAATTCAAACAATATTTGTTCCCAGTTTATCTGTTTCTTGTTAACCAGAGCACACATCACAAGGAACTGGTGCATGGTGATGTAATCATGTGCGGTATGTTTGGTCAGCAACACTTTGTTGACTATGTCTGCCAAAAACTTATATTGGACAGACAGATTCTTTTTTAACAGTTTATTGGGGTTTCCTTCTGTGTGGCCCATAGTATTCAGTATACTCTCATATTCTTCAGTATCTATATCTATGTCATCTTCCCCGGTAGATAAATCAAATATTTCAGTAAGAACTATAGGAGACAAAATAACCTGAGTGCCGCTGATAGTGCCTATCATTGTATTTGCATCAGGTGGCGTTGCAGAGAAAACTCATTCCCTTATTTCATTGGCTGATATCTTGATGTGGGTAGTCATGAACTGCTTCATTTTTTGTTCTTCGCATAGCTGGAGGATGCCGATGAATATTTGATCAGTATGTGAAAACGAATCAAAATCGACATCAAATCCCGTGTCGAACTTCATTGCAGCAAGGGTGTTCGCGGGAATCGCCATTAGTTCGCCTGCAACAAAAAATAAAGAGATCAAGTGCAAGGGAACAGAAAGCGCGGGACGAAGCTCGAAGAAAACCTAGATATATGGTTTTCAGAATATGAAGCGGCAGACTCCGTCCGACGAAAAAAAAATTCTTCGATCTCAGTTCGACAAAATATTTTATTGATAAAAGAGTTCGTCGATCTCAGTCAGAAGAAGTGAAAACATTTCGTTGAGTTCAGTTTGACGAAAATTTTCTGAAGCAATATCGTCGATCTTCGTTCGACGAAAAGAGCTTCACACACAGAGTTCGTCGATCTTAGTTCGACGAATTTCTCTAGAACTCTTCTCAGTTCGTCGATCTCCGTTCGACGAATTAAGGAAAATTCTTCGACCGCACACAGAAATTTAAATTAAGGCTTCTCCATTGATCATACCAAGCTGATTTATAAATAACAGATGGTTCCTTTCATCTAAGGGTTTGGTGAAGATATCTGCTCTTTGCAAATCAGTGTAGATGTAGACAAGCTTAATTTTATTTTTGTCCACACACTCTCTAATGAAATGATGTCTAATGTCTATGTGCTTAATTCTACTATGATGCACTGGATTTTGTGCAATAGATATTGCATTTGTGTTATCACATAGTAAGGTTGAATTATTTAAGTTAAAGCCATAATCTAGGAGTTAGTTCTGAATCCACAACATCTGGGAACAGCAACTGCCAGCTGCTATGTATTCTGCTTCAGCAGTTGAAGTAGACACAGATGACTGCTTTTTACAAAACTAAGACACTAGTCCCATACCAAGGAACTGGCATGTCCCTGAGATACTTTTTCTGTCTACTCTACATCTAGCAAAGTCAGCATCTGAGTATCCAGTCAACTAAAACTCTGACTCAATTGGATATCAGAGTCCTAGACTAGGACAACTCTTTATATATCATAAAATTCTTTTTAAGAAAATAAGGTGAGATTCTTTAGGGTTCACCTAGAACCTAGCATAAAGGCATGTAGTAAATATTATGCCAGGCCTACTTGCTGTAAAATATAACAGGGACCCAACAATGACATTATATAATTTTTGATCAACAGGTTTCTCATGTTCATCAGAATCAATTACAACATTTGTAGCCATAAGTGTTTTCTTGGCTGAGGCATCTAACATCCCAAACTTTTTGATTAGCTCCTTAGCATATTTAGATTGGGATATGAAAATGCCATCAGGTAGCTGCTTAACTTGGAGACCAAGGAAGTAGGAGAGCTCACATATGCTACTCATTTCAAACTTTGAATGCATGTGGTCAGGGAACCTCTTGCATAGTTTGGAATCTGTATACCGAAAAATAATGTCATCTACATAGATTTGACTAATAAGATTTGATCCTTATGGTGTCTAGTGAATAATGTCCTATTTATAATGCCCCTAGAAAATTTATGCTCTAGAAGAAAACAAGCTAAGGTTTCATACTAAGTTCTTGGAGCTTGCTTTAAACCATAGAGAGCTTTATGCAATTTAAATACATAAGAAGAGTGAGTTGGAGAGATAAAACCTGGTGGTTGTTACACATAAACTTCTTCTTTAAGTTCACCATTCAAGAATGCACTCTTGACATCCATTTGGTATACCTTGAACGTTTTGTAGACAACATATGTAAGGAAGATTCTTATTGCTTCCATCCTTGCAACATGTGCAAATGTTTGGTCATAATCAATCCTTTCCTCTTGCATATAGCCTTGAGCAACCATCCTTGCCTTGTGCCTTATTATAATACCTTGGGCATCAAGGTTATTTCTGAATACCCATTTAGTTCCAATGACTGGGTAGTCTTTTGGTCTTGGAACTAAATCCCAAACTCTGCATCTCTCAAATTAGTTGAGCTCCTCTTGCATTGTAACAATCCAGTGGGGATCTTGCTCTGCATCTTTAATGGATTGGGGCTCAATTTGAGATATGAAGTAGACATGCATCAAGTCTTGGTTGAGTTGATGTCTGGTCTGCACACCAACTGAAATGTCTCCAATCACTTGAGATACAGGGTGATCCCTAAGTGTGACAAATTCAATAGGTGGAGTTGGTTGAGCAACAGCTTGGGGAATAAATTCCTCTTGTGGAATTATAGTAGCTGTTGGAGGTTCTTCACTAATTTCAATATCTTCATCTTCACTGTCTTCAGCAATGTGTGGAGAAGGATGGCTAACAGCCTCATTGGTGAGGGTTAATTCATTCAGCTTCTCACATAAATATGGTTCCTGCAAAGAATCACTGGTACAAATTTCTTTCTCCTTATAAAATATATTAGTCTCATCAAATGAAACATAGACAGATTCTTCTATTTTCATGGTAGATTTATTATAGACCCTATAAGCCTTGATTACTTGGGAATATCCAAGAAAAATTCTCATTTCAGCCTTGACTTCAAATTTTCTAATGTGCTTCTTATTATTGTTATGAATGTAACACAGACAACCAAATATTAAAAAATAGTTTACTTTAGGTTTCTTCCATTTAAGTAGCTCATAAGGAGTCTTATTCTTAAGTTTGTGTATAAGACTTCTATTCAGTACATAATTTGTTGTGCTCACAGCCTCTGCCCAAAAGAATAGGGGCAAATGAGCATCTACAAATAATGTGCCTGTAAATTCAATTCGGGTTCTATTCTTCCTTTTAGCAACCCCATTTTGTTGAGGTGTTCTAGGAGCTGAGAAATAGTACCTGATATCTTCCTTCTCACAGAACTCCTGCATAAGAAGAGACTCAAACGTAGTACCATGATCACTTCTGATCAATGCAACTGGAGTAGAGTACTCAATCTGTATGTTCTTGAGAAAATCTGTAAGAACCTTGAAGTTATCAGACTTAGATCTCAGAAAGAATACCCAAGTGAATCTAGAGAAGTCATCTACAATCACTAAAGTATAAGATTTCCCTCC
The DNA here is from genome assembly GCA_039583875.1 of Platanthera guangdongensis. Lineage (NCBI taxonomy): Eukaryota > Viridiplantae > Streptophyta > Magnoliopsida > Asparagales > Orchidaceae > Platanthera > Platanthera guangdongensis. The sequence continues at coordinate 10,701,164 of CM077155.1, forward strand.
TAGACTTTGTACAGCAATAGGGCCAAAAAGGTCCATATGTAGCAAGTACAATATTCTAGGTGAGTCACTTTTATTTACAGATTTGAAACTATTCTTTTTTTGCTTGCCTAATTGACAAGCCCTGTAAATGCTTTCCTTCTTGTAGGGGCAAAAAGGCAATCCTCTAATAAGGTTGTCCCTAGATAGTTTGACAATGTTTTTCAAATTAACATGACCTAATATCTTATGCCAAAGGTCATTATTATTGCTAGTTTGATTAAATAAACATATTTCAGATTTAGCTGACTATAAATTAACTATGTAAATGTTTCCTACTCTAGTGCTAGTCCATACTATATGGTTATCTGAAGAAGTAATAATATAGGAAGTTTTATTAAATGATACATGAAACCTTTCATCACATAACTGACTTATGGAGATAAGGTTGTGCTTCAGTCCATTTACATAAGCTACCTTACTGAAGGTGACTGCTCCAATCTTGACCTTTCCATAGCCTTCAGTCTGGGCATAATTGGAGTCACCAAATATTACTTTTGCTCCTAACTTTGACTTGAAGTTGATTACGTTGTCCTTGTTTCCAGTCATGTGTTTAGAACAGCCACTATCCAGATACCACTGTTGCTCTGTGGTGGGATAGTCTTTCACCTGCAAAGAAACAGATTAGCTATTCTTGACCTAGGTTATCTTGGGTCCTTCTTTCTTCACATAATTAAAGCTAGAAATATAAGAATATTCAGGTTGACATTTGTAACCTAAAGGGTGATATCTTCTAGGTGGTATAATCCATTAGTTAAATTGATTAAAAGAAGATCTTGGTTGATTATAAGTTTTAGAAGAATTAATGTTTCTGTTAACTTGAACTGGGTTCGACGAATTCAAGTGAGTTCGTCGATCTGAGTTCGACGAATGGGGATGAGTTCGTCGAACTCCACTCAGAGAATGAAAGTAGTCATTCTCTGGGCCCCAAAATCGTCGATCTCTGCTCGACAAACCATACTGGTTTCATCGATCGTAGTTCAACGAATAGTTATAGTGAAAGTTTACGTTCAGAGTTCGTCAACTAGAGTTCGACGAACTGTACACATTTCGTCGATCGGAGTTCGACGAAATCTATTGAACATTGTTATAGTTAGGATTTTTCTTATTCTGTTTCCTTTTCTTATTCTTTGGTTTTAATTCAGTTGGTTTATCATTATTATCATTTTCTATCTTCTCTTTTTCCTTTTCTGAGACAAATTTAATTGGAGTTGACAATATATTCTTCTGGATTAGTAGGGGTTGGCTTGTTGAAACACCTAATCCCAGCTTGCCATTTAACCTGGCATTCACTGTGCTTGTGATGTCCATCAACTTGATGCTTTTCCCATTTAGGCATTCTTCAATTTTCCTAGCCTCAGCTAATTCAGATTTTAATGATATTATTTGTTCTTGAGCTAGAATTAATTCATTTTTTAACTTAATATTTTTAGAGACAAGGTTTTCATGATCAGTTAATTTTTCCCTGAGTGTTTTAATTTATTTTTCAGAATATATTAAATCTATACACATGAATTTAAACTCAGTTTTAAAACTATCAGAATTGTAATCAAAGGAAGATAGTACCTGATCTGCCTCTGATTCAGAAGATTTTTCATTATCTAATTATTTTGTTTGTTCCTCAGCATTAGATGGGCTGCAAGAGGCATTAATAGCCATAAGGCAAACTTCCCTTGCCTTAGCTTCTTCTTCCTCTTCACTGGAGCTAGATGATGAAGATTCTTCTTCAGTATCACTCCAGGTCTCAGCCACAAATCCTTTCTCCTTTCTTTTGTGCTTGCTGGAGGATGGCTTGATGTAGTGATGCTTCTTGGAGTCCTTTTCTCTTCTTATTTTCCTTCTTTTTATTCTTAGGACATTCTGAAATGAAGTGTCCGGGTTTCCTGCACCCAAAACAAATAATTTCTTTAGTGGGTGTTTTGTCATACCTTGGTTTGTCATCATGCCTGGATGACTTTCTCCTAAAGTCCTTCTTTGCCATTTTGTAGAATCTCTTGGCTAAGAGACTCAGGAGTTCTTCATTTGATGTTGGAGCTTCAATTTCTTCTGCAGCTTTAAAGGCTATGTTCTGCTCCTTTCTTGTTGTTGGAGGAGTCTTCTGTTCTGCAGCTTCTTTGGACTTGATCAACTGCTCATAAGATTTGAGCTTTCCCAGAAGAGATTCTGTGAAAATCTCATTCAAGCTTCTGGCCTCCTTAATTGGCCATATCCTGGAATCCCAAGTGCTGGGGAAGCACATTAGGATTTTATCATTCACTTCAGTGAGAGATATTTCTTTGTCCAAGGTCCTCAACTCACTGATAATTGAACTTAATCTGTTGTACATGTCACTAACAGATTCTGATTCTTCCTACTTAAAGTTCTCATACTGGGAGATGAGAGTTGATCTTCTGTCTTTTCTCTCATTAGCTGATCCAGCAACCATCTGGTTTAGAGAGTCCTAGATGGCTTTTACAGATGTGCATTCAACCACTTTCTGAAATATGTCATCTGACATAGTCTGAGCCAATATATTCATGGCCTTTGCATCTACAATCTTTGCCTTTTTCTGAGCATCTGTCCACTCAGGTGGTGGAACAACATGTGTGCTTGAAGTTGAAGTTGATGTAGTAGTAGATGTAGTAGTAGCTGTTGGTTGAGGAGGACCTGTGAAAATAGAAGTATATATGTCCTCATCACTTGAATTCATATAAAGTCTAATTCTTGCCTTCCAGATTGCAAATTTATTCAAGTTGCAGACTGGAGGTCTGGTGCTTGCATAATATTTGTTCTGTGTCATGCTGTGAAATAATCAAAACTAGGAGGAATGAAGATCAGATCTAACAAATGATCTTTTGGTTCAAGTGTTAGCTTGTACAACCAAAGAAACAACCCTCTGATACCAATTGAAAGGTAGAGGTTAGATCTGATTTACTCTAGAGGGGGCGGGGGATGAATAGAGTAATAAAACTTTTTGGCTGTTTTTAATATTATCAGAGTAAAGAATATGTGATACCAATATTAACAGAAAGGAAAAAAACAGTCTAAGTTAATCTACTCTAACACAACACAATAATATATCACAACACAAAGAAAAGAGGCAACCAGACGACACAAGAATTTTATAGTGGTTCCCCAACTTGGGTACATCCACTCTTCTACCACCCTGGTAGAAATCCACTAGCAGGTTTTTGATCAGGTGACTGCCACCAACAAGTTTTTGCTCAGGTGCCCTGTCACCACAAGATCTATTTCAAGGGAGATCTCACAACCCTTCGAGCTTTTGATCAGGTGCCCAAAAACCAAATAAACTTTTGAAGGGAGTTAATAAACCCTTTATATAGGAGGGGGGAGAGAGATTTGATGGTGTCTTATCTTTCTCAAACAACTGAGAAGACTTAGTGGATTGTTGTTGTTAAGGCTTCTTCAGAAATCACTTGAAGCCTTGCCCAGGGTGTAGGTCTTCTTCCTTGACTTGAGATGATCTAGGAACTTCTGACTGATTTAGAGATTGTTGTCCTTGAAAGCTCCTGGAGTTGAAGTTGAAGAAGACTCTTGATAGTGATTGTTGTTCTTCTTCTTCTTCAGTAAGATCAAGGAGAAAACAAAGTGTTTTCTGTACAGAGAATGTCTGAGAGATTTTCTGTATATGTTCTCTGGTTCTGTATCACTGTACTTCTATTACTTCCGACTGAAAAGAGAAAAATCTCTTTTATATTCTCTGTCAAATTCTCCTTTGAATTTTGAATTGTCTGCATTGATTGCTGACTGCCTGGAGAATGAAAATCGGCTGGAGAATATTTGCTTTAATGAGTTTCCCCAACTGTCCCAATTAATTAAGCAAGTAATTAACATGATGAAGACCATAATTAATGCTGCCAATAACGGCTATATTCAGAGAATATGTACATTAATTACTCAGGAAATTTTTTCTAAATAATATATGGAATATGGACAGAAAATGAGGAAAATTCTAAGTCTGGAACTGCAACAGAAATCGTTGACCATGGAACAGATTTCATCGACCTGAGATCCACGTTCGTCAAGCTGAGAAATTATGTTTGTCGACCTGATAAAACATGTTCGTTGACCTAAGATCCAAGTTCATCGACCTGAGCATAGCGAACTGCATTCTGTGAATAACTTGCCAATTCTGCGCTCCAAGTTCATCGAGCTGATAATCTGTCTTCGTCGAGCTGAGTTCAGCGAAAGTAATCTGGAAAGAATGTGTTGAAGTTGAAATCCAGACTTCATCTACTTGAGCTTGAATATCGTCGAGCTCAACTCAAAGAATTAACTCTGAGTTCGTCGATTAGCGATCGACGATCGTTGAGCTGAGTTCGACGAACGTCGAACTTATATACTGAACTTGATTTCTTCTAAGTCTTGAGTCATCTGAGGTCTTCTGCTGGCTAGTCCATGTATGGTTGAACCTAAAGACGTATCCTAGACTTTAGGATACAAAGACATGACCCTGGCTATACATTATGGGTCAAACATCCTAATTAGTGAACCGAGCCCAAATCCAACTAGGGATCCAACTGGACTCATTCCTTCAGTAGCAGGTAGCTGAGTAAATCTGATCAGCAAAGAAGTTCGCTGCTAAAGAGGACTCTTTTCTTCAACAACAAGTGGTCTAGACTGAAATCTACTCGGTCCAGCAAGGTAGACTCAGAGAGTAATCTCTAAGTCAGTTATTTAATCATTTCATTTAAATTACCCTGTAGGATTCAATGTTTACTGAATCTGAGTGTATGCCTAAGTAATTAGGCTGAGTACTAGATCTTTTTAGATCGGAGTAGTAGGAACACTTGGTGTTCTGAGGTAAGTGATTGGTGAATCACTGAGCTGTAGGATCCAAGTGTGGATCTGTGAGTAGGACTATCCTCCCAGCCTAAGTAGTAGGGCTTTGTGCCTGAGGTAGGTGACTATAAAGTCACTGTGTTGTACGTGACAGGATTGTCACTGAGCTGTAGGTCTTGGAGGAGACTGAGTGTAGGGCCTCGTGCCCGAGGTAGGTGATTAATTAATCACTGAGTTGTAGGTGCCTAGAAGGGCACTGAGGTAGGTACCTGTGGGGTATTGAGCTGTAGGAGTGCTGCAACACTCTGAGAGTAGGGATGTGTGCCTGAAAATATAGGTTTGAGAAGCTTGAGCTGTAGGCCTTTATGTAAGGCTGAGGTAGGTGGCTTGAGGGTCACTGAGTGTAGGAGCACTGCAGATCTATGAGGAAGGAACCTGTTGGTTCTGAGGTAGGTGTCCTGAAAAGGATACTGAGTGTAGGAACTTGCTGAAGTTCTGAGTGTAAGGTTGAGGCCTAAGGTGTAAGCTCTAAGTAGCACATTTGGAGGAGTTTGGCCTTTTCTAACAAGGGTTAGAAAGGTGGGAGGGACAGTGGATGTACCCATAATTTGGGGAACCGCTATAAATCTTTGTGTGCATGTTTGTGTATTTATTTTTCTTTTATTAATTGCAGGTGTTAAGGACAAGCTCTAGATCACCCTATTTTGAAAGCTAAAAGAAAGCAACAAGATAGTAAAAAGACTCAAAAAGATTTAAAGACCTATTCACCCCCCTCTAGGTGACCAGCTAACCTTGAAATAAAAACTTTCACATACTTCCTCTGTGAAAGAACCATCGAGTTCCGCTCTCGTGAAATCTCAATTCCCAAACATTACTTCGGAGTTCTCATATCCTTAGTAACAAAATGTTGCCGAAGATCATTCATTTGGCTAGATAAATGCCTTCTTTATTATCCTCGGTCAAAAGAATATCATCAACGTAGAGAGCAAGAACTACAAGGCCTTTAGTAGTCTTGCATATAAACAAAGAATGATCAGCAGAGCTTCGAATGAACCCAATAATAGAAACAATTACACTAAACTTTCAAACCAGACTCGTGGACTTTGCTTTAAACTATAAATCTCCTTCCAAAGCCTGCACACCTGACACTCCCCCTGAGCAACATACCCAGGAGGTTGCTCCATGTAGACCAACTCTTGCAAATCCCCATAAAGGAAGGCATTCTTCACATCTAATTGAGACATTTCCCAATCTGGATTAACAACCACAGAGAAGAGAACACGGATAGTGCTAATGCGAGCAACAAGAGAAAAGGTATCAAAGAAATCTACCTTATATGTATGAGTAAACCCTTTCATAACAAGTCTTGCCTTATAGCGATCAACAAAGCCATCTGGAAGATACTTAACCACAAAGACCTACCGACAACCAACCACATCAATACCCAGAGGTGGTGGGACAAGAGTTCAAGTCCCTCTCTTAGTTAACGTGTTTATTTCCTCATCCATAGCAGCTTTCCACTAAGGAATAACAAGAGCTTCTTGATATATTTTTGGAATGATTGTAGAAGAAATAGCAAGAACAAAACGCCTGACACTCGGGGAAAGCTGAGCATATGAGACAACAACATTAATAGGATGCTGAGTGCATTATCGAACTCCCTTTTGTAGGGAAATTGGAAGATCAAGATCATTACTAGTCGGAGGAGGCAATGTACTGTCAGAAGAAGGAAGAGGCTCTAAAATATGCATAGAAGGTGCCAAGGGAAACGCATCAGGCTCCAAATAAAGAGACAAAGCAAGAGGAGTAGATGTGGAAAGAACTGGCTCTGGCGGAGGTGCCAAGAGAATAGGCAGGGAAGAAAAAGTATCTACCAGCATGAGAGAAGAAGTAGGGGAGAAATATGGTGTATCTTCAAAAAAGGTAACATCAGCTGAAACATATTATTTGCGCGGATGGGGATAAAAATAGCGATAGCCCTTCTGCGTCAGACAATAACCAAGAAAGATACACTTAACAGAACGAGGAGAAAGTTTGTCATGACCAGGAGAAGGTACGTGAACAAACGTCGTACATCCAAAAAATTTCAGAGGTAAAGGAAACGGCTCGGCCTCAGGATATAAAATAGAAAAATGAGTCTTGTGTTGAAGAGTGAAGGAGGGAATACAATTGATGAGAAATCAAGAGAGGAGAACAGCATGCCCCCAATAAGACCGAGGAACCTTCATTTGTATGCAAAGGCTGCGAGCAACATCTAATAGATGACGATTTTTGCATTCAACAATGTGATTCTGTTGAGAGGTATATGGACAAGTAGTTTTATGAATCAGGCCATGGTTCGCACAAAAATCAGAGAACTGATGGCTGATATATTCCTTGGCATTATCAGTATGAATAACCTGAATGGGCGCACGAAACTGTGTGAAGATCTCATTATAAAATGCAGTGAACACAGAGAACAGTTTAGAACGATCTTTCAAGAGATATAGCCAAGTGCATATGGAGAAATCATCAATAAACGTGACAAAGTATAAGCTACCTCGCTCATCAATAGCAATAGGGGAAGGACCCCAGATGTCAGAATGAACAAGTTCAAAAGGATGCAAAGAACAACGTCCTGTTCGAGCTGGGAAACAACAGCGATGATGTTTACCCAACTCATATGCTTCACAGTTCAAAGGAGAATCTTCGGAAGGAAGTTCTGGAAAAAGTTGATGAATGAGGCAAGAAGGAGGATGACCAAGACACGATGTCATTGTTGAATAGAAGAAGAAGCAGAAAAAGCAACGTCGTGATCAAGAAAAAAGAGGGCACCACTTGCAGTCTCACTAGCGATGGTAGCTTTGGAGACAGAATCGGAGAAAGAACAAGTGGTGCCAGTAAAAGTAACCATGCAATATAACTTAGTGCAAAAAGCATGAACAAATAGTAAATTACACCGGAAAGTAGGGACATAGAGAGTGTCCTCAAGCAGTAAAGACGAAGAGAGACACACAGTGCCAATACCATGTACAGGAGCAGAAGTTCCATCAGCAATAATAACAGAGACAACCTGTTATGTTCAAGCAAAGAGGAAAACAAACGAGAGTTGCCAGTCATGTGACAAGTGGCGCCAGAGTCAATTAGCCACCTATCAGAGGAAGCCACAAGAGCACAAGTAGTAAAAGAGAGAAGGGAATCCATCCGCAAGAATAAAACGTAAAGCAGAAAGACTAACTGCACGGTTAGAAATAATCCGCACAAGAACAAGACGGCACAGATGGTGTAGAAAGAAACCGACCACAGTAAAGGTCACAGAAAAAGAAGAAACCGCACGATCACGGTGTCAACACACCAGCGACAAGAAAAAAAACGCCGCGAACAAAATGCGGAACCCACAACAAAGAAGAAACAAGCCGTAGGAAGACAAATCGCGGTAAGAAAGAAGAGAAGGAGCAAACCACGAAGAAGTCGCGTGAACAGAACAAGCCGCAATAAAGGGTGACTAACAAAGGTGACAAGAGCAAAAGAAGCCGCACATCAAATCGCACGAACACCATAGGTCGCAGAGACAAGTGACTAGCAAAGAAGTCGCTCCAATAAGAAGAAAGAGAAGAGCAAGAGCCCGCCCGGTCAAGGTGACAACACACCAGTGGTAGGAAGAAACCGCGACCAAAAGGCGAAACTCGCAAAATAAGTGAGGTTAGCAGAGAAAGTCGGGCGAACAGAAAAGCCCGGTAACAATCAAGTCACAAGCACAACAAGAAGCAATGGAGGGAAGGGAAGGGAAAGAAACCGAACAAACTGAAAGAATCTGGACGAAGCCGGTGGAAGAGTCTGCATGGTTAAAGCAACAAACCGCGATCTTCATGAAGCAATGGATCAGTTCTCTCTGATATCATGTGAAAAATTGACAAAGTGTTGGGTCCATTGCCCACAATGTTCCCTAGATTGGATTTGAAGAGGCATCTCCATCAACACTAATAGCATAGTTGCATTTGATGTTGTTTAAGCTCATCTTGTGCATGATATTCCATAGAACAAGTCTAGTGATGTGACAGCTGATCATAAGGCAGAAAGGTGGACACCAAGAGAAGATGCTGGAAAGACAGGAATTTGCCTAAGTCAAGGAGGAGTTGACATTGCAGTTAAGTTCATAGGCGTTGAGTGAAGCAAGCTCACTCAATGCTAGAGGTAAGAAAGAATGTTGATAAGCCAAAAATATGGCTAAGTAGTTTGACGTTGAGTGATGAAGACACACTCAACGCCATACAACAAAAAGGCTGTAAAGTTGAACTTAGTCGAACTTAGTTCAAAATTCGTCAAACTAAGTCCAGAGTTCGTCGAGCTGAGCTCACCATTTGTCGAGCTAAGATCACAACAAAAAAGCTGTGAGTCGAACTTAAAAATTCGTCGAACTAAGTTCAGAGTTCGTCGAGCTGAGCTCACTATTCATCGAGCTAATATCACAGTTTGTGATTCTGAGTTCATCGAGCTCAGTTAAGAATTCCTCGAACTGGATTCAGAATTCGTCGAGCTCAGCCCACAGATCGTCGATCTCAGCACAACATTCGTCGAACTAAAGCCAGAAAAATTAACTAAGGAAAAACCGCTGAGATAGCTGAGACAGCTGAGAAGTATGCCTCAGCATAGCCGCTGAGATAAGTGTTTGTCTCAGCATAACCGTTGAGACAAGTGTTTGTCTCGGCATAACCGCTGAGACAAGTGTTTGTCTCAGCATAACCACTGATGCAAGTGTTTGTCTCAGTAGAGAACAAGAAAGCGCTGAGACAGTTAAGCATGTGCTTTTAAACACAAAAAATTGGCTAAGGCAAAAAACATTGAGTGAGGTATCCTCACTCAACGCTCTCAACGCCAGAGTAGCAGAAAGATTTTGGCTAAGGAAAATGGCATTGAGTGAGGCTTTCTCACTCAACTCTCTCAACGCCTTGATAGACAAAAATCTATCTAAGTGTTTTGGCGTTGAGTGATGATTACTCACTCAACGCCTATGCTAATGTTGCTTTATTTTTGGCTAAGTCCATAGCTGATGACGTCAGCAAGTCAACATATTTCAAATTAGTGGTGGGATGGCTACAGTACGCGACAAATGTTACCGCAGACCTACTGTACAACAGTTGGCGTTAAAGCAAGGTTGCTGCTGGACATTAAATGTGTGGGGCCCACTGCTCAAGCTTGCTACTGGCCATTAAACATGTGGGGCCCACTGCTCAAGAGCCGTTGGGTCAAAATAAATAAAAGGAAAAAAGGCATACTGAAGAAAAGTCTTCGGGAAAAAGCAATCAGGCAGTTCTTCTTCTCAGCCATTATTGTGGAGAAAAAGAACAGGAAGCTCAAGTCAGTAAGACGAAGAGTAAGATTGCTGCTGAAATCATCATCGTCAACAACAAGATAGCTAGTGTGATCTTCATCTACACCAGCAAGCAAACCCAGAATATTTCTCCGAGGAAAGTTGAAGCAGCCAAGGGCCGACCCTTGCTATAATTTCTTCACAGTTCCAGCTGTACAACCATCCTGAAGATTTTAATTTGGAAGTAGTGAAGAGAAGAAGCTTGAAGAAGTAGAGATCTGAAGGAAGACTCAGAGGACTTTTTCTCAGGAGTCAAAGTCAGGGCTAAATCACCTCAACCCAGGAAAGGAAGAAAAGGCAGAGCTATCTTAGTCTGTAAAGTTAGAGCTAAGATTAACTCAGCTCAGGTAGCAGTAATTAGCTGCAATAACTTCACTGACCAGCAAGAAATATCCCTGGTGCTGTGAAGTAGTGGTTAGGGCTGAGATTCAGGGTCAGTTCAGAAAGAGGCAAAACATTACTCTGCAAGTCACTTCCAGCAGAAGTAATTACTTATTATTGTGGAAGAAGTTAGGACTAAGTACTTATTAGTTCAATGAAGGTAGACTCAGGAAATAAATTCCTGTAGTCATTGTTGGGCTGAGTCTATCTCAGTCAAGAAGCTTGACACAGAGAAATTTCTCTTGTGTCAAGAATATTCACCAACCCATCTTCACTCTGTAGGATCCAATTATGGATCTGAGCTGTAGGGCTTAATTACCTGAGGTAGGAGAGTGCAGCTCTCTGAGTGTAGGGCCTTTCTGCCTGAGGTAGGTGACAAGTTTGTCACTGAGCTGTAGGTGCCTAGATGGGCACTGAGTTAGGTACCTGTATAGGTACTGAGTTGTAGGAGTGCTGTAGCACTCTAAGAGTAGGGCTTTGTGCCTGAAGTTGTAGGGCTGAAAAGCCTGAGCTGTAGGCCTTAGAGATAAGGCTGAGGTAGGTGGCTTGAGGGTCACTAAGTATAGGAGCACTGTAGATCTTTGAGGTAGGATTCTTTATGGATCTGAGGTAGGTCTGTCCTCCCAGCCTGAGTGTAGGGCTTAACAACCTAAGGTAGGTGGTCCGCTGACCACTGAGTTGTAGGCCTTTGTGGTTGAGAAGTCTTGGAGGATACTTAGAGATCCTGAGGGATCTGAGGTGTAAGCTATTACGAGCAGTTTGGAGGAGTTTGTGCCTAGTCCAACAAGATAGTTGGATAAGTGGGAGGGAAAGTGGATGTAACCAATTGAGAAACCACTATAAATCACTATGTGCTTTTTAATGTTGTTTTCATTGTGCAGGCTGTGTACATATTGAAAGCATAAAACAACTAAAAGCTATAGCTCTTAAAGAAGATAATTAAAAGAACTAGAAAATAGACCAATAACCTATTCACCCCCTCCTCTAGGTAATTTAGCTATCTTTGAATTAAAGACTTTCACAAAGAGCTAAATAAACTGCAAATTTTATTTCTTCAAAAAGATAATTATTACATAAGTATGAACCCTTATTTATAGAAACTGAGGGAGATGAGAGAATTACAACAAACAATGTGGGACTAAATACAATCCACGCGGCTTATACGGTTTGACATGGTCAAGCCGTACACTATACAAAAGAATAACAAAGCTCCTAATAGCACCAAGGGAACCACCAGTCCGCCAAGGAAGACCGCTGGGCAAGCCGATAGACCGCAATCGTGGGTTATCACTAGGCCGCATTTGCAGCTAACCATCAGACCGATGCTGCGGGTTGCCACCTGACCGCATCTGTGGGTAACCACCAGACTACAGCTACAACAAACCTTCAAACCGGAACTGCGGGTTGCCATCAGGTCGTAGTTGTGGCTTAACCACCAGACCTCCAGTAGAGGATCACTACCAGATCGCTACACCAACCTGTCAGACAATCAGACCGCCTAGATAGACTGCCGGGACTAACTGCCAGACCGCCCGAACTGCAAACTGCCCGACTTGAGGTCAAACTGCCAATTTCTAACGTGGAGATCTTGGCCTAGTTTTCGGGAGGAGGAGGAGCAGCGTCGGGAAGGAGGGTTCTTGCCTTCGTTCGTGTTTCGGGTCTTGGATTTGCGAGGCGAGTTCAAAATTACGTAGGCAAGGTCAGAGCGATCATTTTTAACCATCTAGATTTCTCCCATGGTGCCAAAGCGTACATCAAGTGTAACGATCATCTTCCTTGGACATGTGAAGTCCTTTATTTTGGCATTAGAGGGTAAACACTCCACGAACACGTGGATGTGGTTCTCCCGACGGGTAGATCCGTGTATTCCCATAGTATTACATTTAGATCCGGAATCGAAGTACAAAATAGACATGTCGTGTAAAGCCCATTCAAACAAGTTAGTCTGGATTGGTGATATTTCTATATTTTGTATGTCGGAGAAGACTCAGTGGTTATCGCGTAGATTTCAGAGTTGCGGGGTGTGCAGATGGCTGTGTTGAGAATACTGAAGGTAGACTCCAGGAAAACACTCGATTCAGGGGAATAACCAATAGACTGTCCCCTACCGCACACTGGTAGTTCTACCGCTGGCGAAAGCTTCTAGTAAGTTATGTATTGTTTGTGAATCCTGTCTCTGAGAGACCTGAGGGCTATAATTTGATTGAGCGTGAACTTAAATTGCACAACTTTGATAGTCATGTGTGCTAGCCTAGGATTAAAGTTATGGATCATGCGGAAAAGGGAAAGAGGATACTGACCCGCGTCAGGCCTGCGAGCCAGATGATTTGAGTACGTGATATGGCTGAACTATACCCTCCTCTATGCTGGTCGACTTGGAGTGGTTAATGTGTAAATCACATGACTTGTCATAGCACTGAGGAGTTGTCACTGGCCTTGACCCTTGTGAGACTGAAATCTCAAACATTGTTGACCGTCATAGTGAACGGTGGTGCGACCCTTGAGGTCTCGTGTACCAAGAATGTGTCATAAGAGCATGGGGCGTTGGCCTCTTGGGTCAACGTTTGTGGCTAATGGTGCTTAAGTTGCACGTTTTGATTGTCAAGTGTTATTTAAGCTAATGCATGCAGGGAAGAACACCGTCACCCCGAGTGAGGGGTGGAGTCGTTATAATTTGGTCAGCTAATGCTGACCGTTGCTTTTGTTTGACACCATGCGGTGGAATGTTGCATGCAGGTGTTGCTGAGCCAAGTCGGAAGTAGCGGGCTGAAGCCCAGAAAATCTATGCTGGCCCTCAAAGGCCAAAATGAATACTTGTGTTATTTTATCATTCATGTGTGACTGGACTGCGTGCTGAAGTATGTAACACATTTTAATTCAAGTTGAATATTATAAGGCCTTAATGCTAAGACCTTATTTTGTGTATTTGTTTTACATTTCTAGTTGTGGTAGTGGACATTCATATTTCAGTTGGGTTCTATTTATAACCTTTAAATTACTTCCGCTAGATTGCACTCTGTGTTAGGATGCGAAATATTAGATTATGGTTTTAATTTAGTAACACCTTAGTCTGTCCGTTGTATATGGCATCAGGCCCCGACCGGACCTTTTGTTATATGGTGACGGATGGGGGTGTTACAAAGTTGGTATCAGAGCCAGGTGTCGGTCTTCCTTATTCGAATTTGTGGACGAATTATTTTAAGGGGTGGTTGTAACGACCCGGGTTTAGGCCCTTTAGACCTCCCCACAGCATCACCCGACCCACCAGGCAGCCCATAGATAGCCCATGGCGCCACTGGTGGTACAACCAGAATCTATAAGGACTATATGTCGTACACCCCAACAAAATCTCTGCGCTTGTTTCTTAGCAGCGGTAGGTTGATGCCACGGGGTTTCGAACCCGCAACCTTGACAAGACCCTCCTGCAAACAAGGCTCATCACCAACTAAGCTGCACTTTTTTGTAACGACCCGGGTTTAGGCCCTTTAGGACGCCACACGGCATTGCCCGACCCACCAGACAACTAATGGAGAGCCCAAGGCGCCACCGGTGGTACATCCGGAATCTACAAGGCCTGCAGGAGGGTTTTATCAAGGTTGCGGGTTCGAAATCCCGTGGCAACAACCTACCGCTTTTGAGAAACAAGCGCGGAGATTTGACCCTGGTCGTTACAAAAAAGTGCACTTTTTTGTAACGACCCGGGTTTAGGCCCTTTAGGCCGCCCCACGGCATCGGTCGGCCCACCAGGCAACCCATGGAGAGACCATGGCGCCAATGGTGGTACAACCGTAAACTACAAGGCCTGCTGGTCGTACACCCTAACCAAATGTTTGTGCCTGTTTCTCAACAGTGGTAGGTTGTTGCCACGGGGTTTTGAACCGGCAACCTTGATAAGACCCTCCTACAAATCGGGTTCATCACCAATTGAGTTGCAGCTCAGTTGGTGATGAGCCCAGTTTGCAGGAGGGTCTTATCAAGGTTGTGGGTTCGAAACCCCGTGGCAACAACCTACCGCTGCTGAGAAACAGGCACAGAGATTTGGTTGGGGTGTACCGCCTGCAGGCCTTGTAGATTCCGGTTGTACCACCGGTGGCGCCATGGGCTCTCCATGGGTTGCCTTGTGGGCCGGGCGATGCCGTGGGGCGGTCTACAGGGCCTAAACCCACGTCATTACAAAACAAAAGTGCACTTTTTGTAACGACCCGGGTTTAGGCCCTTTAGACCGCCCCACAGCAACGCCCGGCCCACCATGCAGCCTACGGAGAGCCCATGGCACCACCGGTGGTACAGTCGGAATCTAAAAGGCCTACAGGCTGTACACCCCAACAAAATCTCAGCGCCTGTTTCTCAGCAGCAGTAGGTTGTTGCCACGGGGTTTCGAACCCATAACCTTGATAAGACCCTCCTATAAACATGGCTCATCACCAACTGAGCTGCACGTTTTTGTAAAGACCTGGGTTTAGGCCCTTTAGACCGCCCCATGGCATCGCCCGACCCACTAGGCAGCCCATGGATAGCCCAAGGCGCCACTGGTGGTACAACCAGAATCTACAAGGCCTGTAGGCCGTACACCCCAACCAAATCTCTGCGTCGGTTTCTCAGCAGCGGTAGGTTGTTGCCACGGGGTTTCGAACCCTCAACCTTGATAAGACCCTCCTGCAAACAGGGCTCATCACCAACTGATCTGCAGCTCAGTTGGTGATGAGCCCTATTTGTAGGACGGTCTTATCAAGGTTGCGGGTTCGAAACCCCGTGGCAACAACCTACCGCTGCTGAGAAACAGACGCAGAGATTAGGTTGGGGTGTACGACCTGCAAGCCTTGTAGGAGGGTCTTATCAGGGTTGCGGATTCGAAACACCGTAACAACAACCTACTGCTGCTGAGAAACAGGCGCGGAGATTTGGTTGGGGTCTACGACCTGCAGGTCTTGTAGATTCTGGCTGTACCATCGGTGGCATCTTGGGCTCTCCATGGGCTGCCCGGTGGGCCGGGCGATGCCATGGGGCGGCCTAAAGTGCCTAAACCCGGGTTCTTTTATGTGGACATTCATGGGTTCTTTTATGTTATAACAGCAACGCACATACAAGTGCTCACCACTGTAACGACCCGGGTTTAGGCCCTTTAGGCCGCCCCACGGCATCGCCAGGCCCATTAGACAGCCCATGAAAATACACATGTTTGAGGAACCTGAGAGTTCCAATGATTGCGTTTTGGCAATCTATTTGTCTACTAATCGAGTGTTTTTACAACTATAAGTGTGTTGGGTCTATTGATTCAAATTTCCCAGATTTGTAAGAAGTCAAATAGGTCAATGACATACACACATAATGTATTTGATGTGTGCCCTAGTTCATGCATGCAGGTAGTCCATGATTGGACAGGTGAAGAAAATGAGTTTGGTAGTAAACTAAAAATTTGTCGAGCTTAGCTCGAAGTTCGTCGAGCTCAGCATGGTGGTTGTCGAGCTCAACACAACATTCCATGGTATAAGCACAAGAGTTCAGGTTTCAAATTTCATCGAGCTCAGCTTGCAATTCGTCGAGTTCAGCTTACAAATCGTCGAACTCAGCTCAACACTTGTTAAGCTAAAGCCAGAAAAATCAACTAAGGCAAAACGCGCTGAGACCGCTGAGAAGATCAGAGTTCATCGAGTTCAGCCCACAGATCGTCGAACACAGTTGAAGCCCTGACAAAAGGCAAAAAGCACTGAGACCGCTTAGATAGCTGAGAAGAAGGCATTGAGACCGCTGAGACAGCTGAGATAGCTGAGAAGAAGGCATTGAGACCGCTGAGACAGCTGAGATAGCTGAGAAGAAGGCGTTGAGAGCGCTGAGACGGTTGTGATAAAACTGGCTGGATTTCTCTAAGTCCAGAAGCGTTGAGTGAAGCAGATTCACTCAATGCTTTTAATAAAGCAGGAAGCACTGAGACAGTTAAGAGGTAAACAGCTGAGATAAAACTAGCTGGATTTTTTTCTAAGTCCAGAAGCGTTGAGTGAAGCAGGTTCACTCAACGCTTCTAATGAAGAAGGAAGCACTGAGACAGTTAAAAGCAAAAACCGCTTAGACGGCTATAAAGATACCGCTGAGACAAAAACTTGTCTCAGCTAAAAAAAGCGCTAAGACAAAGGCATGTCCCAGCTAATAATGAAAAACTGCTGAAACCGCTGAGACAAAACCACTGAGATAAAGCCAGGAAAGTTTCTAAGTCCAGAAATGCTGAGAGCCAAGGATAATGGCGTTGAGTGTCTTAACATCACTCAACGCTTGATGAAATTCTGGAAAATTTTCTAAGTCTAGATTGACCACTGCTGACGTCATCAAAGTCAAAATTGCAGGAAGCCATTGCGGGAAAGCTGCTGCAGCGCCGAAAGATGTTTTGTCCCTTTCTGATGGAGATGGAGCTCACCAATCCTTGGTGGGCCCATATTCTATTGTGTCGTTGATTCAAATCAATGCATATAAAAAGAAAACAGTAAAGGGATTAGGGTTAACGAGTACACAAGGATCAAACGCAGAAAATATAGAAAGAGAAATAGAAAGAGGCGGCTGGTCATCTTCTTCCCATCAAGGTTGAAAGCTAAAGTCCAGCCAAGTTAGCCTGAAGGAAAAGAAAAATAGCTGAAGCACTTCAAAGTTCAACAAGTTTGTTCTCATCAAGAACATAGTAGCTGATTCATCTCTTCAGCAAGCTGGTAGCTGCTCATCTGTGCCGCAGAAAAGTGTGAGCTGTAGAAGAAGACTGATTCCTTCTACAGCAAGTGGGATGCACTGATATCTGCTCAGTCCAGCAAAGTTGACTCAGAGATACTTCTCTGAGTCAGTTGTTTTTGTTTTTCTTAAACAATTTGTATTAACTTCCTGTAGGATTCAGAAGATCTGAATCTGTGTGTAGGGCACTTTGTGCCTGAGGTAGGTGCCTTGTTGGGGCACTGAGATAGGATCCAAGTGTGGATCTGAGGTATGGCTGTCCTCCTAGCCTGAGTGTAGGGCCTTGTGCCTGAGGTAGGTGACTGGAGATTCACTGAGCTGTAGGTGATAAGTATGTCACTGAGTTGTTGGCCTTGGAGGAGGCTGAGCTGTATGTACCTGGTTGGGGTACTGATTTGTTGGAATGCTGCGACACTCTGAGAGTAGGGCTGTATCCCCAAAGCTGTAGGGCTGAAGAGCCTGAGTTGTAGGGCTTAGAACAAAGGCTGAGGTAGGTGATCAGTGGATCACTAAGCTGTAGGAGTCCTGCAGGGCTCTGAGGTAGGAACCCTTGTGGCTCTGAGTTGGATTCTGTGAAGAATCTATGTAATAGGCTGAGGGCCTGAGGTGTAAGCTCTGAGGAGCATAGTGGAGGAGTTTGTGTCGAGTCCAACAAATAAGTTGGATAGGTGGGAGGGAAAATGGATGTATCCAATTAGGGAACCACTATAAATCTCTGTGTTTGTTGTGTGCTTGCTTTTCTTTGTTATTACAGGTGCTAAAGACAAGCTCTAGATATTATAGGTTGATTGAAAAAAGCAAAAGAATTAAGAAAACTTCAAAGACCAATTCACCCCCCTCTAGGTGATTAGCTAACCTTGAGTTAAATAACTTTCAAGTGGTATCTGAGGGTGGTTACTCAAAAAGGATTTAACATCTGAGTATACCTCCAAGGTTAGATATAAGATAAGTAATGGGGTCTGGTGTAAACTACAAGGAATTGAGAGCCATAAAGTTACCAATCTGCAGAAAGGAAGGGTTTGGGCTCTGGAAGGAAAGGGTCAGACTATTCATGGAAGCTGTTGACCCTAGGATATACATTACAGTCAAAAAGGGACCTTTCATCCCTATGAAAGTCTCAGTTCTGGATGCCAACATCTAGACACCCAAGTCTTATGAAGAAATGAACAAAGACGAGCTCCTTCTTGCCTCCATGGATAAGAGAGCTCAAAATATTATTGCTAGTGTAATAGATGATTCAACATTCCAGAATCTGGTGCACTGCAAGACCTCCAAGGAGATGTGAGACACCTTAGTGGTGTTCATGGAGGGCTCAGAAGAGGTGAGGGATGACAGAAAATCCATGCTCAACTAAGAGTATGAGGCCTTCAAACAAGGAAAGTCTGAGGGCATTGCTGAAAGTTTTGAAAGATTCTTTAGAACTGTCAATGAACTGAGAACATATGGAAGGGTCTTCAGCATCTATGAGCTGAATGACAAATTTCTCAGGTCCCTCATAAAGGATTGGGACACAAAGATCTATGTCATTAGAGAGATGGGCAAGCTAGCTGACACACCACCTCCAACCCTATTTGGAAAGCTACTGTCCTATGAGATATAGCTTGCAGCAAGGAAGGAAGAAGAAGAGAAGAGCAGCAAGTCACAGAGCAAGGATAAATCTGTGGCTTTCAGAGCTGGTGCTTCAACCAGGAGCAGAAGGAAGACCTCTCTAGTCTGGAGAACTGCTGAGTCAGAATCTGAGAGCTCAAGGTCTAGCTCCTCTAACAACCATACATCTGATGAGGACCTTGCCGCCTTCTCCAGGCAGTTTCAGAAATTCATGAAGAAGGGGCATTGGAAGAACAGAAGGCCATCCTCCTCATCACAGCACAGAAGGAAATCCTCTAAGGAGGACAGGTATGCTCCAAACTGCAATAAACAATTTTCTTCTAATATTATTTATTTTTGCTACAGCAAACCTGGGCATGTAGTTGCTGACTTCCCAGTGAAGAGGAAAGAAGGAGGGAAGAAGCACCACAAGGAAAACAAGAAAGAGAAGTCTCTTGTGGCCAAGAAGGAAAAGACCTGGACTGACTCTTCCTCTGGGTCAGACAATGAAGAAGAAGAAGCCTACATTGGGCTTATGGCTGTTGCTGAAGAAGAACCTAAAGAATACCATATTGCTAGAATAAGAATAAGAGCCCCTCTGTCTCACTCAGATAGTGACTCAAAGGTGCATGAAGATGAAGAAGAAGATGCTCAATGCCTTAGATTGATGACAATGACAAATGAAGAAAGCATCCAGGATCTGCCTGGTCAGACTCAGGTAAATGCTAAATCATAATCTTTTATTTCAAGTCATGAGGCTGGCTTAGACTCTGAAGCTCAATCATCAAGAGATGAAGGAGATTTAGACTCTAAGGATGATGTCAATTCCATAATTGCCAAGTATGGAGAACTTCTTGAGGCATTCAAGAAATGCAAGCTACTTGCCAAGAGACAGACAAAAGAGCTTCTAAGTCTTAAAATCAAGTGTGAAGACCAAGAAAAGGCCCTCATTGACATGGCTGCTCAAGCAGCTCAGCTCAAGGAGATCATTGACAGTGAGTCTGTGGTAAGAGTCTCAAATGAGAAACTTATCCAGAAACTTAAAAATGATCTCTTAAATGAGAAATTGTTGTGAGCAAATTTTCTAAGCCAAACACTGTGCTGCCCTTAATTGATACCCACCTTACCCAAGCTGGTAAGTAAGGGTTAGGATTTAAGGAACCTGCTAGACCTTCCAATCCGAAAGGAAAAGGAAAAGGGAAGGCACCAGTTGTGCCTCTAGCCTCATTGCCTCACATTCCTTTTCAGAGAGTGTTGTTGCCCTCTAACAGGTATGACCATGAAAGATGTTATGGTCACTGGGAGAATGGCAGATCCACGGGTATGCACCAATGTGGCCCTAGCCAAGGTGGAAGATACAGCCATGTGAGAGCCTTTAAGGCTGCCCGTGAGGAAATTCAAATGGCCCATCCTGGACCATTTGTTTTTGGTGCCCCAACCCCAAAACTCAAAGATAATGTTGCTGTTGTGAATCTAAATCATCCAGCAAAAGTAGTGACTTAAGGAGAGTCTTCTAGCATTGCTGGAATGGCAATCTCAGATGATATCAGATGCATATTGGCTGAAAAGAGACATGCAGCTGGTGGTTCTCAGGAAAGTCCAAGACAACCTGCAGAAAGACTGTCTTTCAGTCAAACGGATGCTGAAAGAAGACAGAAGCATAGAGCAGCACATCTCCCCACTGTTCAGGAAGTAGTACAGCCTAATGCTGGTCTCAAAAAGAAAAGGTGATACAATATCTATGAGTGATGGTGTTGTGGCAAAGTGGGCCACTATGAGGTAGATTGCTGGCACAATCCTTCTGTGTCCAGAAGTTGCCAACCTGTCTGGAATTCTGCAGGAAGGCATGGTTATTTTTAGACTAATGTGAATCTAGGACCCAACAGAAATTGGGGTCCTATGTTAAGGTGATTTGTTTTCATTTCAGGTTAGTTCAAGTGTCAGTTCCCCTAAATGGTACTTGGACAGTGGATGTTCTAGGCACATGACTAGAATAAAAGAGCTATTGAAGGAGTTCACTCCAGTAAAGAATGGACCCAAGGTCATCTTTGGAGGCTCTGACAAGGGGATAACCAGGGGCTATGACAATATCTCAAATGGCATAATCACCATCACAAAGGTGGCTTATGTGGAAGGGTTGCAACACAACCTCATAAGCATAAGCCAACTATATGATCTTGGTTATGACATTTCCTTCCACAAGGATAAGTGTCACATCAAGAGGTTAAGTGACCAACGTGTCATCTTAACAGACTCTAGGAGTGAGAATGTCTATTGCTTAAATTTTTCTTTCTTAGATAATAGTTCCCTTATATGCCTAGTTGCAAATGACAAAGTCTTATATTGTGTCCAATGATACAAGAGACTGGCTCATTTGAATTATAAGACCATTGTTCAGTTCTTCAGTGATGAGCTTGTTAGGAATGGTCCCAAAATAAAATGCTCCAAAGAGGGTATCTGTGCTGCTTGCCGAAAGGATAAGCAGACTAAGACCTCTTTTAAGAACATTGGGGCCAAGGACTCAGTGATATGCTTGTATCTCCTGCATATGGACTTGTTTGGTCCTATGCATGTACATAGTCTAGGTAGGAAGGTCTACACCCTTATGGTGGTTGATGACTATTCCAGGTTTACTTGGGTGTTCTTCCTTAGAAGAAAGGATGAAACCCTTAAAATCTTCATGGATTTTGTCAGGAAAATTCAGAATGAGCTTGTATGCTCTGTGGTCAAAATAAGAAGTGATCATGGAATTGAGTTTCAGTCTGCTGCTATGACTACATTCTGTGAAGAGCAAGACATTCATCAAGAATTCTCCTCTCCAAGAACACCCCATCAAAATGAGTTAGTTGAGAGGAAAAACAGGACTCTCATAGAAGCTGGGAGAACATTATTGAGTGACAATTCTCTTCCTGAATATTTTTGGGCTGAGGCAGTTAATGCTGCATGTTATGTGCTCAATAGGGCTTCTATCACCAAAGGCCACAAGAAGACTCCCTATGAGATCTTGAAGGGCAGAAAACCAAACATATCCTATTTTAGGATATTTGGTTGCAAGTGTTTCACACTGAATAATGGTAAGTCAAAAGTGACTAGGTTTTCTGCCAAATCCCATGAGGGAATCTTTGTTGGGTACAACAATAATAGTAGGGCATATAGAGTATATAACTTGGCAAATCAAGTTGTAGAAGAATCTGTCCATGTAGTGTTTGATAAGTCATGCATGATTGACAGTGAGCTGTCAAGCTCTTTGCCTAGCTCTACAGGTACAGAAGTCATGATGGAAAAGCTCTCCATCAAAGATAAATACCCAGCTATGCAAGAAGAATGTGAAGAAGGATGTTGTCCAGAGGAAGCACAGGACAGTCAAGCTAGAAATGAAGACAAACCTGCTAAGAAAATAATAATCAGCAGGAAGCTGTTAGGCTGCCCCATACAGTCAGATATCTAAGAGATCATCCTCCAGATTAGATAATAGGTGAGGCTAGCCAAGGTGTACAGACCAGAAGCAGGAGTATCAACACAACTCTCTATTCCAGCTTTCTGTCACAAGAAGAGCCCAAGAAATTTGAAGAAGCAAATCAAGACCAATTCTGGATTGGTGCAATGTAAGAAGAACTCAACCAGTTCAAAAGGTGCAAGATCTGGAAGCTGGTTCCCAGACTAGATGGACACAATGTCATTGGAGTAAAGTAAATTTTCAGAAACAATCTTGATGAGAATGGCATTGTAATAAAGAATAAAGCTAGATTGGTGACCAAATGTTATAGATAGGAAGATGGGATTGATTATGACCAGAATTTTGCCTCAGTTGCAAGGTTGGAAGCAATCAGACTGTTCCTTGCATTTGCAGCCTTCCAGGGATTCAAATTATTCCAGATGGATGTCAGGTCTGCCTTCCTGAATGGAGACTTGAAGGAAGAGGTTTATGTAGAGCAGCCTTCAGGTTTTGTAGATTCTACCTCTCCTACTACTGTATATAGACTTAGGAAAGCTTTTTATGGGCTCAAGCAAGCCCCAAGAGCATGGTATGAGACATTATCTACCTTCCTCATTGAGAACAAGTTCTCAAGGGGGGAGATAGACAAGACTCTATTCCTAAGAGAATATAAGGGCAAGATCATCCTAGTCCAGATTTATGTTAATGACATAATATTTGGCTCTACTGATGACAACCTCTGCAGGAAGTTTGCTAAACTTATGGAGGGGAAGTTTGAGATGAGTAGTATGGGTGAACTGAAATTTTTCTTAGGACTCCAAGTAAAATAGACTGATGATGGTCTATCCATATCCCAGTCAAAGTTCACCAGGGAGTTAATCAAGAAATATGACATGGAGAATGTTTCCACCATAAGAACTTCCATGAGCTCTAGTATGCCTATAGGCAACGATGATCCAGGGAAGCATGTTGATCAAACTCTGTATAGAGGTATAGTCGGTTCCATTCTCTACCTCACTGCAAGTAGGCCTGATATTATGGATGCAACATGTGTCTGTGCTAGATATCAGGCCTGCCCTAAAGAGTCTCACTATACTGCTGTGAAAAGAATCTTGAGATATCTTAAGGGCATACCTGATCTTGGCCTATGGTATCCCAGGAATGGGGAATTTGAACTAACAGGCAATTTAGATGCAGATTTTGTAGGTTGCAAGGAGGACAGAAAGAGCACTTCAGGCTCCTGTCAGTTTTTAGGTGGAAGGCTTGTCTCTTGGAGCAACAAGAAACAAACAAGTGTTGCAATATCAACAGCAAACTCAGAGTATATTTCAGCTAGAAGCTACTGTGCTCAGTTGCTGTAGATCAAGCATCAACTTCAGGACTATAATATTCAGATAAGTAGAACTCCACTCTTTTGTGATTCTAGTAGTGCAATTTCTATAGCTAGGAATCCTGTCTCTCATAGCAAGACTAAACATATAGAAATTAGGTATCATTTCATTAGAGAACATGTGGAAAGGGAAGACATCTCCCTTGAATTTGTCTCCACAGACAAGCAAGTGGTTAATATCTTCACTAAGCCACTAGATGAAGCCAAGTTCAATACCTTCAAATTTGAATTGGGTATGTTGAATCTTGTGTAGCTTAAATTCTCTCTTCTACCATATGCTGCATTTTTTATTTTATAGGTAGAATATACTCTTCCTCCAGATTATGAAGAGAGTGTACAACTATTGAGGGGGAGCCAGCCTAACAGCTGAACTAGATTCAGTCATAGTGAGAATATCTATTGCAGACAGATAGCAGGAGACAAACACCTCAATATTCTCCCAATTGCAGAAGTCAAAAGGGGGAGGATAGAAGTCAAGGGTTTAGAAGAACAAACAAGTGGAACAGTTAGGATGACAGCATGCCAGGGGGAGTAAGTAATTCTCCACAGGCTGGAGAAATATGGTAACATTTCCACACTCTACTAATGTTTATTCTTTCTATGATGAATATGTTGTGTTGTCAATGACCTGTAGTGTTTTGACTTCTTCAAATAGGGAGAGATTGTTGGGTCTATTGATCCAAATTTCCCAAATTTATAAGAAGTCAAACAGGTCAATGACATACACATATAATGTATTTGATGTGTGCTCTAGTTCATGCATGCAGGTAGTTCAAGATTGGACAGGTGAAGAAAATGAGAATGGTAGTAAACTCAAATTGCAATTCATCGAGCTCAGTTTGTAATTCGTCGAACTCAGCTAAACACTTGTTAAGCTAAATCCAAAAAAAATCAACTAAGGAAAAAAGCGCTGAGACCACTGAGAAGATCAGAGTTCATCGGGATCAGCCCACAGATCGTCGAATGCTGAGATAGCTGAGAAGAAGGCGTTGAGACCGCAGAGATAACTAAGATAACTGAGAAGAAGGCGTTGAGAGCGCTGAGACAACTGAGATAAAACTGGCTGGTTTTCTCTAAGTTTAGAAGCGTTGAGTGAAGCAGATTCACTCAACGCTTCTAATAAAGCAGGAAGCGATGAGACAGTTAAGAGGTAAACAGTTGAGACAAAACTAGCTAGATTTTTTTCTAAGTCCAGAAGCATTGAGTGAAGTAGGTTCACTCAACGCTTCTAATGAAGAAGAAAGCGCTGAAATAGTTAAAAGCAAGAACCGCTGAGACAGCTGTGAAGATACCGCTGAGACAGAAACTTGTCTCAGCTAAAAAAAGTGCTGAGACAAAGGCATGTCTCAGCTAATAATGAAAAACCGCTGAAACCGCTAAAATAAAACCGCTGAGACAAAGCCAGGGAAATTTCTAAGTCCAGAAGCGCTGAGAGCCAAGGATGATGGCGTTGAGTGTCTTAACATCACTCAACACTTGATGGATTTTTGGAAAATTTTCTAAGTCCAGATGTTGATGACTAGTACTGACGTCATCAAAGTCAAAATTGCAGGAAGCCGTTGCAGGAAAGCTGTTGTAGCGCCGAAAGATGTTTTGTCCCCTTCTGATGGAGATGGCGCTCACCAATCCTTGGTGGGCCCACATTCTATTATGTTGTTGATTCAAATCAACGCATATAAAAAAGAAACTATAAATGGATTAGGGTTAACGAATACACAAGGATCAAACGCAGAAAATATAGAAAGAGAAATAGAAAGAAGCGGCTGGTCATCTTCTTCCCATCAAGCTTGAAAGCTAAAGTCCAGCTAAGTTAGCCTGAAGGCAAAGAAAGATAGCTGAAGCACTTCAAAGTTTAGCAAGTTTGTTCTCATCAAGAACAGAGTAGCTGATTCATGTCTTCAGTAAGCTGGTAGCTACTCATCTGTGCAGCAGAAAAGTGTGAGCTGTAGAAGAAGACTGATTCCTTCTACAGCAAGTGGACTGGACTAATATCTGCTCAGTATAGCAAAGTTAACTCAGAGATAATTCTCTGAGTCAGTTATTTTTGTTTTTCTTAAATAATTTGTATTAACTTTCTGTAGGATTCAGTAGATCTAAATCTGTGTGTAGGGCACTTTATACTTGAGGTAGGTGACAAAGTTGTCACTAAGGTAGGTGCCCTGTTGGGGCACTGAGGTAGGATCCAAGTGTGGATATAAGATAGGGTTGTCCTCCCAGCCTGAGTGTAGGGCCTTGTGCCTGAGGTAGGTGACTAGAGAGTCATTGAGCTGTAGGTGACATGCATGTCACTGAGTTGTAGGCCTTGGAGGAGACTGAGCTGTAGGTACCTGGTTGGGGTACTGAGTTGTAGGAGTGTTGCAACACTCTGAGAGTATGGATGTGTGCCTGAAGCTGTAGGGCTGAAGAGCCTGAGTTGTAAGCCTTAGAAATAAAGCTGAGGTAGGTGATCAGTGGATCACTGAGCTGTAGGATTCCTATAGGGCTCTGAGGTAGGAACTCTTGTGGTTCTGAGTTGGATTCTGTGAAGAATCTGTGTAATAAGCTGAGGTCCTGAGGTGTAAGCTCTGAGGAACATAGTGGAGGAGTTTGTGTCGAGTCCAACAAATAAGTTGGATAGGTGGAAGGAAAAGTGGAGGTACCCAATTGGGGAACCACTATAATCTATGTTTGATGTGTGCTTTCTTTTCTTTGTTATTACATGTGCTAAGGACAAGCTTTAGATAGTATAGGTTGATTGAAAACAACAAAAGAATTAAGAAAACTTCAAAGACCTATTCACCCCCCCCCCTCTAGGTGATTAACTAATCTTGAGTTAAATAACTTTCAAGGTGACTAGGAGCGGTGTGGGATAGTCGCATCAACAGCACTCCGCGAAGAGTAGTGTGCATAACGACGCGCCTGCAACCCCTCCTTCTGCAGAAAACATACGGATGGTAGCAGAAGCAGTGTTCGCTATGATTAATGCATAACCAGAATGGCAAGTGCAGCCTCCTATCCCTAGTGTAGCAGAACCTATGGTAGTGGATCAGGGAGCGGTAAAGCTCATAGTGCAGAGGAGAGCGACAAAGAAACAGTTAAAGCATGTGATGAGCTTTAATCCACCGGTGTTTTGGGGGATTGAGACCCCAACGCAGGCTAAGGACTAGTTGTCTAGAGTTAAAAGAGTCATGTCCGCAATAGAGACTGAGGAGTGACAGAAGGTTACAATAGCCACTTTCCTCCTAGACGACGAAGCAAGGCTATGGTGGGATGAGTTGGAGCTTCACCATCTTGCTGGGAGGCAACTTTTTGACATATTGATGGAGGAATTCTAAAGGCTATTTCTGGCATGGTTCATCCTGACCGCACAGAAGATAGCTATGGAGAATCAGTTCCAAAGGCTGACTCAAGATGAGAGTAGCGTGGACGATTACCTTCAAGGTCGTTATGCTGACTCCACTTTTACTAACGAGCAGCGCAAGACCAACCGATTCTATGAGGTAATACATGGTGAACTGAGATTGATACTCTCAGGTCCGATGGCGCAGGGCTTCCTAGTCCTGGTCGACACAACCCGATCTCTGAAGAAGGATATGAAAAGAGTTCAGGGTAAGAAGGACTTGTTGGTGAAAAGCTCGGAGTTCAAAGTACCAAGATCACCGAAGTTTGGGTACCGAAAGTGGAACAAAAAGGCCAAGTCTTCGGGACCGACATCTTCATCGGTTACTACTGGTGCATCTTCTGGGCAAGGAGGCCTAATTCACTGTTACAACTGTGGCAAGCAGGGGCATATAGCCCGCAATTGTTGGAGTGGCAGGTCAGAAAAGAAGACAGGAGCTTCCTATGCTAAAAAGGGGAAGACGGTGGAGTCAACCATATCCCATCAAGCTCCAGCCCAACCTAGAGTCTGCAATCTTGGCCAGCAGGAGGCCATCAAGCAGGGCGATGTGGTGACATGTATGTGTTAGATTTTAGTTGTAATATTTTGCATACCTTGTGTTTTATGCTTTGGTCGTATGAATGTCGTGTTTTAGGCTTTGTCGTGGTCATGGACTATCCGGCTCGAGCACTGTTTGATACATGAGCTTCATATTCCTTCCTATCCAAGGACTTTGTGTCTCATATCAGAGTGCCCACTTCTGTGTCTAAGGATAGATTGGATGTCATGCTGCCTAATGGATGTTCGATGCAGAGATAGAGTCTGTTGCATTAAAGTGCCGATTGGAAGCCAAACGTTTGACTTGGAAGTGTTACTACTATCGTAGTAGAGTTTGACGTAGTATTTGGCATGGATTGGCTCTCGGAGCAACGTGCGTTCATCGATTGTAGTTGGAAGACTATTAAGTTGCGGTTGAATATGAGTCAAGAAACTACTTTTTCTGGTATGAATGGGTCGAGCAAGACGATGATATCTGCCCTTCAAGTAGTTAAGACTATTCATGAGGGTGCGGAGTTGTTTTTTCACTCTTTTAGAGGCAAAGAAGCCCAATCCTGTTTTGGCCAGTATTCTAGTGGTGTAAGAATTTGCTGACGTATTCCCCGATGATCTCCCTGGAGCTCCTCCTCAACGTGAGATTGATTTAACCATCGAGTTGGTGCCTGGTTCCAAACCTGTGTCATAGTCTCCTTACCGCTTAACACCAAGGAAAATGGCAGATTTGAAAGCGCAGCTTCAAGAATTGATAGAGCAGGTGTTGGGTATTGTATCCACAACGTACCTGATTTGAAGAAGCCCCTGAACAAGCTAAGGAAAATAGACAATGTATTTGATGAAATCTTTTAAGTTGTGCTTGCAGTTATTCCACGCTAAGTACACACTAATGTCAGGGTGCAGTAGGTCAATATACACGGATCTGCGCGACGTAATCCCTCGTTGAGCAGATCAGTGTGTTGGCCTACGTGTACTCTATCTATTGGAGTGTACTTATTTTCAAGTACAGAGCTGTGATAATGCAAGAGCAGACAAGGAGCAAGGATGGGTCAAAGGGCAGCTCATGGGTGGAAAGACGAAAAATCGTCTAAGTAAGAATCGATGAGAATCACCAAGTGATTCTCGCCGATTCGGCGAGAATCACTAGTGATTCTCGCCGAATCGTCGAGAAACACTGGCTGATTCTCGCCGTCTCTATCCTGCTAAATCAGAGCGTGCAAACAAGTCAAATTCGACGAGAATCACCTTTGATTCTCGCCGAATCAACGAGAATCACCTTTGATTCTCGCCGAATCGACGAGAATCACTTTCGATTCTCGCCGATTTTGCCTTAGGCGAATTTCTGAGCACGCTGGACCGGATCAAATGTTAAGGCTATGTTTTGGATCGGTTTTAGGGTTTCTTCTAGTGGGACCCACAACGGTCATAAAGAGGTATACTACTGTATAAATACTCGCGTATTTTTGAACAGTAAGTGGAGACAGAAAACATATACTCCAAGCCGGCCGACGTGACCTAGATCGCAAAACCTGCTCCGCCGCCGTCGCCGCTCGTGCCAGTGGATCGCCGACTTTGATCGTGGTTTCTTCCAGGTCTCCCGGCGATAGAAGCTCAGCCAAGCACAACGTCTCACGCGTCTAACCAGAGATCCTTTGTCTCTTGATTCGTTGACCGGGAAAACCTTCCCCTTCCGAATCGATCGAGACGATCGATCCTAGTGTGACCGTTGGAAGACCTTGCTAGCTTTGCTACGAAGATTGAATCTCCAAAGAACAGCAGCAGCACTCCGTTGTCGCCGCCAATCCCGAGAACCAAGCCGCCGCCCTTCTTGCCGCCGCCGGTTTCGGGGAGATTCTCTCCAAGTGAGATCTAGGGTTGTGGACTCTTCGTTGACTTCAAGAACACGTCATTGAACGAAGAGGGACACCTTAGTTTCCATAAGTTGTTTGTATTTCTTGTACATTCTATATTCAATTTATTGTAAAGGAACGTTGGTTCCTAGTTGTAAGGGTTGGGTGCAACCCGTGTTGTGGGAGCGGTGACTCCTGCGTGTGGAAGGGTTCCTTCCGTTAGTGCAAGGATTGGATTTCAATCCTGTTGGTGAAGTGACCGAGTCGTCCCTGGTTGGGAGATAGGTCGAAGGGGGAAGGTGGATGTACCCAAATCGGGGAACCACTATAAATTTCTTGTGTCCTTTCTGTGCTGTGGTGTTTTGTTTTCTTGTGCAGGTACGATTTTAATTCCGCAAAAACGCTGCAAGACACCTATCCCCCCCCATAGGTGAAGGTAGTTGACACTAGGTGGACTTTCAAGTGGTATCAGAGGGAGGTTACTCATCAAAAAGGTTCACACCTTGAGTAATTTCCTGCCACTAGTGTCAAGAAGAAGGCAGACTTCTACTATGGACGAACTCAAGTACACAGGCAAGATCCCAGTGTGCACCAGGCTAAACTTTCCTATCTGGAAGGAAAGGATTAGGTTCTACATGGAAGCGGTCGATCCCCGACTCTTCATGATCGTGGAGGAGGGACCTTATGTCCCCACTAAGGCCTCCACTATTGATCCTACCAATAAAGTGCCAAAGAAAATATCTGAAATGGACAAGAACGAGATGGTGCTGGTGGGGCTTGATAAGAAGGCGCAGAACATTCTAGTCAGCGTGGTCAATGACTTAATGATGCAGAACTTCTGCAACTGCAGGACAGCTAAGGAGATCTAGCACTGCCTGATTATCCTAATGGAGGGCACTGATGAAGTGAGGGATGATCGGAGATCACTCCTGAACCAGAAATATGAGGCCTTCAGACAAGGGCCTAAGGAAGAGATCGGAGTCACCTTCGAGAACTTCCTCAAGATTGTCAATGCCCTCAAAGGATATGGACGAGTGTTCACTGATGGTGAACTTAATGATAAATTCCTTAGGTCCCTTACTAAGGAATGTGACACAAAGATCTGCGCCATCCGAGAGTTTGGCAGACTTGCTGAAACAGACCCACAAATTCTGTTTGGGAAGCTGATGTCCTACGAGCTTCAACTGAACACCAGGAAAGTAGAAGAAGAAGCAGAGAAGGCTGCAGCCAAGGAAAAGACTGTGGCCCTAAAAGCCATTCACTCCAGGAAGGGCAAGGGTGCGGTTTCATACCGTGCCAGGAAAAAGGATGAGGAGGAGGAATCCGGGCCATGCTCCTCCAGCTCAGAGTTGTCTGAGGAATATTTCTCCCTCATCACCCGAGAATTCAAGAAGTTCCTCAAGATGAGAAATCAAAGAAAGAGAGACGACTCCTCCTCCAGGCATCAGAAGAAAAATTACTCTTCTGACAGGTATGCTTCTAAACCGAACAAACATCGCTCCTCTGACATTATTTGTTTTGGATGCAATAAGCCAGGACACGTCGTGGCCGACTGCCACCAAGACAAGAGAGAAAAGGGGAAGGGAGAGGAGCACAAGTCCTCTAGAGATAAGAAGAAAGAGAGGAGCTACATCGCCAAAAAGCCAAAGACACTGAGTGAGTCTGATTCCTCAGACTCCAGTGATGATGAGGAAGCCTACTTCGGGCTGGTGGGTCGCTCCGACTCAGAAGGAGAATGCCCCCCATTTACTGGGAAGGTAAAAGCTCGCACCCCTCTCTCCGACTCTGAATCTGATCCTGAGTCTCAGGATGATGACCCTAAGGATAGCCCTTCGGCCTGTGAAGCGGAGCTCCTTGAGAAGTATGAGCTTCTGCTCAACACTTTCGAGGAGTGCCGTAAGAGATTGAAGGCTGAGAAAAAGGAAGTGAAATTCCTTAAGGGTGAGAGTGTCTCCCTAAGGGAAGAGATCACCAGTTTGATCTCTC
Organism: Platanthera guangdongensis; assembly: GCA_039583875.1. Taxonomy (NCBI): domain Eukaryota; kingdom Viridiplantae; phylum Streptophyta; class Magnoliopsida; order Asparagales; family Orchidaceae; genus Platanthera; species Platanthera guangdongensis. The sequence goes on from CM077155.1 coordinate 10,732,583, forward strand.
TCCGACAGGAGCACCTAGACCTGACTTCAAAGCATTCAGAGTCTCTTAAGCTCCTTGATCTTAAGCAGGAGGAAGTCGACAAGTTGGAAGAACAACTTGCGGCAGAAAGGAAGATCGTCAAGAGCTTCTCTATGCCAAAAACAGTTCTTCCATTAGTCGATACCTTCTCTGCTCAGGCCAAAGAAGCTGGATTGGGGCATGTAGGGGTATCTGGTTCCTCATCCAAGAGAAACAGAAACCAGAGAAAGAATAAGGCCGCCAAGAAGGCCTCTGCTGCTGAAAAGGGAAAGGCGCCACTCAGTCCTGTTGCGTTCAGAAAGCCTAGTTTTCCCTGCAACCAACATGACTTTGAGTCAACCTTTGGTCATCATTTCCGGCCCTCGGTTGCAAAGCCAAAGAGCCGATATGATGGTTGGACTTTTCCCCGCAACTTCGGTGAGAGTGTCTTCAAGGCACCTTATGAGGAAATCCACATGGGAAATTATGGTCAATTCTCTAGCGGCCATAATAGAAAGCAGGCACCAAAAGCCAAGCCTGTTATACTGAAGGAACAGAAGGTGAAGAAGTCATGTGACTACAATCACTATGATGCCTCCACCTCCAGATCTAAGGGCCCTGCTGTACCCACCATTCCCAGGGTAAAGCAGGAGCCTAGGAAGAGGTACAACAGATTTGATTGTTGGTGTTGTGGCAAAGTCGGTCACTTTGCCGTGGATTGTTGGTTTAATACGAGGTATAACGAGACTTCTTATGTTAGCAATGCGAGGCCGACCACTCGTAGGGTTAACCACCCGAGGGGGAGTATGCTAACCAAGAATCTAGGACCCAAGTTCGATTGGGTTCCTAAGGGAAATTAATTTTGTTTTGCAGGAATGTCCAAAGGCCACCAAAACTCCAATATGGTACTTGGACAGTGGATGCTCCCGGCATATGACTGGGACAAGAAGCCTGCTGCGTGATTACACTCTAGTCGAGAATGGCCCTAAAGTCATCTTTGGGGGGTCAGATCGAGGAGTCACCAGAGGTTACGGTATGATTTCCAACGGTATAATCTCTATCACCGACGTGGCCTATGTTGAAGGGTTAAACCATAACCTGATCAGTGTAAGCCAGTTATGTGATAAAGGTTATGACGTTAAGTTCTGCAAGGATAAATGCCTGATCATCTCATGTGCCTCTTCTGAGACGGTATTAACAGGCATTAGGAGCAAAAATATCTTCTGCATAAATTTTCTTAGTTTAGATTCATCTACCCCCGTATGCCTAGTGGCAACTGGAAGTGCATCTCTTTGTGAACAATGACACAAGAGATTGACACATATTAATTTCAAAACAATTAGTATGCTGTTTTCTAAAAACTTAGTAAGGGATGCTCCCGTTATCAAGTGCATCAAAGATAGCCCCTGTCCTGCATGCCAGATGGGCAAACAGACTCGGGCTACCTTTAAGAGCATTGCAGACAAAGACTCTTCCCGATGTCTTTATCTTCTGCATATGGACTTGTTTGGTCCAATGCAAGTTCGTAGCTTGGGAGGCAAGTCCTATACGCTAGTGATAGTTGATGATCACTCTCGGTTTACATGGGTGTTCTTCTTAAAACGAAAGTCAGATACATTTGACATCTTCACTAGTTTTGTCAAGCAGGTTCAGAACGAATTAAACTGCTCAGTGGTCAAAATCAGAAGTGACCATGGAACAGAATTCGAATATGGTGCTATGACAGAGTTTTGTGAAGAACAAGGTATCTTTCATGAGTTTTCCTCCCCGCGCACTCCTCAGAAAAATGGAGTTGCGGAGAGGAGAAATAGAACTCTCATTGAAGCCTGCACGACAATGTTGAAAGACGCTTCTCTCCCAGAATACTTCTGGGCAGAGGCGGTCAATACGGCTTGTCATGTACAAAACCGAGCATTGATCAACAAGAATCATCGTAAGACGCCTTATGAGCTACTGAAAGGCAGGAAACCAACCATGTCCTACTTAAGGATCTTTGGTTGCAAATGCTACGTACTCAATAACGGGAAGTACCCGCGTACTAAATTTGGTGAAAAATGCTTCGAAGACATATTCATGGGCTATAGTTCCCACAATCGGGCATATAGGGTCTTCAATAAGAAAACCCTAGTGGTAGAAGAATCAATTAATGTTATATTTGATGAAGGAAGCTTGCTTAACAGCAATTCTTCCAGCAGTATTCTTGAAGATGCAGGTGCACGACTTGAACAGCTGAGTCTCGATGAGACCGCTAAAGATGAAACTCCTAAGTACGTCAAAGTTTCCACCTCAACGTCAACTGGGAATGTTGAAGATCAAAATGGAGCAAATCTCTTAGAAGATGGAGAAGCTCAAGAAGTAGTCGAAGCCCCAGACGCCAGACTTCTAGAGCTCCAGCACATGAGGGATCATCCTAGAGATCAGATCATCAGAGATCCTCGTGATGGTGTCAGAACTCGAAGAGGTACTATTAACGAGATTTTGCATCTTAGCTTCCTGTCACAAGTTGAGCCAAAGAAGTTCGACGAGGCGAACAAAGATTCGGCATGGATTTTGGACATGCAAGATGAACTGCATCAATTCGAACGATGCAACGTTTGGACGCTGGTTCCCAGACCACAAAAGCACAATGTGATTGGCACCAAGTGGATCTTCAGAAACAAACTGGATGAACATGGTGTCATCATAAAGAACAAGGCCAGGCTGGTGGCTCAAGGTTACAAACAGGAGGAGGGGATTGACTTCGATCAGACCTTTGCACCAGTAGCAAGGCTCGAGGCAATCAGATTGTTCCTGGCATATGCTTCGCACAAAGGATTCACAGTCTATCAAATGGATGTGAAATCAGCATTCTTGAACGGGGACCTGAAAGAGGAAGTATACATCGCTCAACCCCCAGGTTTTGTCAATCCTACTTATCCCAATCATTTATATTTTCTTAATAAAGCTCTATATGGTTTAAAACAAGCTCCACGAGCTTGGTATGAGACTTTATCTAGTTTTCTTTTTGAGAACAAGTTCTCTAGAGGTAAAATAGATAAGACATTGTTTCTCAGGGAAGTCAAAGGCAAGATTTTGCTGGTGTAAATCTATGTCGATGACATTATATTCGGGTCAACGAACAATAATCTTTGCAAAAAATTTTCTAAACTTATGCAAGGAAAGTTTGAAATGAGCAGTATGGGAGAGCTAAAGTATTTCTTGGGACTTCAAGTGAAACATTCTGAGGATGGAATCTTCATCTCTCAGACGAAGTTCACAAATGAACTCCTCAAGAAATTCGGTATGGAGAATGCAACCTCTATGAGGACTCCAATGGGATCCACTATGTCTCTGGATAAGGATGAGAAAGGTAAACCTTTCGATGAAACCAAATACAGAAGCATCATTGGATCCCTGCTCTACCTTACTGCCAGTAGACCGGATATCATGTTCTCCACATGTGTATGTGCCAGATATCAGGTGAACACTAAGGAATTTCACTATGTCGCTGCAAAGCGAATTCTAAGATACCTTAAAGGTACTCACAATCTTGGCTTGTGGTACCCGAGAAACAATGATGTCGAGCTAATAGGTTTTTCAGATGCTGATTTTGCAGGGAGTAGGGATGACATGAAAAGCACTTCCGGGACGTGTCAATTCCTCGGAAGAAGGCTTATCTCATGGAACAGCAAGAAGCAGAATTGTGTAGCAACCTCCACAGCAGAGTCTGAGTACATCTCGGCAGGCAGTTGTTGCGCACAACTCTTATGGATCAGAAACCAGTTAGCCGACTACGACCTTCAGTTCAAGGAAGTACCGATGTACTGTGACTCCTCCAATGCAATTGCAATTGCCAACAATCTGGTATCGCACAGCAGAACGAAGCATATTGAAGTGCGCTACCACTTCATTCGGGAGTACGTGGAGAACAAGGACATCTCTCTCTGTTATGTCCCCACGGACAGGCAGATTGCAGATATTTTCACAAAGCCCTTAGACGAAGCCAAGTTCAGTCTTTTCAAAACTGAATTAGGGATGCTAAACTATGAGGAATGAAGCCTACAGAAGCTCCAGGCTCGTGTATCTAGGGGGAGCCTCTACCAGGGTGCAGTAGGAACTCAAGTGTGAGCACAGGTGCAAGCACTGAGGGGGAGCAAGGGGTCAAATGCAACATACCCCGATTTGCAGAAGCCGAAAAGGGGGAGGTCACCCTCTCGGCTAAGGCTAAGGTGGCTCCAAGTTTGCTCTCATGAAATTGGTATTGGTAATGACTATCTCTCTCAACTCAATTTTAAGTTTCTGATTTTCATTCCCATATGCTCTATTCACCTTAGCTTGTAAGATTTAGGCTTCTTCAAATAGGGGAAGATTGTTGGGTATTGTATCCACAACGTACCTGATTTGAAGAAGCCCCTGAACAAGCTAAGGAAAATATACAATGTATTTGATGAAATGTTTTAAGTTGTGCTTGCAGTTATTCCACGCTAAGTACACACCAATGTCAGGGTGCAGTAGGTCAATATACATGGGTTTGCGCGATGTAATCCCTCGTTGAGCAGATCAGTGTGTTGGCCTACGTGTACTCTCTCTATTGGAGTGTACTTATTTTCAAGTACAGGGCTGTGATAATGCAAGAGCAGACAAGGAACAAGGATGGGTCAAAGGGCAGCTCATGGGTGGAAAGACGAAAAATCATTCAAGTAAGAATCGACGAGAATCACCAAGTGATTCTCGCCGAATCGTCGAGAAACACTGGTTGATTCTCGCTGTCTCTATCCGGCTAAATCAGAGCGTGCAAACAAGTCAAATTCGACGAGAATCACCTTTGATTCTCGCCGAATCGACGAGAATCACCTTTGATTCTCGCCGAATCGACGAGAATCACTTTCGATTCTCGCCGATTTTGCCTTAGGCGAATTTCTGAGCACGTTGGACCGGATCAAATGTTAAGGCTCTATTTTGGACCGGTTTTAGGGTTTCTTCTGGTGGGACCCACAACAGTCATAAAGATGTATACTACTGTATAAATACTCGTGTATTTTTGAACAGTAAGCAGAGACAGAAAACATATACTCCGAGCCGGCCGACGTGACCTAGATCGCGAAACCTGCTCCGCCGCCGTCGCCGCTCGTTCTAGTGGATCGCCGACTTTGATCGTGGTTTCTTCCAGGCCTCCCGGTGACAGAAGCTCAGACAAGCACAGCGTCTCATGCGTCTAACCAGAGATCCTTTGTCTCTTGATTCGTTGACCGGGAAAACCTTCCCCTTCCGAATCGATCGAGACGATCGATCCTAGTGTGACCGTTGGAAGACCTTGCTAGCTTTGCTATGAAGATTGAATCTCCAAAGAACAGCAGCAACACTCCGTTGTCGCCGCCAATCCCGAGAACCAAGCCGCCGCCCTTCTTGCCGCCGCCGGTTTCGGGGAGATTCTCTTCAAGTGAGATCTAGGGTTGTGGACTCTTCGTTGACTTCAAGAACACGTCATTGAACGAAGAGGGACACCTTAGTCTCCATAAGTTGTTTGTATTTCTTGTACATTCTATATTCAATTTGTTGTAAAGGAACGTTGGTTCCTAGTTGTAAGGGTTGGGTGCAACCCGTGTTGTGGGAGCGGTGACTCCTGCGTGTGGAATGGTTCCTTCCGTTAGTGCAAGGATTGGATTTCAATCCTGTTGGTGAAGTGACCGAGTCGTCCCTGGTTGGGAGATAGGTCGAAGGGGGAAAGTGGATGTACCCAAATCGGGGAACCACTATAAATTGCTTGTGTCCTTTCTGTGCTGTGGTGTTTTGTTTTCTTGTGCAGGTACGATTTTAATTCTGCAAAAACGCTGCAAGACACCTATTCCCCCCCCCCCCCATAGGTGAAGGTAGTTGACACTAGGTGGACTTTCAGCAGGGGTATGTGCATCCGAGTACGTTACCTTGGAGCGCCCCGGCCGTTTTCGTGAAAAAGAAGGACGGAAGTCTGCGGCTTTGTATCGACTATCGGGAACTGAACAAGTTAACAAAGAAGAACAAGTACCCAATTCCGAGAATCGACGATCTATTCGACCAGCTGGTTGGGTTGACAGTTTATTCTAAGCTGGATTTGAAGTCTGGTTATTATCAGCTAAAAAATAGGGAAAACAATATTCCCAAGACGGCGTTCAGTACTCGTTATGGGCATTACGAGTTTACGGTCATGCCTTTTGGGCTGACTAATGTGCCATCCATGTTCATGGACTTGATGAACCGGACATTCAAGGAATATCTGGATCGGTTCGTGATAGTGTTCATTGATAATATCCTCGTGTACTCCCTGTCCGAGTTGGATCATGCAGAATATTTACAGATTGTTCTTGAGACTTTGAGAAGCAATCAGCTTTATGCCAAGTTCTTAAAGTGTGAGTTCTGGCTTTCTTCGGCAACATTCCTTGGTCATATTGTCTTCTGTGGCGGAAGTTTGGAGTTTTCTGGGGCTTGCCGGCTACTACAGGCGCTTCGTGGAGAACTTCTCCTGGATAACATTACCCCTCACGACCTTGACAAGGAAATATCAAAAGTTTGTCTGTTCGCCGGCGTGGGCGTAAGCTTTTGAAGAACTGTAAAGTCGTCTGACCACGACGCCTGTCCTGTGTTCGCCATGTGGTACAAAAGGCTTTGAGATATACAACGATGCTTCAGGCAACGGCTTAGGTTGTGTTCTACTTTAGCATGGGAGTGTAATAGCATCTGGCTCACGCCAGTTGAAGGTGCATGAGAGGAATTATCCGGTCCATGACTTGGAGTTGGCGGTCGTGATATTCGCTAAAAAGCTTTGGAGGCACTACCTATATGGTGTGAAGGTTGATATTTATACCAACCATAAGAGCCTGAAGTATCTATTAGATCAGAAGGACCTAAACATGTGACATCGGAGGTGTATGGAGTTCCTTGGGGACTGCACCTTCAAGATACACTAAGTGCCTGGGAAAGGTAATGCAGTTGCGGATGCATTAAGTCACAGAGCTCCCTCGCAGGCCAATTGGTTGTCAATGCATGACGAGCGTTTGGTTTGAGAATTGGAATCCTTAGAGATCTCTTGTGTTGATAAGAGGTCTAGTGCTGAAGCTCAGCTGAACTGGATAGAGTTGCAGTATGACCTGGCGATCGGATTCGGCAGGCTTTGGAGTTGGATGATAGCACGAAGCGGTTCATAGCTGAGGCTTTGGATGGGTCAAATTCCCAATTTACTGTCGATGATGGGTTATTGTGGAAGGACAGTCGTTTGTGCATCCCAAGTGTGGGTAAACTACAGGAGGAATTGATGTACGATGATCATCATACTAAGCATTCGATTCACCTGGGGAGCACAAAAATGTATAGAGATATGAAAAAGCTGTTCTGGTGGTCGGGACTGAAGAAGGGCATAGCACTTTATGTGGCGAAGTGTCAAACGTGCGCCTTGGTGAAGGTGGAGTGACAAAAGCCCGGAGGATTCTTGAAGTGTTTGTCTATACCGGATTTGAAGTTCGACGATATATCCATGAATTTCGTGCATAGTTTGCCAAGATCGCAAAAGGGAAATGATGCCATCTGGATGGTCGTAGATCATTCGACGAAAGTCTCGCACTTCATCCCAAATAGGAAGGACAATTCAGTTGAGAAACTGGCAAAGTTGTATGTAGAGAACATTATACGACTGCATGGTGTGCCCCGTAGGATCATGTGTGCACTAGATTTTGGTAAGAGGTGGGAAGATCACCTGTATATGATTGAGTTTGTTTATAATAACAACCACCAGGCGAACATTCAAATGATGCCCTTCGAGGCCCTATACGGTAGTAAGTGTTGTACTCCGTTGTCTTGGTTGGAGACGGGCGAGTCAAAGTTGTATAAGCGGAAGGAAGTCGATGATGCGACTTCTGTTGAGCGAACAATCCTTGAGCGGTTCCTAGTTACTCAGGGTAGGCATGCTAAGTATTATAATGCCAAACACAGGAACGTTGAGTTCGCCATAGGCAATTGGGTATATTTTAAAATTAAGCCTTTCAAGGGTGTCTCAAGGGTTCGATGCTTGAAAAAGCTGAGTCTGAGATATCTTAGGCCGTTTTAGATACTGGAGCGCATTGGAGAAGATGCCTATCGGTAGGAGTTATCAATAGAATTGAGTGGACTACACGATGTATTCCACATATCGGTGTTGCAAAAGGCAGTGCAAGAGCCTACGTAAGTGATTGCTGCAGATCAAGTACTGGTTGATAGTAGGTTGACAACGAGGGTCAAGCCCATTCGAATTGAGGATGTAGAAGTCAAAATGCTTCGTAATAAAGAGATCAGGATGGTCAAGATCCAATGGGACAACTGTGGCCGAGTGGAGCTTTCGTGGGAGCGGGAGAAAACCATGAAGTCAGAGTTCCCCGAGTTATTCAATTGAGGTACACAGTTTAAAGTTAATTTAATTCCTTAGTTTTCTGCATGACTTAATTTCGTGACGAAATTCTTTAAGTGGGGGATATTTGTAACGCCCCAAATTTCTTAAGGCGGGAAATTATTCTATAGAGGTTATTGCCCGGCGGTATCTAGTTACCGCATAACGGTAGCTCCAGGGTTAGCGTCAACAGCGTTGAGAGCGTTGAGTCAACTCAACTCTGGACTTATCGTGTGGCGGAAAGTTATTACCGCGTGGCGGTAGCTGGGGAATTAAACTGGCAGAGCTCTCGGGAAGCTATCGCCGGGCGATAGGGTTACCGATGGCGATAACTTGGTCAATTTAATTGATGAGTCTCTCGGGATTCTACAGCACGACGGTAGCAGTTAGCGCGGCGATAGTGGCAAGTGTTGTATCGTAGCTGACATAGGCTATCACGCGATGTTAGCATCCTATCGCGCGACAATAGTGATACCGTGACGATGTGGCCATGTGTCGGCCTGTGATTGGAGGGCCTGGGCGGTTATAAGCGAAACGAGGCGGTACCGTGCGGTGGTAGCTTTATTTATATGCCTGCTTCAGCCGTTTCTTCTTCATTATTCTGGAGTTGGAGATCTTGGCCTAGTTTTCTAGAGGAGGAACAACAATGCCTGTAGGGAGTGTTCTTGCCAACGTTCATGTTTCGGGTCTCAGATTTGCAAGGCGAGTTCAGACTTATGGAGGCAAGGTCGGAGTGGTCGTTTTCAACCGTCTAGATTTCTCCTCTGGCGCCAAATCGTACATCAAGGGTAACGATCCTCTTCCTTGGACATGTAAAGTCCTTTCTTTTGGCATTAGAGGGTAGACACTCCACGAACACGTGGATGTGGTTCTCCTGATGGGTAAATCCTTGTATCCCTGTAGTATTGCATTTAGATCCGGAATCAAAGTACGAAATAGGCATGTTGTGTGAAGCCCATTCGGACGGGTTGGTCTGGATTGGTGATGTTTCTATACTTTGTATGCCGGAGAAGACTCTGTGGTTATCGCGTAGATTTCAGAGTCGCGGGGTGTGCAGATGGCTGTGTTGACAGTACTCGAGGTAGACTCCAGGAAAACACCCGATTCAGGGGAAGAACCGATAGTTTGTCCCCTACCGCACGACGATAGTTCTACCGTCGGCGATAGCTTCCAGTAAGCTATGTATTGTTTGTGAAGCCTGTCTCTGGGAGACCCGAGGGCTATAATTTGATTGAGTGTGAGCTTAAATTTCTCTTCTTTAGTATCCATGTGTGCTAGCCTAGGATACTTACAGAGTTATGGATCATGCAGAAAAGGGAAAGGGGATGTTGACCCATATCAGGCCAGTGAGCCAGACGATTTGAGCACAGAATATGGTTGAACTGTACCCTCCCCTATGTCGGTCAATTTGGAGTGGTCGATGTGTAAATCGCATGACTTGTCGTAGCATTGGGGCATTGTCTCTAGCCTTGTCCCTTGTGAGACTAAAAGCTCAAACATTGTTGACCGTCGCAGTGAACGGTGGTGTGACCCTTGAGGTCCTATGCACCAAGAATTTACCCTGAGAGCACGGGGCGTTGGGCGCTTGAGCCAACGTATGTGGCTAACGGTGCTTAAGTTACACGTTTTGATGTTCAAGTGTTGTTTAAGCTAATACCTGCAGGGAAGGAGCACCGCCACCCCGAGTGAGCGGTGGGGTCATTATAATTTGGTCAGCTAATGCCGACCACTGCTTTTGTTTGCCACCGTGCGATGGAATGTTGTGTGCAGGTGGTGCTGAGCCAAGCAGGAAGTAGAGGGTTGAAGCCCAGAAAAGCTGTGATGGCCCTCAAAGGCCAAAAAGAATACTTGTGTTATTTTATCGTTCATGTGTGGCCGACCTGTGTGCTGAAGTATATAGCACATTTTAATTCAAGTTGAACATTGTAAGGCCTTAAGGCCAAGACCTTATTTTGTGTATTTGTTTTACATTCATAATTGTGGTAGTGGACATTCATGTTGTGGTTGGGTTCTATTTATAATCTTTAAATTACTTCCGCTAGATTGCACTCTGTGTTAGGATGCAAAATATTGGATTATGGTTTCAATTTAGTAACTTCTCGGTATGTCTGTTGTATATGGTGTCGGCCCAGCCGGACCTTCTGTTATATGCTAAGTGACAGATAAGGGTGTTACATACGTCGCATCCCAAGCTCCTGCCAACAAGATGAAAAGACTTCGAGACTCCACACCTGAGGGCCAGCTCCTGAACGTCTTACATCTGAGGCTCCACCTCCTTGCTCCAGATTTCATCACTAACCTCCTCGCTAATCAAGCAACGGTCCCGCATATAATCCAGAGACCCCATGTACTTTGTAAGACTAGCAGCCTTCTACTCTGACATGCGGCTATCAGAAGATATCGCCTCCACCCGGGCCTTCGTCGTACAAAGCTCCGCCTCTAAACGAGAAGTCTCCTCTTAAGAACACTTCAACATGTGTGTAGTTCTCTCTACCAGAGATTTCTCCACCTCCAAAGATGCTCGAGTCTCTTCTAATTCTGCCTTCAACTCCGATCCAATCCGATGAAATCGAGAAATGTCCCGACAATGATCATCCCTTAGAGTGACAAGAGAGCCCGCCGCCGCTCGAAACTTCTCTTGAAGAGCCAGATATCCATCCTTCAAATTCACGTAATGATCATTCCAGGTGACGACAATTTGAACCTGAGCCTCAATCTGCAAAAGAAATAATGGAGAGAAGTTAGCACAACACAACAATAAAGGGGAGCCAAGAATAATCAAGCTCGCTTACCACTTCATTCATCGCCTTCAAAGAAGAAGATAGCCTCAGAGTCGTCGTCTTCGCAGGGGAAGCCTGCGGGGCAAATAATCCGAGCACCTGTACCTAGGGAGGAGAGCCACCATAGACACCAGAAGGAGAGTAGCCACCCAGAGATGACGAACAAGGCGCCACCCTATCGCCACCTCGAGAAACTACAGTGGCCTTCCGTTTCCGACCACAATCCAAAGGTGTTTCAGCAGTCTGCCTAGAGCCTGAAGAAATGACACACCACAACAAGCGCTTCACTTCTAAAAATGAAGAAATACTGAACAGACGGTTTGCCAACTCACGAGCCTCTGAAAATCCAAGCACTGGAGAAAACTCCCGCTCTCTCAACTTTTGACGACGACAACGATCATGCAATGCGTTCCACAGCTCCGACAAGCCCTAAGAGTTCCCGGTGGGTATTGTATCAACAATAACCATGATTTAAAGAAGGGCCCAATCAAGCTAAGATGAATTGAGTTTGTATTTGATGTTGTATTCTAGTTATGTACTTGTAGGTTTACTTTGTTAAGTACACACCAATGTCAGGTTACAGTGGGTCAGTAAACACGGGACTATACAATGTAATCTTTCATTGTGGAGGCCAATGTGTTGACTCACGTGTAATCTCTCTATTGGGGGTGTACTTCTATCCCAAGTACAAGAGAAGGATCAAGGAAGGCCAAAGACCAGGACTCAGAGAAGAGGAATTTTACCTAAGTTAAATTTCGCGAGTATGGTTAGTCATACACGTCGAATTCGTCGAGAATTCCCATGATACCCACCGAATTCGTCGTGTATGCTTCCCGATACCCGTTGAATTCGTCGTATATACTTAGGGTCAATTCACTTAAAATCTAGTTTTCGACCAAGGAAAATTCGCCGAGTATCACTGGAGATACTCGCCGAATTCGTCGAGTATCACTGATGATACTCTCCGAATTCGACGAGTATCCTAGGCGATACTCGCCGAATGTGTCGAGCCATATGTCGACCACTATGGATTTTTAGCTAACGCAAATTCGACGAATATCACTTATAAATTCGGTGAGTATCATAATCGATATTCGACGAATTCCGGCGAATTTGACTTGGGTCAATTTTTCTGAAATTTCTCTGGTTCGAAACTGTTAGCCATGCACAGTAATTTCTAGGGTTCGTTTTTGAAAATCTTTTATAGTCATTATTTCGAATCTCTCTCTATATATATATATGTTAGATTGATTTTTGAAATAGACCAATCTTGCCCTAATTTCATTTCGAATTCAAAAGATTCCAAAATTAGAAATCGTCCGCCGCACATACACATTTCACGATTTTTCCCGATCGGTCGTCGGCGACTAGCGATCTTCTTCTTCAACGACTTCCTCGACTAGATCGCTTCTTCTCTCAAGTTCTATTCTACTCTAGTCGTAGTTGTTCGAAGATCGAATACTGAAGATTCAAGTTCCATAAGGATTTCAGGTTTTCGAGTTCTACAAGTTTCAAGATCTACTTCTACGAAGAACGTCAGAGCGAAGACTTGCAATCATTTGTGTGTTGTAATTTTCCTTTATATATTTTAGGATATTTATCTCTGAGTTTGTAGATCCATTGAGGATCGAGTTTGTAGATCTGTTTGAGGATCGAGTTTGTAGATCCATGTGTGGATTGAGTTATAGATCTGGTTGTGGATCGAGGTGTAGGAGAGTTTGTTCTCCGAGGTGTAAGAGCGTTGCTCCGAGTTGTAAGATTGTTGATAATCTGAGAAAGGTGAAGTAGCCAAATATAACCCTTCGTGGTAGATAGGCGAGGCGGGATAGTGGACGTACCCAATACGGGGAACCACTATAGATCTCTGTGTTTGTGTGCTTGCTTATTTTTGAGTAATTTTTAATCCGCAAAAAGACACAAACCTCTCCTATTCACCCCCTCTAGGTGGGTTAGGTAGACACTAGATACTTTCAATTGGTATCAAAGGGATGTTTTGTTCGATAAGTCTAACACCTTGAACAAGATCCCTGATATAGCATTCAGAGAATCCGCATATTCACCATGGACAGAAGCAAGGACATGTCATCCATGAAGTTGCCTGTATGCAAGAAATAGAATTTTCCCATATGGAAAGAAAGAGTCAGGTTCTTCATGTAAGCTGCTGATCCAAGAATTTTTCAGACAGTGGAAGAAGGATCACATATTCCTACACAACCATCAGCTATGAACCTAGCTATTCAGATTCCCAAGAAGATGATGGATCTAACAAAGGATGAAATTGCTTTTGTCTCTTTGGATAAGAAAGCGAATAATATTATAGAAAGTACAGTGGACAATTCAATGCTTGAAAATTTATTCCATTGCAAGTCTGCCAAGGAGATGTAGGATTGCTTAGTAGTTCTGATGGAAGGGACTGAGGAAGTTCGAGAGGATCAAAGATCTTTACTGAATCAAGAGTACGAAGCATTAGAGCAAGGACCAAGTGACACTATTGCTGACAGCTTCGAAAATTTTTTCAATATCATCAACGACCTCAGGAACTATGGTCGTACATTCACTCATGACGAGCTCAATGACAAATTCCTAAGATCCCTGACTAAAGACTACGATACAAAAGTTTTTGCTATTCGAGAATTCGGGAAGTTGTTAGAAATCGACCCTCAGAACCTGTTTGGCAAGTTGCTCTCCTATAAACTCCAGATGAATACCAGGAAGAAGGAGGAGCAAATCAACAGAACATCTAACAGAGAAAAGTCTATGACCATGAAGGCTGAAGGTTCAAAAAGGTCCAAAGCTGTGTCACCCGTAAGGACACCAGCTCCTGACACTCCAGAAGATTCTAGGCCAAACACGTCGGGCTCTGAGCTATCAGATGGAGAAATCTCTCTTATCTCCAAGCAGTTCAAGAAACTGCTGAGCAAGAGAAGACAAATGAAAAATCGGTCATCCTCTTCAGATTCCTGGAGATCACGTCGTGACGGTGATCGAACGACGAAAAGCTATAATAAAGAGGACAGGTATAAATCGAAACTGAACAAACATTTTTTCCTCTGACATTGTTTGCTATTGTTGTAATAAGACAGGGCATGTGATTGCGGAGTGTCCTTATAAGAAAAAGGATAGTTCTAAGAAGGAGGAAAAAAGATCCTTCAAAGGAAAAAGAAAAGAAGAAAAGAGCTTCATCGCCAAGAAGACAAAGACTCTCTGTGACAGTGAGTCAAGCGCAGAAAATGAGGAAGCCTAATTCGGGCTTATAGCACATTCTGACGAGGAAGTGGGCGACTCTGAGTACCAGGGGAAGGTAAATTCGCACACAATACTCTTTGAGTCTGAAACATCCACTAATGGTCACGAAGACTATTCTTCTGATGAGGATGAATCAGAATTGGTGGCTTAGCATAGAGCACCTATTAAAGGCATTTGACAAATGTCGTAAGGTAGTCCGGAAGCAGTTAAAGGAGATTGCCTCCCTTAAGGCAGTGGAAGCAAATTTGAAGGAAGAAATTGCAAAATTACTTCCTCTTAGAGATGAAGTCCACTCCTTGAAAGAGGAACTCAAGGGCTCCGTAGAGACATTGAGTCTGAAATAAAAATACCATGATGAGCTGGAAGAGAAGCTCACGGTGGAGAGAAAACTCGTTGAGAGTTTCTCTAAGCCGAAGACTGTTCTCCCTCTCATTGATGAGTTTCATCTCAAAAGAAGGGTAGTGGTCTTGACCATGTAGGTGGAAAGGGTAAGGCTGTCTGGAAGGCTAGCGCCAAGGAAAAGGGGAAGGCACCCTTGGGTCAACCCTCATTTAGGAAGCTAATCTTCCTAACGAATAAGTTTGACCTTGAGTCATCCTATGCTCATCATGCTAGACCTACTTATGTAGAGCCCAAGAATAGATACCAGGGATGGACCCGTCCCTGTGACTTTGGTGTCAGCGTGTTCCAAGAACCTTTTGAAGAGATTCAGATGAAGAGTTATGGTTCGTATGTACATGACCATAACAATAAGAAGGCACCAAAAGCTAAATCTGTTGTGCCTAAGGCTAAAGAGATGGGAAGCCCCTGTGTATGCTACAACCAGGAGGCCTCCACCTCTAAGAATGCTACTCCTGCTAGACCTCAGCTCCAAAAGGAAAAGCAGGATTACAAAAGGAGGTACAACAGGTTTGACTGTTGGTGATGCGACAAAATTGGTTACTTTGGCACAGATTGTTGGTATAACCCTGCCAATTTTGTAACCCCATGAGTTAGCTATGCGAGACCGACCCCTCGCAAGGTTAATGTTCCTAGAGGTGTTCAGCTGACCAGGAACCAAAGACCCAAATATGTTTGGGTTCCTAAGGTAAAATGATCTGTTTTTTGCAGGTATGTCCAAAGGCCAATAGAACTCTGATCTGGTATTTGGACAGTGGATGCTCTCGGCACATGACCGGACAAGAAGCCTTTTGTGTGATTATACCCCAGTCAAAGACGGAACAAAAGTCATTTTTGGAGGCTTAGACAAGGGAACTACAAAAGGTTATGGTATGATTTCCAATGGCATAGTCTCTTTCACAGACGTAGCTTATGTTGAAGGATTACACCATAATCTTATAAGCATAAGTCAGCTATGCGACAAAGGCTACATTATTCAGTTCTGCAAAGACAAGTGTTTGATAAAATCGTCTACAAATTTGGAGATGGTCTAACAGGCACTCGGAGCAGAAATATTTTCTGTTTGAATTTTCTTTGTTTAGATTATTCTACCCCAGTGTGTTTTATGGCTAAAAATAGTGCATCTCTCTGTGACCAATGACATAAGAGATTAGCACATATAAATTTCAAAACTATAAATATGTTATTTTCTCACAACTTATTGCATGATGTCCCCAGCATTAAGTGCCTTAAAGAGAGTACATGTCATTCATGTCAAATGGGTAAGCAGACACGGGCTACCTTCAAGGACATTACTGAAAAGGATTCTTCAAGAAGCTTATACTTACTTCATATGGACTTATTTGGTCCTATGCCTATTCACAACTTTGGAGGTAAGGTATATACGTTAGTAATTGTTGATGACTACTTGCATTTCACTTGAGTGTTCTTTCTAAAACACTAGTCTGACACCTTCGAGTCTTTCAACAATTTTGTCCGGCAAATTCAGAACGAACTAAACTGCTCAGTGGTCAAAATCAGAAGTGACCACGAAACAAAATTTGAGTCAGGTGCCATGACAAAATTTTGTGAAAGTCAAGATATCTTTCATGAGTTTTCCTCCCCACGCACTCTACAGCAAAATGGAGTTGCATAAAGACGGAACAGAACCCTAATTGAAGCATGTACAATGATGTTGAACGATGCTTCACTTCTGGAGTGCTTCTGGGCTGAAGTAGTCAACACCACTTGTCACGTGCAAAATAGAGCACTAATCGACAAAAGCTATCGTAAGGCCCCCTATGAGTGGTTGAAGGGTAGAAAACTTACGGTGTCTTACTTTAGGATCTTTGGAAGCAAATGCTTCGTTCTTAATAATAGGAAGTATATTACCACACAAAGTTTAGTGAAAAATATTTTGAAGATATTTTTGATGGATATAATAGTCATAGTAAGGCATATATGATTTTTAATAAGAAAACTCTGGTGGTAGAAGAGTAAATACATATTGTATTTGATGAGACTAGCATACTCCATAGCAGCTCGTCTAGTGTTATTGGTGCATATGTAGGTACCAGGTTCAAGGAGCTAAGCTTGTATGAAGCTATCAATGAAGAAGCTTCAAGCTCAGTCAAGATCGTCGATCCAGGCTTGGTGGATGAAGAACCGCTAGAGGAAGAATTGCCACAACTTATAGAGGATGCACCAAATGTTGCAGATCCTGCTGTAGGGATAACAAGGATTCTAGGGTTCAGACACCTAAGAGATCACCTAGCTGATCAGATAATCGGAGAGCCAGACGACGGTGTGAGAACTAGAAGAGGTATAACTAATAAGGTTATGCATCTAAATTTTCTGTCGTAGGTTATACCAAAGACGTTCGAAGAGGCAAACAAGGATGCTTCTTGATATTGGCAATGCAAGAGGAACTCAATTAATTTGAATGCTGCAAACTCTGGGAGCTAGTGCCCAGGATAAAGGGAAAGAACGTGATAGACACCAAGTGGATATTCAGAAATAAGCTGGACAAAAACAAAGTAATTATCAAGAATAAAGCCATGCTTGTAGCTCAAGGATACAAATAAGAAGAGGGGATCGACTTCGACCAGACCTTTGCTCCAGTGGCCAGGCTCATGGTGATCCGGTTATTTCTTGCATATGCTGCCCTCAAAGGCTTCATCGTCTACCACATGGACGTGAAGTCAGCATTCCTCAACGGGAATCTGAAAAAGGAAGTATACGTAGCACAACCCCTAGGTTTTGCAAACTCTATACTCCATGATTACGTTTACTTTTTGAATAAAGCATTATACGGTTTAAAGTAAGCTCCCCGAGCTTGGTATGAGACATTGTCTACCTTTCTTCTTGAGAACAAGTTCACATGGTGAAAGATTGACAAGACATTATTTCTTAGGGAAGTTAAAAGCAAGATTCTGTTAGTGCAAATCTATGTCGATGACATCATATTTGGCTATACGGAAGATAGCCTTTGCAAAAAGTTTCTAAACTTATGCAAGGGAAGTTTGAAATGAGCAGTATGGGCGAGCTGAAGTATTCCTTAGGACTTCAGGTGAAGCAATCTGAAGATGGAATTTTCATCTCTCAGACGAAGTTCGCCAAGGAGCTTCTTAAAAAATTCGGAATGGAGAGCACATCCTCTATGAGGACTCCAATGAGTTCAACTGTGTCTCTAGACAAGGATGAGAAAGGAAAACCTTTTGATAAAACCAAGTACAGAAGCATAATTGGATTCTTGCTCTACCTAACTGCCAGTAAACCAAATATAATGTTTTCAACATATGTCTGCGCTATATATCAGGTTAACACTAAGAAATTTCATTACGTTGCTGCAAAATGGATTTTAAGATACCTTAAGGGTACACCCAATCTTGGCTTATGTACCCAAGAAATAATGATGTCAAGCTAATTGGTTTTTCAGATGCCGACTTTGCAGGTAGCAGGGATGATAAGAAAAACACTTCTGGGGCGTGCCAATTCTTCGGAAGACGGCTTATTTCTTGGAGCAGTAAGAAGCAGAATTATGTGGCAACATCTACTGCCGAGTCAGAGTATATCTCTGCGGGTAGTTGTTGCACACAACTTCTTTGGATAAGGAATCAACTAGAAGACTATAATTTGAAGTTTAGAGAGATTCTGATGTATTGCGACTCAACCAGTGCAATAGCAATCGCGAACAATCCAGTTTCCTGCAGCCAGACCAAACACATCGAGGTGCGCTATCACTTCATCCAGGAGCATGTGGAGAGTAAGGATATAGCCCTCAGTTATGTCCTGACGGATAAGTAGATTGCAGATATTTTTACAAAACCGCTGGAGAGACCAAGTTCTCGTTTTTCAAAACGGAGCTAGGTATGCTAATCAAAGACTCATGAAGACGGTCAAACAAGCGGAAATTTTCTCGGGATCTACTTCAACAAGATAGAAATTTTGTACAAGGAAAATTCGGTGAATATCAACTATCACGCGCCTTCTATAACAATTTATATATATATATATATATATATATATATATATATATATATATATATATATATATATATATATATATATATATATATATAAATAGTAGGGGCAGTCGCACGAGATTTCATCGAAAATATGCCGATTCGCTGAATTTCACATTCCCGACTCTTTGGCTCTCGTATTTCAGCCTGGTATTTCAGCCCGTAATTCAGCATCGCCGTCTTCCTCCACAAACCGTCGGTGTCATCCAGTCGCCAAGTCCATATTTCAACAAACTGCCCGAATTCACCGGTCGCCGATTCGGCAATCCCGACTTCATTGTCTCTCTAATTCGCCGATTCTGACGTGTGCGACTTGCCAATTCCAGTGCAGTGTCCTAGCTTGGATCACATCGCCGTGGCCGACAGAAGTGCAGTGTAGTGAAGTCATTTGAATTTCAGTGAGCTCAGTTAACAGAGAACTATTTCGTCCAGTCCATATTCAAGTTTCCTTGATTTTCCATGGCACCCAGAAGCACGATTGGCTTGCTAGGAGGAGGAGAACTTGTCCGCACATGGTTTGCTCATGCCTCTGATGAGTTCAGAAATGTCATTCTTATGCTGGAAACTGCAGGACTGTCTTTTGTCCTAGAACACCCATGCAAAGTTTTGGACAAAGAAGTTCTTGAGTTCTTCCAGCATGTAAAGCTCAGACATGAAGACACTGTTATCAAAAGTAAGATTCAGAAGTACAAGTTCAAGGTGAAAGCCTCTCTGGCGTTCAGGTATCTGCGGCTTCCAGTCTGTGATCAAACTGATTACCTTGAAGAGGCTGATTTCTCCAGAGCTATGTCCTTCTGTGGACTGCCTAGAGGAACCAAGGCCATCAAGCGCAAAGGAATGAATGAGGAAGGCAAGCTTCTCTCAGACATCATTGGCAAGGTGCTGATTTGCAAGACGAGGTCTCATGATTACCTGTCTTCAGAGATGTTCAAAGTTTTGGTTGGTATCATCTGCAGGAAGAAGGTAAATTGGGGTGCGCTGCTGTTTGACAAGATCAAGGACAGCCTCCGCACTCCCAACTTTGGGAGGATTATCAGCCTATACCTAAATCAAATAGATGGTGATAGGTTTGATATGACCAAAGTAATTCCTATCCATCACCTTAAGAAGATAGACTCGACCATCTTTACAAGGTGGGATAGGAGGATAGTCAAGCAAGGGGGAGCCACATATTTGCTAGTGGAGGAGGAAGAACAAGTACCTTATAACAGGATTCCTACTCCACCCCAGTGACATTCCTGAGAGTTTGAGGGCAGGAATTTATGGGGAGATAGTTGCTCTATTAGATTCAGTTCCAGTAGTTCCAGATACAGTTCCTAATTCAGTGGCCCCAGATACAGTGCTTCCCGACTCAGAGCTAGTTGATCTCTTAGCAGAGGTTGCTTCTATTGGTTCTGCTATTTCGTTTTAGGTTCTGCCAGTTGAGGATGAGGATGTGACTCCAGAGGAAGAGGATCCAGCTCCTTTTGAGCATGAAGAGGCTGCTGAGGAATTTGATATAGATGAGACTACTGATGAAGATGACCTCAGGGTTGAGGATTATGAGATTTAAGCTCATGTTGATGACCATGGGATTGCTGCCGAAAAGAGTTTAGTTAGTTTGGACAAGTTTGCTGCTAGTAAAGGTGCTGCTACTGAGAGTGCAAGTGTTGCTGCTGATGTTGAGCCAATGTCTATGGACAACCTACTAGTTCCTCTCCCAAAGATGACTCGTATTGTAGCTTCTGAGGGGGAGGAAACTCAGTCCCAGATTTCCATCTCCACTGAGGTTGACTGGTTTATACGCAACCTGGAGAAGAGACTTGGTAGGATGTCAGAGGTTCCTAAAAGCGTAGTTGTTTTGTCTGATGAAGAAGGAGATGCCGAGGAGCTTTCTCCTGTCCAGACTGCTGATGATTCTATTCTTGCTGATAAAGCTCATTTTTCTCTGACCTATGAATCCTCCAGTGATTCTGACATCCCAGCAGATGTTCCAGTGCCTGAGGTTGCTGATATACCATCCTCTAGTGCAGATAGCTCTATCCTAAAAGCAGTTGAGAGGATGCTAGCGCAGTAACAGGCACAGTTTGAAGCCTCGTTGTAGAAGGTAACCAAGAGTGTTCGAGATTCTGAAAAGGTTATGCTGAATGGACTTGCATAGATAAAGGTTCAGATTGGCAAGCTGGAAAAGAGACTTGATGAGTGGGGCCAAGAAGGTGGCATAACAATTTTCTTGACTATGAATGCTCTAAAGAAAAATCTTCATGTTGTCAAAAATGTTGATCACAACGCTCTATCCTTGATCGATGCTCACAACCGGTCAATGGCTCACTTCGATATAAGTATGTTACATTATGCTAATGCCATCGCCGCCGAAGCCAAAAGGGGGGATGATGCCTTTACAGCTAAGGTGGATTTATTGTCTACTTCGATGGAACAAAGCTTCAAGGCTACAAATGACTATATTTATGACAATACTGAGTGGTTATGCAATCAGTTGACCGAAAATCAAGTTCCTGTGGTGCCTGTACCAGCATCTGATGAGGTCCATCCTTCCCAGGATTACTCTCAGTATTGGTCGGATGCTCAAAATCTACAGAATTTTGATCAAGATTTTGCTGCTGCTACTGCATTCTTTCCAGAGGTTCAGAGGACAGAAGACCCTGCTCCCCCAGTCCACAAGAGAAGAAGATATGGGGAAGGCACATCTGAAGTCAGGTCAGATCCGGTAAGGCCAGGACCAGCTAGAGTACAACCAAATAGAGAGATGGAAGAGGTATGGAGCCCTATGTCCAAAGGAATCATTCTGGATACTTTTTCTTTGGTCGAGCTCGGAGTGGAGCAACATCAGGACCATTACAATCAATAAGAATGGAACAAATACAAGGAAGCGTACACCAGAAGGAGGATACATTTCAGGAACGACCACGGTGCTGATCTGATGCCTCCAGCTCCTCCTAAGTACTATCCCAAGCCCAGAGAATATTTTGAGAGGCAGCGATTGAAGAATCAGAACAGGCGAAAATGACTATCATATATCAATTGTTGAGTGTTGTGGGTTGCCCTCCCAAAAATAAACTTTTTCTGATATATATATATATATATATATATATATATATATATATATATATATATATAATTTCTATAATTGTCTTGGAATGTGTGCTATTATCCTTTTAATTTCATTCATCTTTTCATGTCTTAATTTGTTATTTGGTATGTGCAATTCACCTTAGCTTGTAGGATTTTGGCTTCTTCAAATAGGGAGAGATTGTTGGGTATTGTATCCATAATAATCCTAATTTAAAGAAGGGCCCAGTCAAGCTAAGATGAATTTAGTTTGTATTTGATGTTGTATTCTAGTTATGTACTTGCAGGTTTACTTTGCTAAGTACACACCAATGTCAGATTACAATGGGTCAGTAAACACAGGACTATACAATGTAATACTTCATTGTGTACACCAATGTATTGACGCACGTGTAATCTCTCTATTAGGGTGTACTTCTATCCCAAGTACAGGAGAAGGATCAAGGAAGGTCAAAAAGCAGGACTCAGAGAAGAGGATTTTTACCTAAGTTAAATTCGGCGAGTATGGTTAGTCATACACGTCGAATTCGTCGAGTATCCCCTTGATACTCGCCGAATTCATCATGTATGCTTCCTGATACCCGTCGAATTCGTCGTATATACTTAGGGCAAATTCTCTGGATATCTAGTTTTCAACCAAGGAAAATTCGCCGAGTATCACTGGCGATACTCGCCGAATTCGCCGAGTATCACTGTCGATACTTGCCGAATTCGACGAGTATCTCAGACGATACTCGCCGAATGTGTCGAGCCATATGTCGACCACTATGGATTTCTGGCTAAGGCAAATTCGATGAATATCACTTATAAATTCGGCGAGTATCATAATTGATATTCGATGAATTCCGCCGAATTTAACTTCGGCCGATTTTTCTAAAATTTCTTTGGTTCAAAACCGTCGGTCATGCACAGTAATTTCTATGGTTCATTTTTTGAAATCTTTTAGAGCCATTATTTCGAATTACTCTCTATATATATGTTAGATTGATTTTCGAAATAGACCAATCTTGCCCTAATTTCATTTCGAATTCAAAAGATTCCAAAATCAGAAATCGCCAGCCGCACATACGCATTTCGCGATTTTTCCCGATCGGTCGTCGGCGACTAGCGATCTTCTTCTTCAATGACTTCCTCGACTGGATCGCTTCTTCTCTAAGTTTTATTCTACTCCAATCCTATTTGTTCGAAGATCGAAGGCTGAAGATTCAAGTTGTATAAGGATTTTTAGTTTTCGAGTTCTACAAGTTTCAAGATCTACTTCTACGAAGAACGTCGGAGCGAAGAATTGCAATCGTTTGTGTGTTGTAATTTTCCTTTATATATTGTAGGAGATTTATCTTCGAGTTTGTAGATCCATTAAGGATCGAGTTTGTAGATCCGTTTGAGGATCGAGTTTGTAGATCTGTTTGAGGATCGAGTTTATAGATCTGTTTATGGATCGAGTTTGTAGATCCGTGCGTGGATTGAGTTGTAGATCTGGTTGTGGATCGAGGTGTAGGACAATTTGTTTTTTGAGGTGTAGGAGCTTTGCTCCGAGTTGTAAGATTGTTGATAATCTGAGAAAAGTGAAGTAGCTGAATCTAACCCTTTGTGGTAGATAAGCGAGGCGGGACAGTGGACATACCCAATACGCGGAACCACTATAGATCTCTGTGTTTGTGCACTGGTTTATTTTAAGTAATTTTTAATCCGCAAAAATACACAAACTTCACATATTCACCCCCCTGTAGGTGAGTTAGGTAGACGCTAGATACTTTCAGTTCCTGACATAACCAAATAAAGTACTTCCATGGCAGCGGTCCGTCTGAATCTAAAAGTAAAGCCAGTTTTTGTTACAATGAATCTCCACACGCTCACCGTCATCAGAGCAAACATCGCACCAATCTCAGAAGCAGACCAAAGAGAGTTTCCCGCCATGTATGCGAAAGAAGACAACCAGCCCCATGAGGCGTACTACCCCAAGAGAGCAAACTAGGAAATCGGCACGCAGCATAATTTCAGAATCTCGATGACTTCCTCGCATGAGGGTAATCAGATTCCCGATCTCAAAATGGTCTCACAGATCGTCAACCAGCCACGATGGTGATTTTGGACCCTCTCCTCAACACGCGGTATCTTCACTTCAAGGTCGGCAGGCAGGCCGAACCTTCTCCTCCAAATTGCAACTTGATCGTCAGTAAGGAAGGAGCGAAGACGCATCGGCCTAGCAATACGCTTCGATACCTATCACAAAAAATTAAAAATAAATTTAAACTAAAAGCCTGCAGATCAAAAGTCATCCACCCCCGTCATACACAAAAAGGCGCGTCACCTGATAGAATATGACATGCCCGAGCATGTACGCGCACCATACACACAGTCAGGCAAGGGCCTGCACGCCTTAGCATGCTCGCGCCCTCGCAGCAGGCCCCCGCGCACGCACTCGCGCATGGCCACGCGCACACGACCGTGCGCGCGAGCAATCACGCGGTCGTGCGCGCAAGCCCCCAAGCGGCCAGCCACGCGCGCGCACGATCGCGTGATTGCTCGCGTGAACGATCGCTGGCATACACTCGGCCAGGCGCGTGCACGCACAGGCGGACAAGCATGCGCCCGCGCGCATTGTCAGGCGCATGCATACACGCGCCCGTGCGCGGCAAGGAACACGTGTGCTCCCATGCGGGTCCACATGCGCGCCCATGCGAGTCCACGCACGCGTGCCCATGCGCGTGTGCGTGCCCATGCGCGGTCATGCACACGTCCGCGCGCGCGCAGCCTACACCGCGTGCGCCCATGCGCGACCCCGCGCACGCATTCACACGCACTTCACGACCGCAGGTACGCCAGCTTCCTTCCCCGGGCACGTTCATCGTCTCTCCTCCACCATAATATAATATAATATTTTTACCCGAGTTTGCAGGCCACTACCACTCGCTATCTCAAGTCCATCGTCGTTATCCATCATCGCCACCGTAAAAATGAGCTGAGAAAGATCTTGTTTTTTTTTCGTCCGAGCCGGTCTCGTACAACAAGGATCTGGGGGGCAATTGTTGGGGATGAGACCCATTTTATAACATTAGGTGTGCACATAATCACACACACATGATCGCCACCTCAAAAGAAGTGGGATCATGGGATTGACCGCGCGCGTGATCACCGTGCCCGATCCCCCATGCATCGATCTCATCATGCGTAGTGGGCAAACCGCCGTGAGCCCCACATCGTTGGCAGCGGGCGGCCGACCTCCTCCCCGGACGCCGACCGCCCGCCCCTTCCCTCGACCGACGGTGTGGCCAGGGGGCCGGCCGCCCGGGCCGCCCCTCCCTCGGCCGACGGTGTGGCCAGGGGGCGGTTGCCCGGGCTGCCCCCTCCCTCGGATGACGATGCCACCGAGGGGGCGGTCGCCCAGGCCCCCCTCCCTCGGCCAACGGCGTGGCCGAGGGGGCGGCCGCCAGGGCCGCCCCCTCCCTCGGTCGCTGGCGCCCCCTCCCTCGGCTGACCCCTCCCTCGGCTGACAGCCGCCCCCTCCCTCGGCCGCCGGCGCGGCCACCCAAGCCACCACCTCCCTCCGACGCCGGCGCGGCCGACAGGGCGGCCGCCCGGGCCGCCCCCTCCCTCGGCCGTCGGTGCGGCCCAGGTGGGGCTGCCAGGGCTGCCCACTCCCTTGGCCGACGGTGGCCGCCCCTTCCTCGGTCGACGGCGCGGTCAAGGGAGTGGCCGCCCGAGCCGCTCCTCCCCGGCTGCCATCGACAATCCTCCCCTCGCTGACGTACTTGGCGGCAAGTTCGCTGCTCACCCGTGGAGTCCCGCTCCCGTCGTCTGATCGATTGGCAATGTCACCGGCCGTCTGATTTGCGCGTAACCACCCACTAACCACCGGGTTAATGGGGGGATTTAATTAATAATTTCATGATTTATTTAAATTGTCTCCAAATAGCAAAATTAATATCTTAACATACGCATTTAAAATATAATAAAAATAATCATGATGGTGGTTATAGTGTGCGGATAGTCGCGTAACCATCATAACCACCACCTGAGCCTATAAAAGGAGTCGCGAGCCTCCTCATTTCTCACCTTTTCTCCTCTGAGTCTTCTTCTTCCTCAGGTTGAAGCTCTGCCGATTTCCTCCTATGAGCAGCACCCGAGTCGCACCCGAGCAGCACCCGAGCTGCACCCGAGCTACAGGAGAGTCAAGTCAAAGTCACCCGACGAAGCCAAATCTCTCAAGTTCCAAGAGGCCCCCGCAACCGCAAGTTCAGGTGCTACGCACTCACGTTCAAAATCAGCAAGTCGGTAACCGAATACCACCAGTGCGAAGCGTAATTTGTAAGAACTCCCGGTGTGACAAGTATTCTATCACCCCAAAGGTGTAACGAGAGGTGTCATGTCACCCTCGACTTCACAAACAAGCTGTAACAACCACAAAATAGTGGACTTTGACCGGCACAGATCCGTCACGTGATTTTTACCCAGTTGAGGGATTTTTCCACATTAAAACTCTGTGTGTACAATCGATCTACCTCATTGACTGTGTGCACGCTCGACTGTTCCGAGAGCTAATGCAGTCCAGGTTATTCAGGTCCGACCGGGACGTCGAGTTAGACCGCAATAGTCATCATGATTTTTTATTAATACCCGCTAATAAATGTCATTTATTCTTTTTTTAACTCTTGTTAATGGTCTGTTTGAGACGGTGGTGGCGGTGTGAATGCAGTGGTTGAAAACTATGGTCATGAACACACACAATGGTTGGAAACTGTGGTCATGAACGTTGTGGTTGGAAGCAACGGTCGTGAACACAGTGGTTGGAAACAACACAATTGCGTTGTTTCGAGAAACATGTTTTTTTTGTTGCCACGAACATGAACACAATTATATCTCTTTTGCGAAGTAGAACTACTACGGCGGCTGTTGAAATGACAAAAAAAAGTCCAAACAAAATAATTAAAATGTTCAAACAAAAATTCTGCAATGTTCGACATGATAATTTTAGGGTGTTGTTATTAGCAAACCCACTTTTGTTACTAGCAAGCCAGAAAAAATCAGATTCAGGTATTTTTTGCATTTTTTTTCTTCCCAAAAATTACTACTAGCAAACCAATCTTATTTTTTTGTAATTTTTGCATTTTTGAATTTTGAGCCCCAAATATTTCTCATTTGAAAAAGTGATCAATATGAAAGTTGTAGGTCTCATCGAGATCTACAACTTTCATGTTGCCCTGTTTTTGATTTGAAGCCTTTTATGCCTCCAATTTGGGCCCGAAAAAAGACACGCACGGGACGAGTCGTATGTATAGATTTTCGGCGTGACTTTTTTCGGAGCCCAAATCGGAGATCTAAACTGTTTTAAATCAAAAAATGCTCAACATGAAAGTTGTAGATCACGTCAAGATCTACAACTTTCATGTTAAATACGTTTTAATTTGAAATCGTTTAAGCCCCCAATTTGGCCCCCGGAAAAAGTCATGCCGATCCTAGACGTCCGTACATATGTTCGGCGTGACTTTTTTCAGGGGACAAATCGGAGGTCTAAATTGCTTCAAATCAAAAAATGTTCAACAAAAAATTGTATATCTCATTGAGATCTACAACTTTTATGTTGAACACTTCTCATGAAAATGTACGTATAAGACGCAGTTCAAAAAGACGTGTATATTCTTATATACTCTTAATTTGTATATACAGCACACCGTTATAAGAATTAGAAATCAAATATATTTCTAAACTGGGCGATATTTTGTTTAAAGATTTTGGTGCAGATGATGATATTTATTGAAAAATGAGTTTTGGACCTACTAAACAAAATTTTGCAGCATTTTGACTCATTTCTAATGCTAACATAAGTGGTTGAATGAATACATTTGAAATTATTTGTAATGTCATTATATGTAGTGAGTTATTTTGAAAAAAATGAATATTTTAAACAAAATTTATTTTTTTTTAAAAAAAATTATGTTGGTTTGCTAGTAACAAAATGGTTTTCAAATAGCCATTTTGAAAAATAAAAGTTTGCTAATAGTAATGATTCGCTAGAAATTAAATTGAATTTGCTAGTATCAACACCTTAATTTTAGAGATAACCAGTAATAAATAACTCCAAATCAAGAGCCCTCCACGTGCATGAACTTCATCTAAAAATCAAAATAATGATAAAAAATTAGTAAAAATTATTTTATATGATAGTTCTCAAATATAAAATGGGAATTGAAAGTACCCTAGTTTGTTTTATATCTAATTGGCAATTTGATTATTAAAAATAGTCATCATGACTTTTCGTCTTGTTAGCAGGAGCGTGAGATGTGACATATTCAGCTTTAGTTTTGATGATATCTCTGACGACGAGAGTTTTGACGTTGACGCCGCTGATGTGTAGCGGCGTTATATTTCTGTATTAGTGTGTTTGCATCTTTTATTAGTCTGATATCTTGTACGTTGTCTTTATTGTTTGACAGTTTTGATTGGCGTGTTTGTGGATGTACTTGTATGTTGCTGTGATGATTGCGTTCTTTTTTTTCATTTTGCCCGAGTGCTGTTCGGCTCGCGGTGTTGCTTTGTGCGGGCTGTGATTTTGACTTAGTTGTTATGTGGCTAGTTTGTGACCTACTTTGCACGAGTATCGCTCGCGGCTTAGTTTGCACGAAAATCGCTCGTGGCTTATTTTGCACGAGGATCGCTCGCGGCTTAGTTTGCACGAGAATCGCTCACGGCTTAGTTTGCACGAGGATCGCTAACGGCTTAATCGTGAGGGGGGAAGGCCCTGACGATGTCGTGGCGTAGAAAGGTTCAGTGAATAGCTTTTGTATTCAAACCGCTTGCACAGTCTTACCGTTTTGCACGAGGATCGCTCGCGGCTTATTTTGCACGAGGATCGCTCGCGACTTAGTCGTGAGGGGGGCAGACCGTGATGATGTCGTGGCGTAGAAAGACATGTTCGTTGAATAGCTTTTGTATTCAAACTGCATGCACAGTCTTACCGGTTTTGCACGAGAATTGCTCGCGGCTTAGTTTGCACGAGAATCGCTTGCGGCTTAATTTGCTTGAAACTGATCGGACTCTGTTGAAAGGAAACACAATATTTTATTTTAAAAATAGTTTACACTAGTTCAGGCTTGTGGTTTCTACAATAATCGGTTGAGGAACAATGATATAGCGAAAAACTGCGAGTAGAAGGTTATAGTTAAGGGAAAAAAACGACGGGAGCGGGTTTGGAAGACATCCAAGAGTGATTGTTGGAGTATCGCGGTGTGATCACAGTTAGCCTGGATGATAAGGAATTACACATCATAGGTTGCTTGCTCGGGCTCCTTTCCAAGAGTGACGGGAAGGACGATGGTGCCTATGATAAGTACTGAAGTGCTTCCCGGGATGCGCACGCTAGCTGATTCTAGCTTGAGGCTGCTAGCGATTAGTTTGAGTTGAAGTAGTGTTAATAGAAACAGTACGTTCACTGTAATCCCTTCATCCACCAAGACTTGGTTTAGCTTGACTGATAGCTCGCCGATGTCGATGTTTATGTTTCTCGTGTTCTGAGCAGGAGGCTGCTTCTCTTTTGATAAGAATTGATCGACTGTCCCCAGGCTGGCGAGTTGCTGAATTTCTTCCTTCAGATGATTGCATTCGTTAGTGTTGTGCCCAAGCCCCTGGTGGTATTGGCAATATTTTGATGGATTTCCTCGACCCCGGGCGAGCGACCTGGGCTTGTGTAATGCTGGGTGATTGCTTATGTTTTAAATTCTAGAACCATAGTCTGCTTACATTCAAGCATCTAGAGTTTAGTATACTGAAGTATTACAGATGCTATCTGATGAAAGCTAGAGATGATTAGGTGTCAGTCATTCCAAACTTGATGACTTACGCAATTATTCTATTCAAAGGCTGAATTGGGTATCATTCCAAAAAGGAATACCGAAGTTGCTGATATGAGTCCTGATATTATGATTATTAATTATATCGTTCCAAACTTGATGATATGATGGTCACAACTTATTGTATCATTCCAAACTTGATGATTGATGGTCACCGCTTATTGTATCATTCTAAATTTGATGATATAACACAATTGTGAAATGATGAATAATAATTTTTAATAATCGATGGAACATGGTTTGATTCTATGAAATCAATTTTCTAATTTTGTGTAAATTAGATAGAGATGTTAATATGTGATTCGTTTTTCCTGCTTAGAATATTATGTTCTTTTACTGCTAGAACTAATAACTTTAATTTCGATTAGCAAATGTTAGAATTATTTGTCTCATGACATTTTTATGGTGTTTGTTTGCAGATCAAATGAAGATTGGATGAGAGAAAGTTGATTTCGACCCGCATGAAGATGATTGTTGTTTGCGTAGATCAATTTTTCAGTTTGAGTTTTTCTTTCAGATTTCCTATTGCTATGTTTGGGACCATGCGTTTGAGTTTAGATATTCTGCATTTTAAAACTTATATCTATGCTTTCTGAAAATTCATTTTTTGGTCGTTGTTGGGTATTGTATCCACGATTACCTAGATTTGAGGAAGCCACCTGTCAAGCTAAGATGAATTCACAATGTATTTGATGAAACATCTCAAGTTGTGCTTGCAGTTCCTCCACGCTAAGTGCACACCAATGTCAGGGTGCAGTAGGTCAATATACACGGGTCTGCACGACGTAATCCCTCGTTGAGCAGATCAGTGTGTTGGCATATGTGCACTCTCTCTATTGGAGTGCACTTACTTTCAAGTACAGGGCCGTTCATATGCAAGAGAAGACAAGGAGCATGGAGGATCAAGGAACAGCTCCTGGGTGGAAGACGAAAATTCGTCCAAGGCAAATTCGATGAGAATCACCAAGTGATTCTCGCCGATTCGGCGAGAATCACTAGTGATTCTCGCCGAATCGACGAGAATCATTAGTGATTCTCGCCGACTCCTTCTGGCCACCTCTAAATGGTGTCAAGTAAGATTCGGCGAGAATCACTAGTGATTCTCGCCGAACCAGTGGCCAAGCAGCTCATGCATACAAAGTAAAATTCGTTGAGAATCAATAAGTGATTCGGCGAGAATCACTAACGATTCTCGATGAATCGTCGAGAATCACTTAGTGATTCTCGCCGATTCGTCGAGAATCGCCTGCGATTCTCGCCGATTTTCACTTGGCGTTTTCTCAGGATGCTGCTGGACCGGATTCTGCCTTTGGACTAGTTTGAACCGGACTTAGGGATTTCTTTTGTGGGTCCCGCAAACGGTCATATTTGAGAATTCAACAGTATATATATTCCAGTATTTTTGAACAGTAAAAGGACGGAGACCAAGAAAGAAGCCGAGCAAGTAAAACCCTAAAATCGCGAACTCCTTCCGCCGTCGCCGTCGCGCTCGGGCAAATACGTCGCCGCTGCTGATCGTTCCTCTTCCCGATCTCCGGCGACAGAAGCCTAGCAAAGCTTGCGTCTCACGTGTCTATCCAGAGATCTCTTGTCTCTCGATTTGTTGACCGGGAAAAACTCCCCCGTCTGAATCGATCGAGACGACCGATCCTAGAGTGACCGTTGGTAGACCTAGTTTGCTTCGCAAAGAAGTTTGGATCTCAAAGCACTGCAGCAGCGCACCTTCGTTGCCGCCGACTCCGAACCAAGCCGCCGCTCGGATTGCCGCCGCTCGGATTGCCGCCGCCGGTTCCGGGAGATCCTCTCCAAGAGAGACCAAGGTTGTAGACTCTTCATCGACTTCAAGAACACGTCGTCGGACAAAGAGGAACACCGTAGTCTCCAAAAGAAGTTTGTATCACGTGTACACTCTACATTTAATTTCGTTGTAAAGGAACTTTTGTTCCGTGTTGTAAGGGTTGGGTGCAACCCGTTTTGTGGGAGTGTTGACTCTCACGTGTGGAAGGGCTCCTTCCGTAAGTGCAGGGATTGGATTTCAATCTCGTTGGAGAAGTGACCGAGTCGTCCCTTGTTGGGGAGATAGGTCGAAGGGGGAAAGTGGATGTACCCAAGTCGGGGAACCACTATAAATTTGCTGTGTATTCTGTGTGCTGTGCTTTTTGTTTTTATTGTGCAGGTACATCCGTAAATTCCGCAAAAGAACCACACGTCACCTATTCCCCCCCCCCCCCCCCCATAGGTGCACATAGTTGACACTAGGTGGACTTTCAAGTGGTATCAGAGGTTGCTCAGCAAAAAGGTTAACACCTTGAGTAGAATCCTGCCACCAGTGTCAAAAGCATGGATCTGGATTATGAGATTCCGCCACTCAAACTCCCCGCGTGCACAAAGGATTATTATCCCATCTGGAGAATGAGAGTATCATTTCACCTTCATGCTATCGATCCTCGAGCATCCTTCATTCTGGAAGAGGGTCCGTTTATCCCCATGAAGACCTCTGACTCTGGGATCCAAGTGCCCATGGGCATTGCTGAGATGTCAGAGACGGAACTATCACTATTTCACTTGGACGAGAGGATTCGACAAATCATCATGGATGTCTGATCTGGAGCCTCTCGCTCTAGATTGGAAAAATGTAGAACGGCTAAATCTCTGTGGATGATGATCTCAGAGCTGATGGGGGGGTCAAAGAAAGCTGGATTATGCTGTCAATCAGAGGATGAAGCATATGTAGGAGTCCTCACTTCTGAAGATGAAGGCAAGGATCCTTCGGACTGCATCAGAGCTCCAGTGTCCGTGTCAGAGACTGAAGAGGACAGTGAGGAAAGCAGCTCTGATGTGGATGAAACTATAGTCACTGGATCTAACGACAATAACACAGAAGTGCAGGTAACTTCCTCGTCCTGCCCCGTATCTCTTGAATTTTCTGAAGACAGGAACTGCCCTCCTTTAGAAAATGCTGATTCCCTGAAGAGAGCCCTTCAGTCAAGCAATCTACTTGCTGAGGAGCCAGCTCAAGAGATTGCTCGACTGAAGGTCTTGTTGGTCCTCCAATTGGCGTCCAACAAGGCCAAGGACTCTAAGATCTCAGCTCTAGAGAGTAGTTTGGAGAATGAGAAACGTATAGTATCAAACTTTTCCCAAGTTGATGCTATAAAGAGAAAGCAAGAAACCGGGTGGATCTCCCGGATTATCAAGGCATGGAGAAATGGGGAAACGGTATTCCGACCCCCCACTCCAAGCAGGAAGGCAACTCATCATGCCTTCAGGTATGACCACAGGAATAGTCGTGGTCACTGCAAAGGTGATTTGTCCCCATGTGGAAACGCCCATAGTGCAAGGGGCGTCATGGCCACCCATGAGGAAATATCTAAGGCTCATTCTGAGCCCTTCATATTCACTGCCACTGCCTCAACACAGTGTGGGTCTGCATGTCCCAGCTCACAGAAGACTTCTCACCATTCGAGGACACGGGATAGGGAGGATAGAAGTCTTGATGTCAGGCTTCATGGGGCCTCAGCAAGGGAGATGCCTGAAAGAATGGCACCACCTTCTCGGCCTCATAACGCTCACATCATGCATTCGTTCCACCCTTCCTCGTGTCACGATGGAAGAGGAATTTGTGTGACAAGAACATACCCTATCCCGTTTAGACCTAGGACTGTGACTTCGTCAGTCACTAGATCAGGTCGAAAACGGCGATACAACATTCACCCTTGTTGGTGCTGCGGCAAAGTGGGGCACTTTGCCATTGACTGTTGGCACAACCCCTCTGTGCCCACAGCAAGGGCTTATCCACATTCTAGGGACAGAGGTAGTCTTCCAGACAGGTTTTCTGAAGGAAGGCAGTTGCGTGCTTATGCTAATAGAAACCTAGGACCCAATATGATTTGGGTTCCTAAGGTAAAGTAATTCTGTCTTGCAGGGTAGTCTAGGTCCCCGTGAATACGATGGGAACTGGACAGTAGGTGGCTCAAGGCTAACGTGGAACAAACGTCTGCAATAACAGATGTGCTACCTGTTTGAGCATATTCACTTTGAGCCTCTAATGTGTTCTACCTGTGGGACTAAAACGATGACTCTCAAAATCCCAGGTAATTTTGATCAGTTCAAGGACTTGTGTCATGATGCATCCTCATTCAAAATAAACATATATATATATATATATATTTCTATCCTTGTGTATACGTATACTTATGCTTATCATGTGTGTGTGCACATTACAGAGAGATTAACTCGATGCATGCAAACCATTACACATCAATAAAGGGGTAACGAAGTTATGTCATCGTGAATCTCGACAACTCACAATTGACATCAAGAAGTCTTTGAAAAAGCCTCGTTAAATCTAACTCGTTTGACTGTAAAATATACATGTATTTATCATGTGTATATAGACGTGGCATTAGAAAATCTCATAAAAGGTTGCAAGCTTCTCAACGTGAAAATTTCTAGTCTAGGGACCTCTCAATTTCGAGTCAGACAAAAGGTATCAGGAGCCGGCAAATCTCCTGACTGACTAATCCCGCCGACCCTTGACATTCACCCCGAATCCCGACGAATTAGAAAATCCCGCCGAAAGAGCCCTTCCGCCTATTCGTATTTATCACGAATCCCGCCGACCCCTCGTCTTCTTCACGAGTCCCGCAAAAGTTCTCCCGACGACCCGCAAGTGCTCTCCCAAGTTCTTCCGCCGATTCGCCGCAACCCGCAGGAGCTCTCCCTCCGACTCGCCACAACCCGCAGGAGCTCTCCCTCCGACTCGCCGAAACCCGCAGCTCGTGAAGTCTCCTCCTAAGCTCCCGCAAGGGTCTCGCAAAGTTCTCGTCGAAAGGCTCCCGACGACTCCCGCTGAAGCCCGCACCATCGATCTCCCCAAGTCTCGATTTTGCTCCGCTCAAACCACCTCACCGACTTCACCTCTAGGTATCCCCTCACCCGAAGCATCCACTAATGAAGTTTTCTTTTTGAAAGTTCATTAACGTTTTGAGTAGGGCTTCTCTCTAGATCTACAATGGCTCCAAGGACGACTGCAGGGTTGGTCTCTGGCTGCGAGCTGGTTCGCACTGGATTTTCTCATGCCTCGGACGAATTCCGGAATATCATTCTAATGCTGGAAGAGGTTGGGCTAACCTTCGTCTTGGAGCACCCTTGCAAAGTCCTGAGCAAAGAAGTGCTGGAGTTCTTCTCTACCGCAAGACTCCGAGATAGAGACTCCATAATCAAGAGCAAGGTGGCTGGGACAAAAGTAAAGATGTCTGCCAGTAAGCTAACTCGCTACCTGCAGCTTTCTAGTTCGGAGCAGGAGGACTATCTGGAGGACGAGGACAAAGCCAGAACTCTCTTGTTCTGCGGTCTTCCAAGAGGAACTCGATCAATAAAGAGAAAAGAGATGAATGAAGAAGGGAAGCTCCTATCTGACGTTATTGGAAAAGTGCTCATCTGCAAGCCGGGCTCCCATGATCATATCTCAGGAGATATGTTCAAAATTCTCATAGCTGTTGTCTGCCGCAAGAGGTTCAACTGGGGGGAATTGCTGTTCCAAAAGATCAAGGACACTCTGGGCACTCCTAGTTTCGGCCGCATCATAAGTCTATATCTCAACCAGCTCAACGGAGACAAGTTCGACATGAGCAAAGGCGTCCCTCTCCACTACTTGAAAAAGATGGATGCAAGTGTGTTTGATCGATGGGAGCGGCGCATCGGGCAGCCTGCTGTGGAAGAGCACGAGGAAGTATCTCCAGCAGTCTCCCCCGGTGAAATTCCTGATACCGTGACTGCAGGAATCGAGGGGGAGACTCTACCCCCTCATATGGATGTAATATCTGAAATCGCCCAGGTGGCCAGGGATGCGGTGGCCGAAATTCATGAAGTAAGTGAACCTGAGCTGGAGGATGAGGAGGTCCTGAACAGAAACACTCAAGGAACCGAAGCTGAAGCACAGGAAACTGCTGATCGAGAATTGGAAGAAGCTGCTGATATACTTGACTTCTTGGATGAGGACGGAGAGGAAGATGAGAATGAGGGCCATGAAGTACTTGAGACTCCGGATCCTGTTGAACCTCCACCTGACAAATCTGCACCAGTGGAGGGGGAGTTAAATAACTCTACAGAGGCCACCAACATTCCTCCTGTAGAGACTGTGATGGTATCCAGCTCCACAGATGCGTCTGCAGAAATGCAAGGCCCTCAAGTGCCTCCGACCATACTGTTACGAGATGAGCTGGCCACTCACACTATCAATGTCATTCAAGGAATAGTGAACGAGCTTAAAGCCTCTTTTGATACAGCTCAGAAAACACTGCTGAAAAAGATTAAGACTTCTGAAGATCTCATGCTTAAAAATATGGTAGAGATCAACCATAAACTGGATGTGATGGAGAAGAAATTCGAAGAAAAGTATACCGCGGCCGGCGAAGCTGTCACACTTTTAATGGCCGGTTTGAAAAAGAATACTGATACTCTGGCTGTTGTAAATCAGAACGCACACGTTGTAGCCAACAATATTCAGAAGTTTGATGGTAATATGGTCACTTTAAATGCAAATCAGCAGGCCCTGATCACTGAATTCACCAAGACAACTAAGCATATTGATGACTCCCTGCACTCATATGCCAACTGCATAGCTGTCGAAGCCAAAAAGGGGGAGAAAGAGTATATCGCTAAGTTGGCCGAGCTCCAAGAAAACATGGATACAAACTTCGCACAATCAAGCAAATATGTCTATGAGAGCTGCTGGTGGATGCTCCAACAGGCGCTGGGTACGTTAGGCGTCGTCCTACCTGACCATCCTGCCGGTATTCAGGTTCCTGAGACATCTAAGGCCGCTGAGGAAGTAAATATTGCTGAGGATGTAAGTGCAAGTGCTGCAGATATTTTCACAGATGAAGCTGATGCTAGGGCCCTCTCCAAATCTAAACTGAGGAGTATGTTTGACCAGGAGGCTTTAGCAAAAGCCAGGGGAAAGAGAAAAGTTCAAGAAGGGACATCCAAGGAGACACAGGCTGCAAAGAGAACTCGAATGAATGAGGAGGATGTACGAAATGAAAGGTGGAGTCCAGTTTCAAGGAACATAATCTTAGACACCTTCTGGCTGCAAGAAAGAGGAGAGATCAATCGAAACGAAGTATATAGCCAGTATGAGTGGGAAATGCACAAAACGTTTGAAGCGAAACGCAACATCTTTTTCAGAAACAACAAGGATCCAGATAAAGTTGCTCCTCCTAGGTACTACCCGAAGCCCAAAGAATACATGGAGAGGCAAAGCAAGAAGTACTTGGCTCAAAAGCTTAAGGGTGACGTAGCTAAGGACAAATAGTCAACACTTTATAGCTTGTCACTGTGTCTTAAGAACATTTAATGATTATTATTGTCATATAAACAATTCTGGATTATATGTGAATATATTTATCTTGGTATATATATTTGAATTTGTGAATGACTCAAGTCCTGATCTGATTGCATATATTCTCTTGTGCTGCATGTTTAATTTCTGAATGCTATGTTTATTATTTGATAAGTGTTATTCATCTTAGCTAGTAGGGTTTTGGCTTCGTCAAATAGGGGGAGATTGTTGGGTATTGTATCCACGATTACCTAGATTTGAGGAAGCCACCTATCAAGCTAAGATGAATTCACAATGTATTTGATGAAACATCTCAAGTTGTGCTTGCAGTTCCTCCACGCTAAGTGCACACCAATGTCAGGGTGCAGTAGGTCAATATACACGGGTCTGCACGACGTAATCCCTCGTTGAGCAGATCAGTGTGTTGGCCTATGTGCACTCTCTCTATTGGAGTGCACTTACTTTCAAGTACAAGGTCGTTCATATGCAAGAGAAGACAAGGAGCATGGAGGATCAAGGAGCAGCTCCTGGGTGGAAGACGAAAATTCGTCCAAGGCAAATTCGACGAGAATCACCAAGTGATTCTCGCCGATTCGGTGAGAAACACTAGTGATTCTCGCCGAATCGACGAGAATCATTAGTGATTCTCGCCGACTCCTTCTGGCCACCTCTAAATGGTGCCAAGTAAGATTCGGCGAGAATCACTAGTGATTCTCGCCGAACCAGTGGCCAAGCAGCTCATGCATACAAAGTAAAATTCGTTGAGAATCAATAAGTGATTCGGCGAGAATCACTAACGATTCTCGACGAATCGTCGAGAATCACTTAGTGATTCTCGCAGATTCGTCGAGAATCGCCTGCGATTCTCGCCGATTTTCACTTGGCGTTTTCTCAGGATGCTGCTGGACCGGATTCTGCCTTTGGACTAGTTTGAACCGGACTTAGGGATTTCTTTTGTGGGTCCCGCAAACGGTCATATTTGAGAATTCAACAGTATATATATTCCAGTATTTTTGAACAGTAAAAGGACGGAGACCAAGAAAGAAGCCGAGCAAGTAAAACCCTAAAATCGCGAACTCCTTCCGCCGCCGTCTTCGCGCTCGGGCAAATACGTCGCCGCTGCTGATCGTTCCTCTTCCCGATCTCCGGCGACAGAAGCCTAGCAAAGCTTGCGTCTCACGTGTCTATCCAGAGATCTCTTGTCTCTCGATTTGTTGACCGGGAAAAACTCCCCCGTCCGAATCGATCGAGACGACCGATCCTAGAGTGACCGTTGGTATACCTAGTTTGCTTCGCAAAGAAGTTTGGATCTCAAAGCACTGCAGCAGCGCACCTTCGTTGTCGCCGACTCCGAACCAAGCCGCCGCTCGGATTGCCGCCGCCGGTTCCGGGAGATCCTCTCCAAGAGAGACCAAGGTTGTAGACTCTTCATCGACTTCAAGAACACGTCGTCGGACAAAGAGGAACACCGTAGTCTCCAAAAGAAGTTTGTATCACGTGTACACTCTACATTTAATTTCATTGTAAAGGAACTTTTGTTCCGTGTTGAAGGGTTGGGTGCAACCCGTTTTGTGGGAGTGTTGACTCTCACGTGTGGAAGGGCTCCTTCCGTAAGTGTAGGGATTGGATTTCAATCTCGTTGGAGAAGTGACCGAGTCATCCCTTGTTGGGGAGATAGGTCGAAGGGGGAAAGTGGATGTACCCAAGTCGGGGAACCACTATAAATTTGCTGTGTATTCTGTGTACTGTGCTTTTTGTTTTTATTGTGCAGGTACATCCGTAAATTCCGCAAAAGAACCACACGTCACCTATTCCCCCCCCCCCCATAGGTGCACATAGTTGACACTAGGTGGACTTTCAGTCGTTATTAACTCTTATTTAAGTAGCATGTACTGTGCTAACACTTATTTACAATATAGGAGGAGATTGTTGATGTACATTGAATTAGGTGTGACATGTGCTTAATGGGTCCGGTTAGGATCCGATAGGAATCTAACAACCTGTAGTCGGGAATTTAGGGTTTGCCTATAAATACTCATGCTAGGGGCAACGAGTGGATTGTTCTAAACTTGACGGTCACGCAGATGCTTCGAGCACAATTCTAACAGTTCTTAGTCACGAAGTGTAGCAAACCGTGTGAAGTGTGGCGAGCTGTGAAATAGAAGCAATACTGACTGCAGTTAGATGGTATTGAAGTGTGAAGGAGCGACAGTTTGTGCAAGTGCGACAAATCTTGGAGCTAAGCAGCAGCAGTACTGATTGCAGATAGCATGTTGTGCAGTGCGAATAGGAGTTATGAAGTGGTGCTTGTGGCCTGAAGTGATTAAACTGCAAGTGGAGCAAGTGTTGTTATTATTGTAATTGTCCAATAGCATGTCAAATTGTCTCGCGTTGGTAGTTGGTTCTCTCTTTACCTATTCAATTACTTTGTGCTGCAAACTTTGTTTCTTTGTCTCGTAAGTTGTTTCTTTGCAATCAAAAATTTAACAATAACAACTTTTTTCTCCTTCACGTCAGCGACTCTGAGTGGCAACTATGAATACACAGGGAGGTCGTGGAAGGGAGAGGAGGGAGCTGAGGAGTGGCTCTTGTGTTTGATGCCATGGCCGATAGAGGAGCCATAAGAGGGGAGGGGACAAGGATTCACTGTGGAAGGAGGTTTTCAAAACCATAGCAAGTCTCCATTGATTCTCTCATTCTATGATCTGAGAATGAAGGATTTCATATGAATGATATTGGTGCTCTCTGTTGAAAATTTTGAAGTGAAAGTGGGTGATGGAGCAGACCGCGCGGTCTGGGCAGTCTGAGTCCGCGGCCTGGGCGGACTGGTGTTGCGGCCTGGGTGGTCAGTGGCCAGAGTAGTCTTGGCGGCTTGGGCGTCTAGTGGAGCGGCCTGGGCGATCTGTCTTTGGCGGTCTGATGGCAGTGCTCAGTTCAGCCTGTGGTTCTGCAGATCTTGCTCTTGAAGTAACCAGACGGATTGGAGTTCAAATCCGCGGAGATGTGGCGAACTCGGTTAGAGTCCGCGGAGTCCGCTATTGCGGACTAGTTTTGGAAATTGACATTGGTCCTTGCCAAGTTCTCCGGTGTTGCGGTGGATGAGCCGCATTCATGGTGGCGGACTGTCCATGGAGTTGGCGGTCTGCGTTTTGTGTCCGCCAAGCTCGCGACAGTTATTTGGTGGTGTGCTGGACTTGGTTACACACTGTGACAAGTCCAGGGTGTCCGCAGTGTCCGCAGAGTCCGTTGTTGGCCAGACGGTCTGCCTGTTGGTCGTGGACTCATATAGCGGGCTGAGGCGTTGTTTTTGAGCCTTATGTACTGTCTCCATGTCCGCATATGGCGTGCAGACGGATGCAGTATGGGCTATGGCTGTGTCTGTGTGCTATAGTGTGGTGGACTGGTGTTGTGCTTGCGGGCTATGCGGGCTATTGCCTTGTCCGCATAGTGTGTGCGGACTGGCGCGGTGTCCGTCTGGTGCTGGACTGACCTTGTCTTGGAACCTGGCGGGTTGGTTGAAGTCCGGCTAAGTCCTTGCGGACTCGGCAGACTGGGCTTTGCTAGCTGCGAGCTGGGGTGGTGACTCTATTCATTAGGGTGGTGACCACACTCCTCACCCTGCCTATAAATAGACACCCCCCGGCACGTCTACAGTAACAGAGTGAACAGTAATTTGAGCACAAATCAATTGTTGCGAACTCGGTTTTCCAGGTCGCGCGGTTTGAGATTTAACTGGCTGTTGTTTGCAGGTTGTGCGGCTAGCACTGTGAAGCCGGACGTCTGGTTCTGATCAAGGTCAGGAAGCAGTGAAGCTTACGGTTTACAATCGGCAGTTGCAGCAGGTCGCAGGTGGCGGCCAACCAGTTTCTCTCCTCAATTTGATCTAAGTTCAATAACCAGGTTGTTGGTCTAGGCGGAATTGGCAGTTTGTTCATTCAGTTTGGCGGCGGCTTGTAGAGCAGACGTCAGTAGAATAACGGGTTGTCCGCGCGGTTTGTGTGGACTCTGTAGAATCAGAGTAGCGGCAGCGGCTAAGCGGTCTCGGCGGACTCAACGGTCTTGGAGACAGTTCGCCCGACTTGGAGTTTGCTCTTGCTTGTTTTCTTCTCTTTATACTTGGCGAAATCATGTCTCGCCCTGTATACCTTGCCTTGTAAAGTTGATAGTGGATTAATGCAAGATCTGTGTTTGCTCTTCATTGTCACTGATACATAGCTCAGTTTATGGTTGGAGTGTTCCTGTGCCTAGTTCTCGTTTCCGCATGATCAAGTGATCAGCTTGATAGTTTTGGAAGTGTTTACTTGATACCAAAACTACCAGTTGATTGACTTGTGAAATTTCAACATGGTATCATAGCGAACAGTGGCTTGAGCAGTAAGTTGTGATCAACCTCTGATTGTGCTCGGCGCTTCTGGAAGCCTTGTGATCAGTGGTGATTTGCAATGGAAGGAGCCTACGGAAGAGGTCTTGGCATTGAGCTTCTGACAGCGACTAACTTCAAGAAGTGGAAGTCTTGCATGAAGAGCTATCTCTTGGGTGAGGAGTTTTGGGAGGTCGTCGGTGGTGACGACAAGCAAGAGGTTACTGCTGCTACTGGTACTGCTGAGGAAGTGAGAGTTTGGAGAAGAACTAATGCTAAGGCAGAGTTTGCTCTCAAACGGGCTATCTCACATGAGCTATTTGATCACATCTTAGGATGTGAGTCTGCTGTAGAGATTTGGACAACCATTGATGGGTTGTTCAACAGGAAAAATGTGGCTATGCTGCAGTTCCTGGAGAATGAGTTGGCTAAGGCAACTCAAGGTGATCTTTCCGTCTCTAAGTTTTTTCTGAAGATGAAGAATCTGTGCGCTGAAATATCAGCATTGTATCCTGATAAGCCCATCTCTAAAGCAAAGTTGAAGAGGCACATAGTCCGTGAGTTGCGGAAGGAATATGTGGCCTTTGTGACTTCCGTGCAAGGGTGGGCAACTCAACCTTCTCTGCTAGAGCTGGAAAACTTGTTTGCGTCACAAGAGAGCTTGGCCAGGCAGATGGCCGGTGTGACTATCTCTGAAGGAGGTAGTGAAGCTCTCATCACTGAGAAGAAGAAGAAGAGATGAGAGAAGAAGAAGAAGCCTGCTACTGAAGAAGGGCCTTCAACATCTTATCAGCAAGAGAGTAGCTCTGCTCCTAAGAAGAATTGGAAGAAAGAGTTGAAGTGTTACAGATGTAATCAGGCAGACCACTTCAAGCGCGACTATAAGGTCAAATTGCAGCATGGGCATGTTGCAGGCAAGGAGGGAGCTTGTTCCAGTTTTGAGAAAGCCGACTGGGGAGGAGCTTTCTTGACAAGCACGTGTGTTTGTGCTCTTGCCACCGTTGACTACCAAGATGACTGGATAGTCGACTCGGGGTGTGTTCATCACCTCACTGGAGACGAGTCGAAGTTCTCATCTCTGTAACCGTTCACAGGTAACAAAGCAATTATTGCAGCTGATGATTCTATTCATTCTGTAGAGAAGGAGGGCGTTGTTTCTTTGGAGAGTGCTCAGGGTCCGCTTACTCTAAGGAGTGTGTAGCACGTACCCGGCATGAAGAAGAACCTCTTCTCGGTGACCAATGCGGTCGACGCGGGCTTTCATGTTCTGTTTGGCCTAACAGAAGTAAGGTTTCTCCGCAACGTATCAGCAGTAAAGGCTGATGTTGCTCATGTAGGGAGAAGAGTAAGACACTTGTTTGTTCTATCAACAAGCTCTTATGTTTATCGGATGAGAGCCAATGATAGTGCGACTATCTGGCATGAGAGACTATGACACGTGGGGATGGACAAGCTCAAGGCTATATTAATGAGGAGCCTGGTGAGAGGTTTGCCGAAGTTGTCCTCCTACAGAGATGGCTACGTTTATGCGGGATGTCAGTACGGTAAGGCTCATCGCCTTCTGTTTGATAAGTCTCAAACGAGGAGCAAGGCACCATTGGAATGCATTCATGGTGACTTGGTGAGGCCAACAACAACCGCGAGTCTTGGAGGCATCAGATATATGCTTATGTTGATTGATGATTACTCAAGATACACTTGGGTGTATTTCATGAAGGAGAAGTCGGCAACTTTCTAATTGTTTGTGGAGTTCAAGGAGCCGGTGGAGGGCCGGCTTGGCTTGCGGATCACGAAGTTCAGATTAGACAACGGTGATGAGTTTGTCTCATCTGAGTTCTCTAGTTTCTGTAGGAAGCACAGGATTCAGATGGAGCTTACTTGTGCTCATACTCCACAACAAAATGGAGTAGTAGAGAGGAAGATCCGTCACTTGACGAAAACTTGTAAATGTTGGCTTCATGCAAAGAGCATTCACAGGTCCTTCTGGGCGGAAGGAATGGCCTACGCAACATATGTCATCAATCGGATGCCTCTAAGTCCGATCAACATGAAGTCTCCGATTGAAATGATGTTCAAGGAGAAGCCGAGTGTGGAACACCTTCGGGTGTTCGGATCAACCTGTTATTCTCATATCCTGAATGCTAAGAGGACCAAGCTTGATGCAAAGGCAAGGAAGCTTGTCTTTGTGGGCTATGATGAG
Source organism: Platanthera guangdongensis (assembly GCA_039583875.1). Lineage (NCBI taxonomy): Eukaryota > Viridiplantae > Streptophyta > Magnoliopsida > Asparagales > Orchidaceae > Platanthera > Platanthera guangdongensis. The sequence goes on from CM077155.1 coordinate 10,776,201, forward strand.
CGGAAGAAGGGGTGAAAGTGCATGGATCCTTTGACAAAGAAGTTCTTTGTTTCAAGAGACGTTGTCTTTGATAAGCTGACGTCGTATGGAGGTGGCACCGTTGAACTGCAGGAGAGCAGGGTTGATGAGGGGCAGGTGGAAGCTGTTGAAGATCTTCAGGTGGAGCTGCCTGTGTCACCAGGAGCTCCAGGTGTTTCAAACTCTGGGGCTGAAGCTTCTAGTTCGGGAAGCAGGGGGAGCGATGCTCCAAGTGTGCCCAAGAATAGAGTTGGTGCTGAAGAAGCAGCGGAGGTGGTGAGCAAGGAGCAGCATCTTCGAAGATCAAAGAGGATCATTAAGCCACCAGCTCGGTACTGCGAAGGAAACATGGTGAGCTTCATTACTTGTTTCTTCGCAGGCCCCTTGGATGAGCGGGAGCCTTCAAAGTTTGAAGGAGACGCTGGAGTAAAGGAGTGGGTTGATGCCATGGATGAGGAGATGTCTGCCCTCAGGAAGAATGAAACTTGGGACTTGGTGCCCAAGGTGAATGGCGTTACTCATGTTACTTGCAAGTGGGTCTACAAGCTCAAGAAGAAGGCGGATGGAAGCATCGAGCGGTACAAGGCTCGGCTTGTAGCTCGGGGGTTTTTGCAACAGTACGGCGAGGATTATGAGTAGACATTTAGTCCAGTGGCGAAGATGACTTCAGTACGAGTGGTGATCTCTTTGGCAGCTTGCCAAACATGTATCTTCTTCTTTAACACTCATTTTGATGAGATAAGGGACACATATAGGTGTTGCCTTGTAGTAATCTTAAGTGTGGATGCAAATAAAGCCCGAGTACGAAAGCCTGGCCCGGATCTGCCCGGTTAGGCACATGCCTGGTAATGCCCAGGCCCAAGACGGGCCTAGGGGCCTCACCAGGCCCTTTATTGTGCCCATTTTGGTGTTTAACCAGTGTCGGGCCTACGTCTGCCCGAGCACCAAGCCCATATAGATGGGCAGTGCTGCGAGCCATATTTTCCTAGGCAGACCGCCCAACAAAATGGAGGCATTGAGACTACCTAGCGAGATGCAGGTGGGTCGGGCTCAACTTGGGCCTATAAATAACAAAGCCCAAGCCTATTGGGCCCGATAATTAAAAAAGCCCAAGCTTATTGCACCCAGAAATAAAAAGCGGCATTTTGAACTCAGCCTGGGCCCTGCCCTGCGGCTTTTATTTGCATGCCCAATCTTAAGGTGGTGGCACCCATCATAGTGCATAAATCGCAAAAGAGTGGAGAGGGAGAGGGGGGATAGAGAAAACAGTGGAGTAATTGTGATGTTGAAAAGTAATGCAATTATTTACTTTTGCACTTTTTGGAGTTCATTAAATATCAGCAACCTCTCTGAAATAAGATAAAATAGAAAATTAATGCGGTGTGAATTAGAATAAAAAACAAATGTGCAATAAAAGGACTATCTACATATTAAGTCCATGCACATTGATGAAATATTTATGATCGTTCTCTCATAAATTTTGCAAAAAGAAAGTTTTAGCTATAGGTTCTGTTTGGGTGGACTTATTTTCACCAATCAAGCGGTTACTTTCGCATGAACATGATCTTTTATGGCCGCATGAACCAGACCTTAATTAAGGTCCCGTTCATGCAGTAGTAATCGTTTGACCGGTGAAAATAAGTCCTCCCAAACAGAACCTTAGGTTTTGTATGAGGCGATTTATTGCTCCGGTGAGTTTGGACAAAAATATCATTATCATATAATGTATGTTTAACATGACAAAGGTTATGGCCGCTACCAAGAAAATAAACTAGTTATGAGCATAAAATGCATGAAATTCTTTAGGTGTGGTCAGACGTTCATGACCGATGGTTCATGACCACCACATTCACGACCGCTACCACCGCGGCAAATAAAGCCTTAATATTTTGAATCTATAAAGGGACTTTTTACAGATTGCCATTCAAGGGTTCATCATAAGCCGAAGAAAAAAAACATCAAACACACATCAGTTTTGTGAGATCTCGATTCTCCTTGGTGGTGATGAACAGCTCTCTCAAAGAGGAGAAATATTTAGGTATGTGCTCGCACTTTAAATACGGTGTGTTACTCGTACAGCCGTCTGATCTATGATCCTACTGTGGAGCATTTTTTGACGAAAATAAAGCCGCATTAAAATACGGTCATATTTGTTTATATACGTTCGTATTTCGGTCAATTATGATAGAGGACATTGCTTGGGAAGAAACTTGAGACGGTGTGGGTGAGAAAAGGAGAGGGCAGAGGGGTGAGGCCACGATCATAGATATGAACATGGCGCTTAGTCCCTCATGTTTCAAATGCAGGTGCCTACACTATACTGGAACTTCGCTGTTTCTGCTACTTGTCATCTTATAAATTGCATGTCATCCACCATGCTCGACTTTGCGACTCCGTTGACTCTCCTTTTTTTTTCCTTTCAAGCCTCTCTTCTTCCTCACGCCTCGTGTTTTTGGAGGTACATGTTATGTCCATAATCCGGGTCCGCCTACTGACAAGTTTGCTCCTCGTGCTATCAAATTTATGTTCGTTGGATACTTCATCATTCAGAAGGATTATGTGTTACTCTCCCACTGACGGCAAACTGGTCATATCGGCAGACGTAATCATTCTCGAGGACCAACTGTTTCACTCCTCTCATGCACCTCCTCTTCTCCTTCCTCCTATACCTCGTCCTACCGTTCCTATCACGTCACCTCTTCCACCACTTCTTCCCACACCAACCCCAACACCAGCACTCCCCAAATCACCTAGTGTATACACTCGCCGCCCTCAAAAATCTGATGGCCTATAGTGGTTACCCTCTACGAGCACTATCTCGCGGTCTGTTGATCTGACATCAACCTCTACGGCTCATCCCTTGACGAATAATGTATTCTTACATCGCCTCTCTCTACCTCTTTTCAAATTCGCGTCATCTCTATCCTCCATTTCTATACCTAATTCTTTGCAGGAGACTCTCCAACATCCTTGATGGGGTGCAGCCATGGATGCTATAGGAACTTTTTTTGAAGCGTAAACAACCTGTGGCCTTAAGGGAGGAGATGCTACAGGAACTGTGAAGTTCCACAGATTCTCATCATTTTGAATAGATGTTAAATAACTATTGCAGGTGCAAAAATAGATGTGAAAGGGGCAAAAATTTTCTGTCTAACGTACGGGGGATCATGGGAGAAATGTAAATTTTTCCTATGTTTTGTTTATTTTTTCACAAAATAAGGCATGAAATATTGATTCATATATTCTTACAGTTATCTTAAGTAATCATATAACTATATTTTGATGTGAAAATACAACTGTAAAAAGGTTTTTTTTTTTATTACTATTTTTAGACAGTAAATTATAACTAAAAATTTAATTCATTTTAAAATTACAGCTTTTCCGACAGTTACACGATCAAAAAAATCTCTATTTTTAAGGGACCGGTTTCCCAATTCAATATGGGGGGCAGTATGCCCTACCACCACGCGGCCTCGGCTAACGGGCACAAAAATACACCTCTAAGTAATTATTTAAAAAGGAATAATTACAAAAACCTCCCTTAAAAATGAGCATAATTTTACAACATCCATGCATAACAAACCCCCATGGAGTAAATTTTTAAGGTCTTTTTATTCATGAATGTTATGACACGTACACTTAAAAAAGAGGTTTTTGTAAATTTAAAAAGAAGGGGGTGCAGCCTGTAATTTACCAACATAGAGAGAAGGTCCCACTAAAAAAGATTGTTCAGCACATTACAACTTTTAACCAGGATACAGTCAGCAGTTCATTCCACTAACAAAAAATTGATAATAAATTGACTTATTTATTTTAAAGTTCATAAAGTAAGATCCCAATTATCAACAAAACAAAACAAAACAAAGTGATAAAAAGTAGCATCCAATAACATTGGCACATTAATAACAGTCACATGAGACATACGAGTAGCTTTCACAATACAATATACTAATGTTGAATGTACCCTAAAGCCATTAGCTACTTAGTATCCAGCTCTAATGATTTAGATAACACAAAACTTGACAAGGTTCCTGAAACAAAATAGGACATGTGAGCCATGAACCAGAGGAAGAGCGGCCGAGTTCCCCTTCCCGAACCACGGCATATATATATAATATAATACAAATAAATCTGCAGAATGGGGCCATGCCCCCTAAAACCCAAAAGATCTTCCTGAACAAGCGACCAGATGAACCGCGATGATCACATATTCCTGAACATTTTCGCTCCGAAAAGTTCTCTGCCTATCTTCCCTTTGAACAACAACCGTTTCCTGAGGCGGCTTCTAACCGAAGAACTTCCCCTTGACGGCTGAGATTGGTTTCGCCTCAGATCGACGTCATCTCTGCCACTGCTGCTTCCAACATAGTTGGAAGTCATCCCGGCTCCCCTAGTCCAGGGAGGGGTCGATCGAAGAGCTGCCTGGAGAAGAGGCTCGGATAAGGACGTGGGCCTTTCATGGGTTACCAAATTTAGACATAGAGGGCAAGGAGGCTCATGAAGCAGGCTCTTCAGGGTAGTCTCCTCCAAGCAGTCGGCATGAAAGACGTGACCGCACGGAAGAATGCCGGCGATGGGGAGGTCGCTGCTTCGGACGATTCGGTGAGAACTCCAAGGAGATTTCTGGGACAGTACCCGATAGCATAACCCGCACTTCTGGTACCTCGCCGAACTGTTTGGAGATTGCGGATTATAATCGAGGTTAATATGATCCATGATGTCGCTGGAATCTCCGTCAAAACCGAAGTCATAGCTGCTCTCGTTGCTCCATCGAACTCCTTCCCTCCTCGAGTTCACATCAGCGTCGGGAGAAGCCCCAACCTTGTGGAAATCAGCGAGGGATTTATGAAACTTGAGATCAGGGATGTAAGTGTTTTCAGGCCATGGAGGAGAATTTCGTGAATGGTCGCTAGGCATCATCCTGTGGCTGGTGCTCGTGCCGGCAATCACACTGGATTCGCCAACTGAAACTGGATTGCGAAAGACTAGTGGGTAGACAGGTGTTGACATGAACGAGCGCCTTCCAGGAAAGTTTCGCGAAGGGAGAAAGGGGGGATGCTTGCTGGAAGATGCCCATCTACCGGATTCAGCCAGGGGAGAAGGCGAGAAAAGGCTACGGGACATAGGGGAAACCCGAGCGGCGGTGAATCGGTGCTGCAAGCATTCATGGCAGCATTTATATGGTTAAAAAATGGTAAAGTTGAAAAGACAGTTCAACACGAAATCCATAGTAATTCAGAAGAATAAAGACTTACATCATTATTGCTGTGAGGAGACGCAGAATTAATCGTTGCCCCTGAAAATTCAAAGGTGACTTAATTTAGATGAAGATTGTATGTGAAGGGTCCCGACATTACTCAAGAAGCTTCAGAAAACCGGGTGAAAGAAGAGTTTCCTTCACCAAAGTAGAAATGATGTCTTTAAGCACATGTATGAATAAGGCTTTGTTTGGGAAGAAGGAATTTAAAATACTGTCCTGGAATTCACAATTTGTCAACATTTTCATCAAAGAACTTACCATCAACATTAGTTACAATTTGCAGTGAGAATCCTTCCTCTTTCATTCTTGTCGAGTAGTCAACTCAGAAAACGACGTTCTTGTATGTAGAAAATGTTGAGAAAACCTTATATATACTTCTTGAATGTCAAATTACAAGTGTGAGTATAAATATATATGGAGAGAGAGAGAGAGAGAAATCCCTATTACAAGATGTGGGACTAAACATCCTAGTTAAGAGGCTAAATGGGTCTTTACTAATGAGCCTTTACATATATCATTCAACACTCCCCCGCAAGCTGGAGCGCACAAATCGCAGGCACCGAGCTTGGACAAGAACTGATAGTACAGAGGTCATGGTAAGGCCTTGGTGAGGATGTCAGCAACTTGCTCAGTAGCTGAAACATGCATTAATTCTACCTTCTTTAATTTAACTTTTTCTCGAATGAAATGACAATCAACCTCAATGTGTTTTGTCCGTTCATGGAAAACAAGATTTTTGGTAATGTGTATGACAGCTTAACTGTCGCAAAATAAAGTGGTTGGTGCGGAAAGCTTGACTCCTAAATCATCAAGGAGACCCTCAAGCCAAGTGAGCTCAGACACAACAACTGTCATTGAACGATACTCGGCCTCAGCAGATGAACGGACAACAACAGATTGTTTCTTGCTACGCCAAGTAATGAGATGTCCTCCAAAATAAGTGCAGTATCCACTTGTGGAACGTCGATCATCCAATGAACCTGCATAATCAGCGTCACAATAAGCACACAGAGATAAGGGAGATGAAGAGGGCTTTGTATATAAGTCACTGTCCAGGAGCAGTCTTCAAATATCAAAGAATGCGCTTAACTGCCTGGAGATGAGAGATACGTGACTCATGCATGAATCGACTGACAACCGCAGCAGCAAATGATATATCAGGTCTCGTAACAGTGAGATATATCAGTTTTCCCACAAGACGACGATAATACTTAGGGTTTGGAAGGAGTAGACCAGAATGAGGCATGAGTGCGGAGCTTGTGATTACTATCCATGGGAGTGTCAGCAGGTTTGCATCCAGAGTAGCTCGCATCATGCAACAAGTCAAGACAGTACTTCGTTTGAGATAATACCAGTCCATCAGGTCGCCGAGCCACCTCGAGACCAAGAAAGTAACGAAGGCTTCTCAGGTCCTTTGTTTGAAACACAGTTGCCAGATGTTGTTTGATCATATGTATTTTTGTAAGATCATCTCCCGTAATCAGAATATCATCAACATACACCAAGAGAATAACTATGCATGTTGGACGATGCCGAGTGAATAATGAGAAGTCGGCTGAACTCCGAGTGAACCCAACCGCACTAACAATCTAACTGAATTTGTCAAAACATGTCTGAGACGACTGTTTGAAACTATAAAGTGACTTCTTCAGACAACAGACAAGAGACTCACCTGTGGTCTCAAACCCGGGAGGTTGTATAGACGGTTTCCTACAAATCACCATTAAGAAAAGAATTTTTGACATTGAATTGGTGCAACTGCCAGTGTCGATGAACAGCGAGGGAGATCAACACACGAACAATATTCAGTTTAGCAACTGGAGAAAAGGTCTCATCATAATCTAGACCTTGTTGTTGAGTAAAACCATGAGCCACCAAACGAGCTTTCAAAAGTTAAACCGTCCCATCTCGGTCATGTTTGAGGGCAAACACCCACTTACAACCCACACAAGTCTGTCCAGAAAGAAAAGGGACAAGATCCCAAGTGTGGTTTGCCCAAAGAGCAGACATTTCCTCGTCCATAGCCGCTCACCATCCCGGATGTTGGAGAGCCTTTTGCACAGAAGTAGGGATGGTAATCGACGATAAAGAAAGAGCAAACTGGCGAAGTTCCGGAGAGAGGCGGTGGAAGGAGACATAATTCGTCATTGAGTGTGCAGTAGAAGTAGTTGTCAGATCTGCAGGCTTCAAAATATCATCAGAGGAGGGCATCTCCCGTATGGTAGTGGATGAAGGAGGGCGACGGGTATACATACGAGTGATAGGTGGTTTGTGAGGAAGAGGCGTAGTAAAAGGAGGTGGGTTTGGTGGGAGTGGTGTAGGAAGGAGAGACAGAAGGTTGGAAGTAACAGGGACATCAGGCCGCGGAAGGAGTGGTGGAAGGAGAGAACCAGTTGGTTGAGAATGATTTGGCTGATCTTCGAGAAAGGTGACATCAGCAAAAGTAACAATCTTGTGATCTTTAGGAGAGAAGCAGACATAACCCTTCTGAGTACGGGAGTAACCAACAAACATATATTTCGTGGAACGAAAAGCGAGTTTGTCTGTGGATGTGCCAAGATTATGAACATAGCACAAACAGCCAAACACGTGAGGGGTGACTGAAAAGGAAGATGAGGGAAAGAGAAGGTTGAAGGGATCACGAAATTCCAGTATTGCTTGGGAACATTCATTTGAAACATAAGAGAGCGGGTAACCTCAAGGGAAGTGGCGATTCCTGCGTTCAGCAATGCCATTTTGTTGGGGGGGGGGGGGGTATAGGCACGTGAGGTTTGATGGATGATGTCAAACTCAGCACATAGGTTGGTAAACGCATGACTAGTGTATTCACGGACATTGTCAAAACAAAGAGTTTTCATTGTAGTGGAGAACTGGTTGCGAGTTTTAGTGATAAAGGCACGGAAAACACCCGACAGTTCAGAGCGATCACAAAGGAGATACAGTCATGTCACTCGAGAGTAATCATCTACAAAGGTAGCAAAGTAACGATAGCCAAAAACACTGGTGATTTTGTATGGTCCCCAGATATCAGAGTGAACAAGATCAAAGGGAGCAGCACTCCGAGTGGGATGAGGCGAGAACGTAGACCGATGATGTTTTTCATAGATACAGGACTCACAAGTGAATTCCCGGATGGAGACATCGGGAAGAGCTTTGCAAAGTATGTTTAGAGGAGGGTGTCCAAGACGGCGATGTCACTCAGAAGAGCTAACAGATGACAAAACCGTCGGAGGAGAGGGGTCAAGGATGTAGAGACCATTCGAGAGATGTCCTTTTCCAATAATAGACTGCGTCTTGCGATCCTGCACAACACAAAAAGTGGAGGAGAATGTTACGTAGCAATCAAGATTTTGAGCACGACGACTATTAGAGAGAAGGTTGAAAGGAGAGCCCGGAACTTGAAGAACAGAGCGAAGAGTGATGGAGGGAGTAATGTGAATGTCGGCGGAGCCAGAGACAGGAATGATGTCCCCACTTGCAACAGTAATAGACTTGGGATGCACCGAGTCCAAGTAGCGAGATGACTGCAGTGAGGTAATATAGTGGGAGGCCCCTGAATCCAAGATCCAGGACGAACTATGGGCAAGACAAGAAAAGACACCACCCGAGATGGACACAACAGAGCTCGAAGAATGGTCGATCCTCCCTTGAAGTTGCTAGATTTGGAGTCGCAAGTCAGCAATGTCATACGGAAGGCTTTGTGAAGTAGAATGGGCAGCCATGGGCAAAGAAGTTGCAGCGGCTAAGAAGCAAACCAGCGGCGAAGAAGCAATTTGTGCGGCAGGGCAAAGTTGCAGCGGCTAGTGACAGCAAAGAGACTCTGGGAAGACACAGCTGCCAAGTAAATAGAATCCAGCGGCAAGGGCAAACCGCGGAGAGCAACTGCAGGAGAAGCGGCCAATCCGTAGCAAAACCACTGGAGGCAAAGCAAAGCCAGGCCGCAGCGGAAATTAAAGCCCGCAAATAGGCAGGAGCAGAGGAGAAGCAGCGGCTAGGGAAGGAGGCCGCGCCAGAGAGGGTCGCAGTTTAGGAGAGAGGAGATCGCAGCGACAAGGAATCCGCAGCAGAGAGCCAGCGACAAGAAGGTCGCCGCGAGAAGAAGAGGAGGTCGCCGCGACTAGAAGAGATCTGCAAGACTGGCCACGACCAGAAACGGAGCTCACAGCGATCACGGTGGCAACACACTAGCGGCAAGAAGGGCCACGACCAGAAAAGTAGCCCGTAGCGGTTAGAGAAGGTCGCGGCGGACAAAAGCAGTACCCGCGGCAACTAGAGGCAGCGGACAAACGCAATACCCGGCACAAGAGAGGCCAAAGAACAGTACGCAATGGTGTAAGGCCAGACCGCGCTATCAAGGGAGAAGGCCGAAGGAATGAGGAGACCACACGGTTAGGGAGAGACGACCGCAACGACAAGAGAAACCAGTCCGCGCAGTTGGGGAGAGAAGACCGGACTAACAGTCCGCGCGGTTAGGGAGAGAAGACAAACCCAGCCGGTAAGAGAACAATCCTCTGATTGGTACAGCTACCGCTCAACTTTTATCTGTCACTATCGGGAGTCCGACTGAGACCTATCAGACCCTCGGTAAATAATCCAGCTTTGAGTCGAGTGTGGGATTGGATCGAGAGCCTAATCAGTCACAGAGAACCACCAGGATTGGCTCGAGAGCCAAATAGGTCTCATAGGACTACCTATTCAAGCTGTTGAAAGTTTTACATTTTCTATAATAGAACATCATGTGGGGTCTATTTTGCTTTTTCACCTGTAGTACTTAAACGTATGGATGAAAAGGAAGTGGTATTGAGCTATTAATACCAAGTTACATTCCCAATCGGCTGCTCATATATGCGTGCACCTCCCTCCTTCCTATTGAATTCAAACATTCATCTCCCAATTGGTCCCTGAATCCACTTCCATCAAAGGTGAGAGCCCCATGCTATATCTTCATCTTACCACATTTCCGTCTACAAGTCCTCTTCTCCAAGATTGGGAAGCCTAGAGCAAGAGAGAAGAAGAAACTATTACATGAAGAGTCATCGATCTTGACCAGAAGAAACCATGGACTTGTTCATATACATGAAGAGCACAGCAACTTACAGTTGAGCTCTGCTCAACGACATCTCTAGGCATTCGACCCCTCTCGATGATGTCTCCAGGTTTCAATCTCACTCGACGGTTTCTCCAAGAGCTCTGTTTCCAGTGATCGACTCCGGGCATGTGATCGCGCTCATCGACTGCTCCTGATTCCCCATTTCTAGCGGTCGACTGCTCTGCGTGCTCTATTGCCTACAATTGACCGCTCTGGTTGCTCAAGTTCCCACAATTGACTGCTCCAGGCACCTGACCAAACTGATTGACTGCTCCTGATTTCCTTTGTTTCAGCTGTTGACTGCTTATGGTCTGTTTCCAACAGCGGACTCCTCCGAACTCCTGTTTCCAGTGAAAAATAACCTCCAAAACCTCCCAAATTTTGGTGAGTGGTCTTTGGGGTCAATATAAGACTATAAAATTTCATCCCACTTGGAGATGATTTGTTTTGGAATTTGATAAACCCTAGCCTAGGCCTAAGAGAGTTATTTAGGTCAAAGTGTCCCTTGTGGGTAATGAGGACCAAATCACCTCAACAGAGGTTAAAACTTGGGCTACTGATTTATTATGACAATAAACACCCTCCTGTTTCCAGTGAAAAATAAGCTCCGACAATCAGTTTACATTGATACTTCCGTCTCAAGAGGTCGACAGCTATCCTAGAGCTGCAGTCAAATCCAACTATTCCTCCAACAGCCAATCGGTCAAGGCTAGTAGTCCCGACGTTCCCCATGTTATCAGTACGCCAATATGATGTGAATCTAGTCAATATGCCTACATATTCATCTACTACACCAATCAATATGACAGAGTCCTTGTTAAGGCATTCCTCTCTTTAAAATCATCAAGAACTGCGCTTCTTGGTCTGCTGCTCATGAGAAGGGCCAAGAGCACCTCATAAAAGGGGTTGATCAAGTTGCCAAAACTAATAAGCCAGCCTAGGAGAAAATGGTCCTTCAATTACTTGTCTTACTATGGCAATCAATTAAGTCATTCATTATGCCTATTTTCACGGCGTTCCTCATGTGTCAGGGACTTTGGACAAGGGTTGAAAGTTAAAAATCGAAACCGCAAAATTGAACAGCATCGATTTCAAACCACACCAAACGGTTTGTTGTGGTGCATTTTGGTGACTGAAAAACCAAACAATTTACGGTGTCGGTAAGTTTTTGGTGCATTTTGGTGATTGAAAAATCAAACAGTTTATGGTGCGGCTCAGTTTTTGGCCACGCAAAACAAAATAAATCGCACCGCATAATGAATAATATAAATATAATATATTTTTATTTCTATATTTATTTATCAATCAAGAAGAGGAGCATGCTCGAGCTCGAGAGAAATAAATCACACCACCTCCTTCGTCCCTTCCATCGTCGAGAGAAGCCGCATGTCGTGCGAAGAGCCAAAGCTCCAACCTCCGTCCATGTCGTCTTCAAGAAGGAGAAGACCGTGCGACGTCAGCGTGTGAAGCTCCTGCCTTCGCCCCATCCCGGTTCAAGGTCGTTGTTACGGTCGTAACTCCAAGAACCGGGCTGGGCCCCAAGCAGGCATCAACCATCACCTGGGACATTCCCACAATTCCCAGCTTAGGTAACGTAACAGGGTCGCGGCCCATACACCACAACCCATCACCGCGGCTAGTATAACCCCGGTAGGTTGTTGAGGCCGAAGATCGAACCCCCGATTTCCTTGATAAAGAGTCTTAAACATGACTCCCATCACCAACTGATCTAAGTCTGGGAGCTACGACCGTAACGGTAGCTCTGATACAATTTCAACTATGGCATCTGAATCAACATTTAGTACTACTAGAAGAATATTAGATCCATTTAGAAGTTTACTAGCACCAAAAACCATTAAAGCTCTTGTATGTTGTCTAGATTGATTGTGTTTTGTTCGGTCAAAAACCGACCTTCGGTGCAGTTGCGGTTTGGACTCAAACCGCATCAGCTTCACCCCTAATTTGAACTCATGCGAAAAAAATTTACTTAACAAGGAGACATCACTCGAGCATATGATATTATCAGCAACCTCTTCCAATTGAAACAATTTGACCTACATATCTCTACACATGTCAGAAAAATTTCAAACTTTTTTGGCAAATTTTATGGATCTGCTCTCCTTCGAGATGTCAAGGTCCAGGAAGAACAGAAGGGCAAACTCTTGGCGATAGAGTAAATTTTGATCTTGACCTCAGTCCATGCTCGTGAATGTATACTCACAAGTGACCAGAGGCTTGATGTCATAACTCCAGTCCATCTTGCTGACTGATGTGCTCCGACAACAAATTTTGCTCCAACCAGACGAAGCAGTGGTGGAAGTAATTCGGGCCAAGGACGAGGAGGTGGTCAAAGTCAGCCTAAGTGTACCCATTGTGAAAGAACCGAACACACTAAGGACATTTGTTATAGTCATCAAGGGTTTCATGTACTTGGTAAGCTGAACTCTTGTCATTCGGCACAAGCGTCAGTCATTTCAGTACAAGGTGGCTCCCCAGTTCCTATCTTAGCCGAAAATTATTCTTGTTTTCTACAATTTCAGGTGTTTCAAGCACAGACTAATCATGCTGCACAACTAACTCCAAGCATTCGACTCCCTCCGCTTTCATGACTCAATCTTAAGTTTCACCCACCTGGATCATTGACTCTGGCGTTTCAGATCATATGTCTGATAATGCATTTTGTTTCTTCAAATGCACAAACCACCTTCTGCTACTCATCGCACCCTTGCTGATGGATTTATTTCCACCATTCAGGGCATTGGCATTATCCAAGTTACTCACACTTTCTCTCTCCACTCTTTTGTTTGCTCTTGTTGTTCCATATAATCTCATTTCATAAGCTCATCAAACATCACAACTGCATTGTAACCTTTTCTGGCTCACTGTGTGTACAAGATTCGAAGACCATGGAGGTAATTGGAACAACAATGAATCCAGAGGCATCTACTACTTTGTTACAGCCTCTTGTCCGACAACTGCCACATGTGAGCTAATATGGTAAAAACAATTGCTGGGTAAATTGTGGTATATCACAAAATGTGCCGATGAAGCTTTTGTGTGATGATTAGGTTGTGATACATATTGCATCAAATCATGTCATACACGAAAAAATTAGAGCACATTGAGAACAATTGTCACTTTGTTAGACAAAAGGTGGAGTCCAAGGAGATTAACATGTTTGTGAACTCAAATAATTAGTTGGCAAATATCAAGATTAAAACAACGAGGAGCCCGTAAACGAATACATATGTAACAAGCTAGGTTTTGATGACACATACTAACCAACTTAAGGGGAAGTGTTAGATGTAAATAGTTTTATTAAATTTTAATTATACTATTAGGGTTTAAGGGTCATTGTATATACCATAACCCAAGTTTCATGTGTACATATACATGCCTACATGGCCTTCCCCCAAGGAATGTAGATTGGGAACGATTCTAATCTTTCAATAGCATTCTTGTGTATAGTAAAAGCAAGGCGAAACTTACAACTATAGATGATGAATTGTACATATGATGATTTGCACAGATGATAAATTGTCTCCCCCATAGAAACGGTCGTCAGTGTTGCCCATTCTTGGATAACCCAATCAATTCTTTCTCGTTTTCTACTAACTTGAGATGTTGTGTCATTGTTGTGTCATTCTCTCGTTTGTTGGTCAACAATAGGATCACCAAATCGTGTAAATTAATTGACCAACAATGGCACAAAACCTCAAGTTAGTGGCAAACGAGAAAGTATTAATTTGGTTATCCAAGGATGTGCAACACTGACAACCCTATCTATGGGGGTGACAATTCATCATCTGTGCATATTACTTAAGCATCAAATATAAGCTCACGACTTCGTCTTTAAAAAAAATGAGTAAGCAAATTATTGTGTTTGGACATAATAGTCGAATATAAAGTCAAAAAATTGAACCAAGCAATCTATGTTCTCTCTTGGCACAACAAATCTTACAGGGTTGTCTATGCAATCTCCAGACTTATTATCAACCTCTTTGTGGATATTAAAGAAGTCAGCAATGTTACCCCGGGATCTTGCGACCACGAGAATCAGAATGAATTGAGTCGAAGTGAAGCTAGTCTGCGTGGGCAGAATGCTCAACGTCCGCCAAATCCAACATAAAGAGATGTTTGCCGACCTACACTCTTCATTCTGGGCGTAACCGCTCTTCTTCTGCCATCCCCAGGCGTGTCCGTGCCTCCACGGCAGCCCCAACGCTGTAGTCCGCATCCCGCATCGAGTGATAGAGCACCATGATCATTTTCTTATCCGCACATCATGTAGCCTCTCATTCCTACCCAGCTCTAATGCAACCCGGGCAGCTCGTGTTTCTTTAGAACTGCCTGTTCAAGTAGCTCCCCACTAATATAAATACGGGAGAGCATTACCCTGATGGGACACACATTCTGATCCAAAATGGGTATGAGTTAGTGTCGACTCACCGCGAGTTCGGATCCAGAGTCCATCAAGTTGTTGCGAGCTCTTTAGCTAGCGCTGACACTATTCTGTAAACTTCTTTGAAATTAATAAAATCGTCTGCAACAAGTGATATTTGTCATTGAGGACAAATCTGGTGTAGCCGATCGCGGCGATCTTTTCCTCCGATCGACCGCAAACTAAATGACCGCCCTCAGCCTCTTCGCCCCCAGTTTAGAGTGGTTTTTGTTAGGTGCATTATGGCATCAACAGAATGAACACAGCCTTGAGATCAGAGTTGGCCGAAGAACCAGTCCAGTCAAGATGAGTGATTGCCATATCTATCGTCAGTCTGATAGGTCCCACCACGGCTTAAAGCGCGAGACCTCTCTGAAGTCTCTCGAGCTTAGGTTCGAGCAAGCTCGGCAAGAGACCGTGTAGCAAATGATAGCCATGATGCAAACAATCACGCAAATGACCCAACAGTTACCTCCTCCAACAGGAGTGCCCACGACTCCTTCAATCCGCCCCCCAAGAACCCATGAATGTGCCGCCTCTGCGGCCCAGGAAGAAGAGTTTACCTCCGCTAGCCATAATTTCTTTCGAGAGACCACGAACTCTAGCCTTGCAAAGGTTGGTTTTCGGGGAGGGGCTGCCCCACCCCTAGTTACTGAAAAAGAAGAGTCTTCCCCTTTTGTCGAGAAAGTCCGTTGGGAAGCTGTTCTGCAAGGGTTCAGAAAACCCTATCTCCCTCACTTCTCTGGGAGGGAAGATCCCGCAAACCATGTCCGGGATTTCAAATCTGCAATCTCGATGAGAACCTTGACCGACGGGATTTGGTGCAGATTGCTTGCCACATCCTTTGACGGTATGTCAAGAGAATGTTTTTATAAGTTACCTATTGGTTCTGTTTCTTCTTTTGCAGATTTGCAGAGGGAAGTCATGCTGAGATTTGCGACCTCCAGAAAGCGAAAGAGCTACCCTGCGGCCCTCTTCAAGATTGTCCAAGGCCCCAACAAGACTCTGGTCCATTATGTGGACTGTTTTCAAGAAGAGATTTTGGGGATCCACGATGTGGATGCCTGAATGTATCAGATAGTGTTTACTTGGCCTCCAGCAGAACCTGTTTAAATTTGATGTAGGAAGGATGCCGCCTAACTCCTACCAAGAGCTGATCGACATGGCCAACCACTTCATCGAAGGGGAGGAAATCGCTCCAAATATTATGTCTTCTATTTCTGAATTGATCAAGGAATGGAAAGGGGACTCTTTTGTTAGGCCTCCTCCTCAGCGCCCGTCGAATCACCCTTCCAAAGAATTTCCACCACCACCTGCACAGTGCGGGAGGAACTTTCACCACCATCGTCCTCACATTCTTCACCAACAATTCCGGAAGATAAGGCCTCAGCAGCTTGTTCTATCTCTGAGGAATAGGCCTACATATACCTCATCCTTTCCAGCCGTCAACGTCCCAAGCTCCAACTATGGTTTACCCCGTCCAAGCTAGGTATGATAACTCATAGGAGTCATACTGAGCTAAATGTTCCCATAAGGGATGTCGTACAAATCCACCAGAGGAGACCCGATTCCAAAAGGCCCCTCCACCTCAAGTTTGATCTGAGAAACCGAAATCCAAAACTATATTGTGAGTTCTATAGGGAAGAAGGCCACAATACTGACAATTGTCAATCCCTTTGTAACCTTGTAGAGAAGATGCTCAAAGAAGGCTAGATGTGAGGGTTGGTGAGCAAGCCAGTCGTTGAACCCACTGCAAGCAAAGGGAAGAAGGTCGTAGAAATTCACCACCTGACTCACTGGGAGTGCATAGAAGTGGAGGGCAAAGGCTCCCTCAAGAGCATCAACTGCATAGATGAGTGTATTGAAGTAGTTGACGAAGTTTGCTTGAGCTGAATCAATTTCATCCATGGTGGGATCGGTCTTGAGTCTTTTCGCAAGTAGAGTGTTGCAAAGCTCTATCGTCAGGAAGTCGCCACAACCTTCTCTCTGTCTCTGCTCCGAGGGGATGTTATCTTCAATCAGGATGACCTCCCAAAGACCGAAAATCCCTTCAATGATGTCGTTGTCGTCAAAGAGGTCTTGGAAAACTATATGGTATCAAAGATTCTAATAGAAACCAGTAATTCGGTGAATGTATTGTTCAAATCCGCCTTTGAGGGGATGAAGACAGGAAAGGTGCTCCAAGCGAGCAATTGGCCCCTTTACCGATTTTCCAGGGAGAGGAAAGAAATTGACACTCTTGGTGACCATGGGAGGGGTGACGAGACCTGCAACCTTCATTGTGATAGATGCACAAAGTAGCAACAAAATCATCTTGGGAGGCCCCTCCTAAACAACTATCAAGCCATAGTCTCAACATTTCATCAAGTATTAAAGTTCGTCATAGAAGAAAAACAATTCCGAGTCAGGAGCGACCCAAAGGTATCAAGGCAAAGTTATATTAATTATGTTAACACCACTGATTTTTCTTCTCCTATAATTGAAATAGCATCGAAAGTTCTCCTGCTTCTCATTGTTGAAGAGTGTAGCGAGATCGTAGAAGTTGAGCCTGTCGAGGAAGAGGAGCCCCAAGTGGAAGAAGATAGGGATGGAGCCCGTCTAGAGCCAATCCAGGCCATCCAAAGTTTTTTGTTGAAAGGGGGAAGTGGAGATAGAGTGGTATTAGTCAATGTTGAGCTTCAAGAGGTGGAGAAAGCCAAGTTGATGGCGTGCCTACTCAACATGCTTGGGGTGAGCCCTGATTTCTCCTACCAACGCCTCAACATCGACCCATCTGCTAGGTCAGTCATGGAGAAGCGGAGAGCCGTGGCAATCACCCTCAAAGGGCCAATTCGAGAAGAAGTCTGCAAGCTGCAAAAAGCCAAATTCATCAAGAAAATCCAATACCCCGAGTTAGTCTCAAATGTAGTCCTGATGAACAAAACATCCCCGCACAACGAGGGTCCAGGGAAGGATCCCGCCACAAGGGTGAAATGTAGACAAACCTTACCCTGCATTTTTGCACGAGGCTGCTTCTAGGACTCGAACCCATGAACTCAGGGTCACACGACAACATCTTAACTGGTTCTCCATGGCTCCATTTCGGGTCTCAAATGCAGTGATGGTTAAAAGAACCAACAATAAATGACGTATGTGTATAGATTCCACCATTTAAATAAATCTTGCACCAAAAATTGCAACCCCATGCCTCGAATAGATTCTATAGTTGATTTTGCAGTGAGATAATCTTTTATGAGTTTTTTGGATGTATTTTTTGGTCATCACCAAATTAGAATGCATAAACTCAATATTTTGCATACTTCGTTTATCACAAACGACTGTTGTTTTTGTTGTTAAGTAATGTTGTTTGACCTTAATAACGCCGGTGCGACTTATCAAAAAATGATGGATCTCGTGTTTAAAAAACAAAAAAGGCCTCAACTTGGAAGTTTACGTCGATGACCTCTTGGTAAAAAGCAAAGCATTTAATGTGAATATCAACGATCATGTAGAGACATTCGCCACTCTTCGAAGATTTAATATGAAGCTCAACCCGATGAAATGTGTCATTGGAACTAATAACGGAAAGTTCCAGGGGCATCTCTTGATGTCTCAAGTGCTCGGGCCAAACCCTAACAAGATAAAGACGATACTCACATACCTCCGTCGAGGTCCCCAAAGGAGGTTCAACAGCTAGGGAGTATGATCACAGGGTTAAGCAGATTCATCTCTCATACGAGAGATAAATGTGCTCCATTATTCAAAACTCTCTGTGAAGGCTTGCAATTTGAGTGGACTGAAGAGTGTGATATACCATTTGATGAACTAAAAAGTCAACTCACGTCGACTTCGCTTCTTCAAAGCCCACGCAAAGAGGAAACTCTCATAGTTTACCTTGGAGTTGGTTCTGACGCCAACAACTCAGTCCTAGTCTGGGAAGATAAAAGGAAGCAACATCAAGTCCATAATGTGGGTAGAGTCTTAAAAAGGCAACTCACGTCGACTCGCGTCGACTCTCCGTGGAGGCTTGCGGTTAGAATGGCCTGAAGAGTGTAATATATCATCTGATGAACAAAAAAGGCAACTCACGTCGACCCCGCTTCTTCAAAGCCCTTGCGAAGAGGAAACTCTCATAGTTCACCTTGGCGTTGGTTCTGACGCCAATAGCACAGTCCTAGTCAGGGAAGATAAAAGAAAGCAACATCCTATCCATAATGTGGGTAGAATCTTAAGAGGTGCCTGATACCCCATTCTCGAAAAGCTAGCCTTGTCTTTGGTCATCTCAGCCAGAAGACTCGAACCTTATTTTCAAGCTCACGATATTCAAGTAGTCACTGATTCACCTCTCAAGAGAGTTCTAGAGAAGCCAGAGCATTCCAGTAATTTGGTAAAGTGGGACATTGAATTCAGTGAATTTGATATCTCTCGTGTATTAAGAATGACCATCAAGACTCGAGTACTAGCAGATTTTATGGTCAATGCAGTAGAATAGACAAGAGAGATAGGTAAAAATGCCCTTGGATTGGACAGTGTTTGTAGACGGAGCTTCAGTTGAGAGCTCGTCAGGAGCAGGGGTGGTGCTTAACAATCCGAATGGAGTTCGATTGGAGCAAGCAGTCAGGTTTTACTTTCCAATTACCAAAAACCAAGCAAAATACGAAGCTCTTATCGTTGGACTTAGAATCGCGAGAGAATTGGGAGTTGGTCATGTGGAGGTAAAGACAGATTCCCTCATAATGGCTTCTCAGGTAAAAGGAGCCTTTGAAACTAAAGATTCAACATTAAGGCAATATCTTTGTTGGTAAAGAAAGAGATCGGGTATTTCCAGAACTTTGGTATCCAACACATTTCTCGTTCCGAGAATTCAGAGGCAGATGAACTCGCCAAGTACAGTCTCCCCTCTGGAGGAACCATAGCATAACTTTTTCATCCAACGGTTGAAGAAGGAGAAATCCTGTAAATCGAATAGCACTCGCCTTGGATGGATCCCTTTATACTTTACCTCTCAACATAAAATTCAACACTACAGTTTCAGATAAAAAGCATTTTAGGCTGAAAGCGGCTCACGATTATCTACTCTCGAAGATTTTGTACAAAAAAACTTTAAGGCCACCACTGGCAATGCGTCCCCGAAGAAGAGGTTCTGACCATTTTAAAAGAACTACAATCCTGAGAATGGGAGAGCCATTCAGGAGCTGGGCCTTGAAAAAGCGCATCTTACAACAAGGATACTTCTAGCATGGGATAAGAAAGAGTCGGAAGCTTTTGCAAATAGTTGTGTTCAATGTCAGAAATTCGCCCTGTTTTTGCTACAGCCGGCTAAGCGTCTAAAGTCCGTCATGGCCCCACAGCTACGAAGCACGGATACGCCCAAAATAGAGCCGTACCCGTACCGGGTACGTTTCCGGTACGGATACGCGTACCGAACGGGGCGATTCGCTGCTCCAGCTCCCGCGATTCGCTGCTCCAGCTCCCGCGATTCGCTGCTCCAGCTCCCGCGATTCGCTGCTCCAGCTCCCGTCGCACGCTGCTTCTTCTTCTTCTTCTTCAACGTATCCTGCCGTACCCGTATCCTTGTTTTTTAAAATTTGCCGTACCGCCGTACCGGATACGTATCGTACCCGGTACCCGTACCCGTACCGGTGCTTCCTAGCCCCACGGCCATTCGCAATTTGGGGAATGGATCTCTTAGGCCCTTTCCCAATGTCAAGTGGTCAACGTCGTTTCATCCGGGTCATGATCGATTATTTCAGCAAATAGATTTTAAGCAAAGATGTTGCCTGAAACAACCACGCAAATCGCTAAGAACTTTATCTGGGGAGAAATCATGTGTCGGCATGGGATCCTGATGGCTATTATCATTGACAATGGTCCTCAGGTCAACAACTCAGAATTGGCAAACTTCTACGGTCAGATCGACACGAAGTTACGTTTCTCCTTGGTTCATCACCCAAGAAGTAACGACCGGGTTGAGGCCACCAATAAATTGATTTTAAATCTATTGAAAAAGAGGTCAAGAACATTCGGGACAATTGTGCGGAACAACAACTGTCAGTAGTGTGGACCTTAAGAACTACCTTGCCTTTAGCCACCAAAGAGACTCCTTTCAAGCTTTCCCATGGTTCAGAAGCAAGCATTCCCGTGGAATTTGAAGTTATAAGCCTTAAAGTTATCCTATCAAAATAGAGTGACGAAAATTGAATGGATATCAACGATGATGAAATTAGATATGACCTCGACCTTATTGAAAAATTAAGGGACCAAGTCGTAATCAGGTATGGGGAGGTCAAAAGAAGAATGACAAAATATTTTGACAAGAATATTATAGTAAAACAGTTCATTGTCGATGATTTAGTCATGAAAAAAGACAACTCTGCAACCAGGACCGCCTTAGTCGGAAAGATGAACCCGAATTGGGCAGACCCCTTCATTAATAAAGAAGTCTTAAAAATGGCGTTTATCATCTCCAGACACATGATGGGGAAGACATGCCACATGCTTGGAGTTGTGATGATCTTAAAAGATTTTTTTGCATAATAAAATTAACATTTATTCAATTATTCTCATATTTTTTACTCTTTTCATACCTACGTTGCTTCCGTCAAAAAAGAATAAAATAAATGAATCTACGAAGGATAATTGTCGGGTTTTACTTGATCCTCCAAGAATTGAATATCACCTGCGTAATACCACTAAGACCATGTGTTATCGGGGAGATTTTGCGTCGTGCAGTGGAAGCTCGAGCAATCTCGTGCGATGGACTCTAAAATTCTGGATCTCTGCCGACATCTGACACACATCTGCATCAAGGGAGGTCTAAGTGAATGCTTCAGCGTTGTCGTGCACCAACAGAGATATCGTTATAACTACAATAATCTTTCTGGGAAAGCAATGTCATTGGACGCCTTCCCAAAAAATTACTCCTAGCCTCTGGCCCTCAAAACCCCTTATGGTTCCTCCATAAAGGAAAGTGTTATGGGTCGCCGATTGTGATCCCTTGGCAGCTTCGTCGGAGCTAGGAGGGGCAGGGATATAAGGGATAAACCCTAGAATGAGGGGAGAAGGAGAGGAACTAGAGAGAGAAGTTAGAGAGAGGAAATAGAACTTGATTAATACTCGCATAAGAGTTACATGACCCCAAAGGGCCTATATATTGGCGTCGATGACATAACGGTAAATAACATCAACATTCATCAAATAATAAAAACACTTAACGCTTCGACAATTATAACTCGATACAACATGACTCGACTCAACATATAAATAATAATTATAACATAATAGGAGATAACTGACGGAGAATCTGTAACACTCAATCCGCCCTTGATATTGAGCTTGACCCCAAGCTCGAACTCCACCTGGATGGTCGGATCATCTGGCATCTTGATCTCCCGCCAGAATAATGTTTGATAGCGCTTAGCGGCGACCGCGTGGTCGGTGAGTTGCGGCGGCGCCGTCGGAAAGACATGCGGTGGCGGGAATGGCTTCTGCAAGGTTGGTGGAGCAGTGGTGAACAACAACAGTATGGAGGTTAGAGAAGCAATGAATGGATCCATCGGGGTCAGCGGAGCACGGACTGACAGAAGGGGCGGTGATGTGACTGGAGGGATCGGCAGAGCAAGTGCCGACGGAGCAAGAGCCAGCAGAAGAGGCAACGATGCATCCGGAGGCTACAAAGCTGAGGACCGAAGTGGAGGTGGAAGGGCGGCCTGTGGAATTGGAGCCAGGGCTGACGGGGTAATGACAGACAGAAGAGGCGGCGAGGTGGCCGGGGCCAGCAATTGCGAAATGGTGGCCACAAAAGTTGACGGCAGTGGCGTGGCGACGGTCGGCGACGAGCCTACGACAGTGAGAAGTGCAGAGTGGTAGGTAGTGGAAAACAGGCCGACGACAATGATAAGGAAGGCCGCGGGGTGGCGGTCCCCAAAGTAGATGGTGGTGATGGCAACTGCTCTAGTGGAATTGGTGGGGGTGGAGGTGGAAGGTGCGTCGAAAGGTGGTCGGCGGAGCCCAGAAGTGAGGATGGCGGCGATATTGTGGAAAGATGGCCCCCAAAAAGTCGGGCGAGATCCGTCAGAAAACTTGCAATGTTGGCGGCCAGGGTTGCCTCAAGCTTCAAAAGACGTGCACGAGCGGAGTCTATCTCAGCAGCGCTTAATGGTACATCCATATTGACAAAATTATGTGATTTTATATTAATAAATTAATCAAAATAATTTGATTAATAAATTAAAAATAAAATCTAAGTTTGCTGGTATCAAAGTGTAATAACCCAGGTTAATAAAAAAAAGAGAATAAGATAGTAATAAAAAAAGTTTAAAAAAACAAAAACTAATTCTCTCTATTCCTACCCGCAGCCCCCCGCAATTAAAACCCCGGACGGCCTAGGTTTCACGATCCCGCCTCTAGACCCTCTCCCATAAGCCGCAACGCCAACTGCTGCACCTCCCGATTCTGCCTCCCGATTCTGCCTCCTTGCTCGCCGCCGACCACCATTGCTCCCCTTCCTCCTCTAGTCGGCGCCTCCTCTTGCTTCCCT
Organism: Platanthera guangdongensis; assembly: GCA_039583875.1. NCBI lineage: Eukaryota > Viridiplantae > Streptophyta > Magnoliopsida > Asparagales > Orchidaceae > Platanthera > Platanthera guangdongensis. The sequence goes on from CM077155.1 coordinate 10,799,527, forward strand.
GCCTCCTCCTGCTCCTCCCCCTCCAGTCGGTAGCCTCCTTTCTTGAGGTCGGCGCCTCTTCTCATCCAAAATGAGGCCGACCAGTGTTTCTTCTCCCTCCTTCAAGGAAAGCAATCTCTTCCTTCCTTTATTCTTTGTCTTTGTCGGGAGTTTGCGAGAGGGATGCCTATGGTTGGCTTGTTTCCCTTGCTACACAAATTTTTAGCCCGAATTTGGTCTCCTTCGGTAAGAATTTTTCCGTTTCCCCTCTTTACTCAGATTTTTTGGTGTCCTTGACAATTATTTTTCGCTTCAAGTTGTATAATTGTTTGTGATCTAAGTTGTTCGCATCCTTATAATTATCTAATTCCCAACTGTTTGTGATCTCCGACGCCGCTCCTCGATTCAATTGGTGGAATTTCTCCAAAGCGCTCTCTGATTTAGAGTTTCTCCTAGCCAAGCGCCGCCAAGTCTCCGTTTCTGCGTAGTAATCTCCTCTCCCCTCACCTTTGAGGGAGGTAAATTTCTAAATCCCTCTCTTGTTTGAGTTTTGCAATAAGCAATTGTATTGTGCTAGCATTGTGCTTCTTGCTAGGTCAATTACCAATTGCATTGTTCTTAAACAGGTTAAAAATAGGATTTTTGGTTTTGCATGCGCCGCTTAGCCGTCGCCGTCAGTTTCAACCTCACCTTAAGGCAAGTAGAGATCCCTCTCTCTTGCAAACATTGATCTTAAATTACTTTGTATGTTCTTATGACTTAATGAATTCACCCTTGAATGTTTGTTTTGTCAAATAAGTTAAAATCTTGAATGTCTAAATTGACTTGTTAGTAGTTTGAGATTTCGCGCGTTTGGAATATCACGAGTTGTGAATGTGAATGATGGTTATTTGGATATTCACTTAGTTGAATTGTGTCTCATTTGATGGATAATTGGAACACGAGTTAGTGAACGAAAGTGATTTTAATTGGATTTTTCTTCCGCCCATGTATGTGGCATCATGACCCACCCGAAGCACGTTCTGACTTTTGTTGAGACGGGTCGTGACACAAAGCAAGGGATGATGTGAGCAGCTCGTGGAAGATGAAATAAAAGAAGGAAAAGTGTAAGTATTCAGAAAGGCTTGTAAAAGAAAAATAATAAGATAAAAAAGAGACGAGGTGAGAAATTATGAAAGCGATTGGCAAGAGAAAAAATAAAACAAAGGTGGGGCCCACGGGATAATTGTAGAAATATTAGCTCCAAAAAGGCTCCTGGCTCAAGGTTAGCGGGGCAAAAGGGGGAAAGACGAACAAAAAAAGGTGCGGGTTCTGGCGGCTCTACTGCGATGAGCGAGCTCATGTCGGAGGTGGTCGACGGAAGTCGCTGGATGCGCTGTGGCAGTGGCTCTCGTCGGAGGTCGCTAGAGGCGCTGGAAATCGCGGAAGCACTGCTGAAGAACGTAGCGCAGCTGCTTGGCAGACGAAGGCAGTGACTGGCTGCTATGTCGACGGGAGTGGATGCGGCCCTTGTGTCGATGACGGGGTCGTGGTCGGCCACGACGGAGGTTGTGGACGTCGGGGAGTCCCTAGACTGGTGGCTGCGAGCAGAGACGGCGTCGGCGAAGGCAACGCCGTCCACGGCAGAGGAAGCGTGAAGTTGTGGTTCTTTTTTTGATATGTCGATGCTTGTTGTGGACGAAGGCAGTGGGATACACTTTGGGCTGCGGGCGTTGCGTACAGTGAGAACTTAGTGGCCGGAGTGGGAGGAAACCTGGCTCTGATACCAAGTTGTTATGGGTTGCCGATTGCGATCCCTTGGCGGCTTCGTCGGAGCTAGAATGGGGCGGGGATACAGGGGATAAACCCTAGAATGAGGGGAGGAGAGGAACTTGAGAGAGAGAAGTTAGAGAGGAAATAAAACTTGATTAATTCTTGCATAAAAGTTACATGACCCCAAAGGGCCTATATATAGGCGCTGATGACATAACGATAAATAACACCAACATTCATCAAATAATAAAAACACATAAACGCTTCGACAATTATGGCTCTATACAACATGACTCGACTTGACTCGACATATAAATAATAAGAGATAACTGACGGAGGATCCGTAACAGAAAGCCAGCCCAAGGCCTTGTCCTAAAGAACCTGTAAAGACTGCCAACCCATATAGGCGCTGATGACATAACGATAAATAACACCAACATTCATCAAATAATAAAAACACTTAAACGCTTCGACAATTATGACTCTATACAACATGACTCGACTTGACTCGACATATAAATAATAATAATAACATAATAAGAGATAACTGACGGAGGATCCGTAACAGAAAGCCAGCCCAAGGCCTTGTCCTAAAGAACCTGTAAAGACTGCCAACCCATAACCTTGTCCGGTGGAACTTTAATGGGAGGACTGTCATCCTAAGGACTTCTCTTACTTTTCAAAAAAAAAAAAAATTGAATAGGATGGTCAACCTATGACATTGTCCTACCTTTTTTGAAGATTGCTAACTTATGGATCAATCCCAACTAAAATCCTTCCTCAAGATTTAAGGAATCAGAGTGTACGGACGGTATTATGCTCTCTACGGCAAACTCGCTCTATTCCCACTTGATATCTTCATTAGCTAATCATCAACATGCCCGCTCAAACAGCTCCATCATATAACCCTGTGAAAGGCATTGCGAACATAGAGATCACACTCGCTCTGATCAGTCAAATTCAGTTTGATTCTTGGTAAAGGTTCTTCACCCTATGCGGTCTCAAAAACCTTTAGCCGCACCAACCACAATTTATCCTCGACTGGTTTTCATATAATGACATCTAATGGGAAACGGATGAAGCGAAGACCCTCATTTCAACCGGTCTTGAATAAAACTATCATATCTTATACCACTTCTTTTATCTATTCGCACAACCTGTATGTGTGAATTTGTGCAAGCTATATTATAGATTTTGCTCCAGATATATTCAGAAGACCACATAAACAGCGCCAGAAAAACTTTTTTCGACTCTCATTGATGCAGTGGTAAGGCCAACTCGGGTTGGGCCCTCTAAATGCAATCATAAATATGATGAAAATGATGAATATGCAGGAGAAAGTCCGCACTAGCAGTTGCAGTTGGTAATTAATTATTATAATAAAATGAGAGAGGCACGTGCTTCTCAAATAATTAATTAAGGGAGAACAACTATCAATTTTTAATTCGATAGAGCACAATTATTTTTAAGTGTGGACAGAATACTCCGCAAATAGTACGACAAGTGAACTAATAGCACAATAAAATAGAAAACCATCACAATATGAGTTGCTGAGAATAGCAAAAATAAAGGAAAGACTTTACCACAATTTACAAATGCAGGCGGCGGCAACGGCGGTTGTTGGCGGGCTTCCAAAGCCGTAGCAAGGTGGGAGAATGCTGATAAGGGATTATGGATGGGTGGGGGCTCGGGTAGAGTAAATAGGGTTGAGTGGAGGTGGTTGGTTGCACAATATGAGAGTAATTATGGGGTGCAGTAGAACAAAAGGTCAGGGAAAGTGAGGGAGACTGTAGGTCACGATAGGGGAGGGGGGGTTGAAGGAAGTTGGCTGAATGGGAACAAATAGGAAGAGTGTTCCCTGGGAGGAAGCGGGGGCTTGAGGGAGAGAAACGGGGAAAGATGATGAGTATGAGGAGGTGACTGGATGCGGAAATAGTGGCAAGTTCAAGCATGATGATGGCCGAGACTTGTGTCGATGGATCAGTTGGCTAGGGAAGGGAAAAGTCGGGGGGTCTTCGGTCTGTGGGAAAACGACGGGATGTCGGGTAAAAGTCTATATTCAAGCCAAAGGAAAAGATCGAGATAACACGGACTCTGCGCCTCGACCACATTCAATACCTCAAATGCCTGTGGCACGTAAAAGTCTATATTCAAGCCTGCATGCAGTAAAAACTTGGCCATCTTCGCCTCAATCTCTTCAAACACCGGGGTCTTGAACGTGGTCGCCTCATAAGTCTCTGGCTTCACGAGCATCCACCCAAAGTTTCCTTTGAAGAAGGCAAAGCGGTCCTCCTAGTCGCGAACCTTGTTCGGCACGTTGATAGTCTGTTTCTTCGTGGTGCCAAAATAGAGCATGCTCGTAAAGTGCAAGTCCTCGTCGCAAGCCCTCTCTTTCTGAGAACGCAAAGAAAATAAACTCTTGAAGACGTCCAAGTGAGATTGAATACCCTCCATCCAAAGATAGATGATGAAAGAGTGAATGATCGTGATGGAGTTCGGAGGAGCTGTGCGGGCACGATTCTGTAGTGCCTCATGATGTTTGTGATCTCCTAGAAGGGCGGGAGCCTGAAGCCATAATTGAAATGTGCAAGAGGGATGCGAGTTCATGGTCGCTCAGAGTGTTTAGCCTCTCGTCTAGTTGAGGAGGTTGCGCCTCAAAACCATCTCCTAGAGGAGACTGCACCAAGAAAGCCTGAAACTCCACTTGTGTCAATTGAAATTTTCAAAGCTTCGCAAAGCGAAGGGGCTCAGCAACTTGAAGGAGGCCAGAAGCCATCTGGAGTGTCAACCCAGACTTGTGATTTGGTCGCATCCGAAGGAAATGATATTTGATCTTAGAGGGCCCTACTATTTATAGACATCCTTAGGGGGGAAACAAAACATCAAGTAGAAAGATGACCACGTAGACCGACTATAAGGTGTTTGCAAGCCATGTTTGGCAAGTTAGGACACCAAACTATCCCTCTCATCTGAATAACACCCACAATCAGATGGCCAAACAAATGGAACCTACCACACAATTGAAATGTACCTCCACTAATTCTCGGGGGGCAAACAAAAAGAGTGGGACAAGAATCTTCCTTGGTGGTACATTGTTTTAATACCTCCAACAACACCATCCTTCAAACAACACAATTTAAAGGAATGTACGGTTGGGATTCCGCACAGCTACTCTCAAACATTGTCAATCAGCTCAAAAAAAAAGAAGTTGATCATGCACTCATGGAAAGGGACCAGATTTTAGATGCGGCGTGCGAGCACTTACATCAAGCACAAGTGCATATGAAGAATTACTATGATCAAACACATCGCCAGCCGCGCTTCAATTGACATAATTGGGTTTTGTTAACACTGCAGACTCGCTGACAATTCATAGTGCGCCACAATACAATCCACAAACTCTCTCAAGCTTCTATGAACCCATCCAGATAATCAGCATGGGCAGCATGGTAGCTTGCTACTGCATGCATCTTCCTCGCGAGACCTTGATTCATTTCTTTCATGTGTTATTGCTGAAGCCATGCATTGGAATGCCTCTGGATATTATTCAGTCTTTGCCACTAACCAGCAAGGTTTGCGGGCTACCAGAACCATTTTGAATACTCTGCTACGTTACAAATCCGGGAACAACTGAAATTTGAATCCAATGGGTGGGTGCCGATGCCTCGTGGGAACAAAGGCCGTGCTTGTCCTCATGTTACAAATCCATTATAAGAATGGACGTACATAACGAAACCTGAGTAGCCCTACTAAAAAAAATATTCTGGTCCCTATCGGTACATCGATAGATTAATAAGTCCCCTCATAGGTTTAGTTAAAGCACAATTTTATTAAGGCTTCATTTGTTTTAGTGGTGGCGGGTCGATCCGGCGGGTGGAAACAGAGAGTTCGAACCGGAGGGGGGAGGTGGCTGCTTCAAACGGAGCTTTTTGGGGTGTTTCTCAAGACGGGCGGGTGGAAACGGAGCAAACGCCGCCAGAGGTTCATTTGTTTACCCTCCTTCCGGCGGCGTTTGCCCAAAACGGAGTTGCGGAACGCCCAAACAAATAGAGCCTAAGTCCACAAAAGTTATTTCAGCTTTGAGTCCAAAGTCTCGGGTTGATAGGAAGCCCAATCGGTATTGATGGTGTTCTTGGTTCAATTTGTCGTATACATTTTCTATAATAGAACTTTGTGTGGGGCCTTTTTTTTGCTTTTTAGCTTGTAGTACTTCAACTTAGGGATAAACAAGAAATGATATCAAGATTTTAAACCGAAGTTATTGTTACCTATCGCTGCTCCCACTCTTTTAAATGTCTCCTGACATGTCGTTTTGGAGAGAAACGATGCATTTTTTTCTAAAGAAATTGTCCTTTAGTAAAATAAAGGCTAATATATCTGATTTATTCCGATATATTGGATGACATGACTTTTAAATATATCGTCTGTTATTTTATTTTATATTATGTTAGCAGACTAGAAGTATATATTTAAATCATCTATATGTATTAGATCATATATGATTAAATAAATTAAATTTACTTTTTCCTTCTCTTTAATATATGTTTTAATATATGTTATTTGTTGAAGCTAAGAACGCGGCTTTAGAGTTCGAGCTTAGGTAAGGGCAGAGTTTATTGGCCCACGGAGTTCGAAGTCAGGACGAGGAAGGTTGAACAAGAAGGTGAATAATGAAGCTCGGAGGTCCCACCTAACACCCTGGAATGTATAAGAGCTCCCCCTTCCAAACCAAGTGATGTGCTTGGCGAGGGGGGAGAAGCAAGCATATGAAGTGCATTGAAGAGTTCAATGGTTCTAGGTGAGGTCCTAAGGAGGTAGATAGCATTTTCTGGCACTTCCACTCCCCAATGACATTGGGTAGTATTTATGGACAATGACAAAAGAGGGGTATTCATGCTGACCCGCGAGTGGGTCTCACCCCTGTGCGAGGTTAAATTGGTATGTTGGTGAGACGGAGTGAGTTGATCTCGACTCCCACAATTATCGGCGACGTATCTGCGAGCTGGCTGAAGGCATACTACGAGCTGACTGCTAGCTTACTGCGAGCTTATAGCAGGCTCGTAGCGGGTTTATTGCGAGCTTACTGCGTGCCTAAAGCGAACATATTCTTCGAGGGAGGAATTTTGGTAATTTTCTCATCGAGCTTTCCCTGATTGGCCTCGCCAAGTACGGATCGTACACAATACCTACTTTTTCGGACTCTAACACAAAAATGGAACAACTGTGTGAGACCCAAGACGTGGCGAGCCGGTGGAGTCTATAAATAACCTCATGGTGGGAGCTCTCGAAGTCGTTTCCTGGAGTCCACTTGAACTGAGAATATGGACGCCTAGAAATCATTCCTAAAAGCGCTCGTGATGACCCAAACTAACAAAAAGAAGAAGGCTCGCTTGGATGCCCCTTGGGGGGGGGGCTCCGGGGTAAGTCACAAAGGGAGGCTACAAATCTGCAGACCCGCCTCATGCTCCACGACGTTAAGGACCTACAGAGGGCGCAAACAAGGAAGAAATTTCCATCGATAAGGTAACTTCCCACTTTTTTGCCTTTCCCTGTCAATTTGATACTAATTCGCGGGGTGTTTTTAGGTGTTGATAGAGGCAGGCATGTACGATGTCTCAACGGGCACACCTGAGTGAGATTTTTGTTGTAATTTTTTTCCAAAATGAAGAAAGATATAACATAAGAAATCAATATTTTTTTGCGTAATTTAGTGTTTGTGAAACATAATTGAGCGTTGAAACTTGGATATTCTGCAAGTGACCACATTTGTTCTATTTTTTAAAGAGATATAAATGATAGTAATGAATGATTAATAGGTGAAATTAAGGGTGCAACTCGGATCGGTTCGGTTCCACGCAGAACCATGAATCGACCATGTAGATTCGGTTCCAAATTTTTGGAACCGAAACCGACCCACGGTTCTAAATTGTAAAACCGGAACCGAACCGGAAATATCGGTTTGGTTCCGGTTCGGTTCTCAGCTCCTTAAATTTAGGGTGAAAAAATGTTGCACTAGAAAAAGTAAATGCAAAACCAATGTTTATAAATCGAAGAAACTAAGAAACTTTAAGCTTGCATGACTCCAAAATCATCAAAGTTTTTTAGATTACTAAATACACTTAATAATCTCATTATACAACATTTCATATTCAAAGATTCTAACAATTAAGACAAAGTTCAATATTGCCAAAACATAAGCAAATAGTTTATAAAATTACACATGAAATACCTCCATCAAGTTGATTATTCATCAATCTCTTTCAAAATCCTATTGCTCATCACAAATATATTTTTGATACCTAAATTCAATAACTCAGTTTTCGGGTCGGTTCTGGATACCCGAGTATAAGAATCGAGAACCGAATCAAGTGGTCGATTCTGAAAATTTTGAACTCATAACCGAACCGAGACACATAAGAACCGAACCGAACTGCTCGGTTTGGTTCGGTTCCGGTCCGGTTCTCGGTTCTTCGGTTATTTATGCACACCCCTAGGTAAAATAGATGAAAAATCTGATCAAGAAGATGAACTGATATTTGATGTTAATTATTTAAAATGGATTTGTTACTTTGTCCTCGTCAGGCGCGCGCGTGCGCCTTGGCCCAAGGCTCCAAGACCCCTTTACGTTTTGAGCCTTTAATAATTGTACGAGATGTAAATTTAGAGAATAAACAAAGAGACAAATATAAATTATTTCACTTGAATTAATTCTCTAACACATGTACAAGATGCTCCTTATGAGAAGCAAAGAATGAATTCAGACAAGGGACTAAAGGAGCCTAAAAGAAGAATGGACCCAATGGGCCATTATACATGGGCTAAGTACAATGCTTATGAATAAACTATTTTTTCTTGAACACTCCCCTACAAGTTGGAGCATACAAATCGTAGGTGTCAAGCTTGGAGAGAAACTACCGATATAGTGAGCAAAGAAAGGCCATGCTGAGAATATCTAAAACATGAACAGCAGTTGGCGCATGTCGCAAAATCAAACTTTGAAGTTGAACCTTTTCTTGGGCAAAATGACAGTCGTCTTCGATGTGTTTTGTGCGTCTATGAAATGTAGGATTTTCAATTATATTGATAGCAGCTTGGCTATCGCAAAAGAGAACAGACGGTGATGAAATTTCAATCCTAAATCAGTAAGGATACATCCTAGCAATGTGAATTCAGAAACAGCAGCGGTCATGGAACGATACTCTGCTTTGGCAGAGGAGCAAGCTACCACAATCAGTTTTTTGCTCCACCATGTAACCAAATTTTCACCAAAATATGTGCAGTAACCACTTGTGGACCAAATCACCGAGAGAACCACCATAATCAGTATCACAGTATGTAATGAGACTGAGAGACTGAGAAGTGGAAGGATTGCACATCAGTCTTTGACCCTAAGCATTCTTCAAAAATCTAAGGCTCTATTTGTTTGAGCGTTTCGCAGCTCCGTTTTGGGCAAATGCCGCCGGAAGGAGGGTAAACAAATGAATCTCTGACGGCGGTGTCCACCCGCCCGCCTTGAGAAATGTCCCAAAAAGCTACGTTTGGAGCAGCCACCTCCCCCCTCTGATTCGAACACTCCGTTTCCACCTGCCGGATCGACCCGCCACCGCCAAACCAAATGAAGCCTAAGAATATGTTCGAATACCAAAACGATCTTACGCAAGTGCGTGCGGAACACATCATTCATAGTGGACCGGAATGTGAACGACGCATTCGTCAACACAAAAGGCACGACGAGGAACTCGTAGTGGCCATCGTGGGTGCGGAATGCCGACTTGGGCACATCCTTAGTCTAGACCTGAATCTGATCGTAGCCTGAGCGCAAGTCTATCTTGGAGAAATAGGTTGCGCCTTGCAATTCATCCAGCAGCTCCTGTGTGAGTGGAATCGGGTACTTATCCGGAATTGTGAGTTTATTCAGCTCCTGATGGCCCACGCAGAATCGTCAATTGTCATCTTTCTTTCGTACCAAAAGTACCGGGTTGGAGAAGGGACTTGCACTTGGTTGTATGATACCCGCCTTAAGCATCTTTGCGACCATTGCCTCCATGACCGCCTTCTGATCGTGGCCATAACGATACAGGCGGACGGATATTGCCGACACTCCTGGCTGTAAGACAATGGAGTGGTCGGAGTTCCTGTTCAGAGGAAGCCCTTGCGGTATGGTGAAGAGGGACCCATGGAGGTTTAGCAACCTCTAGATGTCGGTGTGCGGATCTGGTGGCGCCGGTGACGCAACTTCCTCTATATGCCATAGTAGGATGCTAAACTTCGGGTCAGCGGTTCGAAGGATCGAGGGTAGGCCGGCCGGTGAAAGTGCCAACGTCGGGTCCCCTTGCAAGGGGTTCGTGCGCCCTTGAGTTTCGAAAGTCGTTGTGAGGTCTCAATTGTGCTTAATATCCAAGCTACGCCCAAGATGGTGTCCAATACGCCTAAACCGAAAACATAAAAATTGGATGGCCCGAGTACAAGCCGATGGCGATGGCGATGGAAAGTCTAACGCAATGCCTCACCATGCGATCGTGTTGTCCATCGCCGAGAGATACGTGGAATCTTGGGGCCGGCCTAATCGGAAGAAGCTCCTGAGGTCTACGGAAATGAAATTGTGACTTGCCTCGTTGTTGATCATCACCACCAAGGAGCGATCGCAGAGCGAGGCCGCCAATTTCATTGTGCATGGTCCAGTTAGGCTGTGAACCGAGTAACATGAAATGTCCAAGCGATGGAGTTGTGTCGGCAGGGTAATATAAAAGTCATCCTTGTCGAGCTCCAAGGCTTTGAAGTCGGCTAAACCGATGTCATCATCTACGCAATTGGGCAACATTTGAAACCCTTGTTGGGGCAATCGTGAGTGGGAGAATATGGCCCCTTATAATGGAAGCATATGTCTTTGCTGCGGAGGTCGAAATATTCTAGATGGGAGATTTTGTGGAGCGGCTCCTTTGCCCAAGCGAGAGCAGGAGGGGGTGCGCCAACAGTCAGCCCTAGACCCATGGGGGTTTTGGAAGCAGGCGGGCCAAAGAGGCCGGTGGCTTCGTTGGATATAGTCGTGGTGGAGGTGGGTGGATGGTCAAACGAGAAGTCGAGGCGAAGGTGGCAAAGTCCACCTCAACGTAGCGGGCTTGCTCCATAGCCCGCGATAGGGTGGTGGGGTCATGCACCTGATGTCGTGCTCAAATATGTGAGTGGAGACAGGCAAGGAAAGTACTCAAGTAGTGGTCAAGTGAGAGCCCGGGAACCTGTGAGGCCCCTTCAATGAAAGCGTCGATGTAGAAGTCTACGAACTTCGTCTGGCGAACATTGATCAATCGCTCGAAGGGATTGTCGGCGCAACGAATCATTTCCTCCTTGAGGAGAGGCCACAAGAGCATAGTGTTAGACTAGCGTGGCCAACGGACCCTGTGGAGGGTTGATCCCTTCATGTAGATCGTTACGAGGAGATCCATTTATATGTCTAGGGTACCTTGCAGCTCGAAGTATTGCTCTGTGTGGGTCAACCAACCCAAGTTGTCGAGACCGCAAAACACTAGAAAATCCAAAAACCGGAGATGGGGAGCAGATGGTTCCCCCAGGGGAGGAAGAGAGCCTAGTATCCCAGCAGTGCTGTTATTGGATGCTGAGAGCAGGGAAGCAGGGAGCGGAGCAGACATCGGATTCGAAGGTCGGGTTGCGAAGAAGGGAGTGGATCTCGCAGACGACAACTTGCAAAATGGCAAGAAAGGTATCGACCCGATCGATACGGTCCGAAAAGGCCTCGGAGAAGGGGGGTGCGGAGGAGTCCTTGTCATGAGCCATTCGACGGATGACCGGCATGCACCGTGGACGAGCATGCGAAGAGAGAGGAAAAGGAGAAGTCAGGCGGTGATGAGCGTAGAGGGCTCAGTGTTAGCTGGAATCGTCAGCGGGAACCCTAGAGGGCGATTCTGCTGGTGAGCGGCTAGCGTCAGGTGCGAGAAGAAAACTCCGCGAGGGGCACGTCGGACGTTAAGCACGGAGCTGCGTAGGTTGTGACGTGCAACAAGTAGGCCGGACCAAATTGATATAATAGAGGATACATTAGGTCGTACTCCTCCCTAATTCCTTTTGAGACAAATCAATCCAAACATGTTGAAAAAAGGCCAGATACCTCACTTATATAGGGAAGGATCAGTAACACGAGGTAAGAAAAAAAGTGCAACAATGAAAGATAACAATGCAGGAAAAATAATAATAATAAAGCAATAATAGGAAAGCAATAAAAAGGACGTTGCAATAAAGATAATTCCTCCGTTAACTATGCCATAACCGGCCCACGTGTGTGACGTGTGTATACGCGTGCGTACCGCCGCCCGCAAATTGGATCTCCTGTGTTTGTATCATAAACCAAACCAAAGATGAATAACCAAGTCTCCATCTAATTTAAATAAGGATATGATCCGAGTCAAATAACATCATAGGATAAACACAATTTCATTTCCAACACAATAAAAAAACACAATATAAGAAAAATGTCTAATAAAAAAAATCAAAACAAGGAGCAAAAAACTAAAAGCATCATGATGGGGATCGGTCGCATGATCATGTTCGATGGAGGAGATCGGGCCACCACTCGGCGGGACCCGTTTTTGAATATTTGCCTGTGACGCATTGATCGGATCGGCGATCCGAGACCGCAAGCATGTCTGGAGCGTCGTTTTATATTTTGTGTACTTTATTTTATTTTTTGAGGCTTGTATTTAATGTTTTAGGACACCGGGCGTAACAGACGATAATAGTTGTTCACGTCGCGTGCCCAACCGCCCGCTCATTATAAATAGAGGCGGGTGTTTTCATTTTCAGTCGTTATTGAATTTGTGAGTGATTCCAGATCCGACAATCCATCGTTGTGCGACATCGTGAAATTTGGGGTGCGACGTCTCAGTCATGTTCCCAAAAATTATCATTTACTTTTCTTTCTTTTAATGTTCCCGTGAAGACCCCACCGTATTGCCCACTAAACCACAATTTTCATAAGTCGGGAGGAAATCATCCCCACCCCATCATGTTCCAATCTTTCCCTCTCGATAAAAGAAGTTATATGTCGTCCTTGCAAGTCCCACTCGCCCTTGCACATCTAGTGCCGCAGAACCTCTCCCCTCAAACTTTCGTCGACCTCCCCTGTAGCTTCTGCGCCATTTTCATGTGTCGTCCTTCCGCTCGTTGATCATGTCCATTGCAATCGACGACCAGCCCCCTCCTCCTGTAAGACAATATCGCCAACATTAATAATTGTTCTCCTTCTTCCCCGTCGCCAGTTATCAACCCATACCATCAACAATTCGATGCACTGTTCATCATCTTCCTCCCCCCTATGCCATGTTCGCCTTCCTGCTGTAAAGCCTCGCAGTCCCGTCAACCACCTTCTACCACTTCTCTCTTTCCAGTGATGATATTTTGGTTGGCCCCTTTGTTCCTACACCTACCCTTTACTCCAAGTCATTAGACATTCAGCAACCCAACACCAACGAAATTCCCACCTTCAAATTCCATATTTGCCTTCACAAAAATCAATCACCTCCAAAACCAAGAAAAGCGATGTTTACTGCTAAGGGTCTCCTCCTCACTACTGTTGAATCTTCATTGTTACGCGAGTATTATCGTATTGTGTTTATTTTTCTTTTGTATTGAATATTGTGAGAACACTTCACATTTGTTTGGGTACTTTTGCTCATTAGCGTAATTGTTTCTTTGATTTCTTTTTTATCCTATAAAACTGAATCATGCAAATCGTGATTGTAAACCTTACTTGCGGAGAAAACATTTGATATTGTTCACGTGCTCGAAAAGTGAAAACATATTGTGCTGGTTTGTTAAACATATATAATTATCATTGCTATAATTTGATTCTGGATAATTAATTGAAAACATGCACGCATCATTTGATTGGGCTTGATCACATTCATTCCGTACAGTCAAGTAGGTTTGCATTAGCGTGGTGGCACAGTTAGAGTTGTCACTTAAAATCGAAAATCGTAAACCGAACCTGAACCGCTTAGATTTGGATCAAACCGTTCGTGAATTATACGGGTTCCAGCTTGAATTTTTGAACCGTGAATAACATTGGGCAGAGTGTGTTCTTTCATTTTATTATCCCGACCAGAACCGCAACATACAAGTCTCAAGCGGTTTCAGGATTTTTAGACACTATCTGAACCGGACCGAAGCAGAACCGCATCGCGACGCGTTTATTATTATTATTTTTATTTTAATAATATTATTATTATATTGTTATTTTTTATAATCTATCTATAATATATATATTAATGGTAAGGGTGAAACTGGTGCGATTTGGTACGTTTTGAACTCAAACCGCAATCGCACCAAAGCACGCTAATGCAAACCTACTTGACTGTACCGTTCGTGAATTATACGGGTTCCGGCTTGAATTTTTGAACCGTGAATAACATTGGGCAGGGTGTGTTCTTTCATTTTATTATTCGTACCGGAACCGCAACATACAAGTCCCAAGCGGTTTCAGGATTTTTAGACTCTATATGAACCGGACCGAAGCAGAACCGAATCGCGACCCGTTTATTATTATTATTTTTATTTTAATAATATTATTATATTGTTATTTTTTATAATCTATCTATACTTATTGGTAAGGGTGAAACTAGTGCGATTTGGTACGGTTTGAACTCAAACCGCAATCGCACCAAAGGGGGTCGGTTTTGGACTGAACAAAATTGCCCCGCACCAAAACCGTGCGGTGTAGTTTGACATTGGTGCGGTTTGGAGTCTCTTTTTACGATGCGATTTCGGTTGTTATGTAGTTATATAATGTATTTTTAATTTTACTTACATTTTGTAAAACATATTGTTTTAAAAATATAGAGTATACAACGACTATTTAATAGTAATCGTTAGTGGCAAAAATTGCACCGCGGACTATGCGGTTTTGCAACCAACGAAACCTGCTAAACAACCAAATTGTTTGGGCGGTTTAAAATCGAAGCGGATTGGTGCGATTTTGGGGTTTTGCGAGGTTTTTATCTTTCAGCACTAGTTACTATATTATACAAAAAATGTTCCTCCTTGGTATAGCACGAAATTCTTGCGTCTGAGTCCCAGATTTCGAAATCCCTTTTGCAAAAAAATAGAGCGGGATTACTTTTCCCCGCTTGTATTTTATTTTTGACCTCTCACATTCATTCTGCCAAGATTGGTTTTGGTTCTGGTTGAAACCGAATAGAACAGGACAAAACTGCATAGAACCGGACTGAACCGTTAGCGGTCAGTTTGGTTTTGATTTTTGTTGAACCGTAACCAGAACTGTTGGCACGACGGTTCCAAAAATTATGCTGGAACTGAAACCCGAACCGGAACCAATCAAACCAAATAACGTTTTGAAGAACTGTTACTTTAACGATTCAGTTCACGGTTTTAGTAGAACTGGAATCGTGACAGCTCTAGGCACAGTCATTTTCACGTCGCGTTCTGTATTAATGTGGTATCAGAACACAGGTTAGGGCTTACTTTAAAATACGTGAACTACATGTTAATGTCACCTAATGTCTTATCATAGTGGTCTTCACAACACTGATCCTCAATTTGAGGAACCACCATCTGTCTACACTCGATCCCATAAAGTGTCGTCCGAGAGGTCTTCACATTATAATGACAATTATCATCGTCCTTATCCTAGCACTCGAGTGGATCCTATTGATCCTTTGCACGACTTTATGACAGTAGAGTAGAGTATCGTTCAGGTCATCACCTCTATTTAAGGAACTTGAGTTTGTATGTGCACAACTACCACCGCACGTTCATAGGACTCACGTCCACCCACGAGTACGACATAAGTTAAGGACGACTATCTCGATGTCCCTAAAGAATCCTACAGAGGTCATCTTCATCTAGGTAACATCACACGTATTGGCCTTCCTAGTGTTCTGAAAGCGTACATGACGAAAGCCGAATTTCAGCAATGGGTTCTTAAGAAGCTTGATCAATTGAATGCACAATATGACGACCTACACACCCGCGGTGCTGCCATTAAGGGTCGGCAAGAGCACTCCACTTCCTAAAGCAAGGAAACCCCACCTACTCCACCTAATATTCTTTTTGAGGAAGAACGGGTTGTCCTCCCAATACAGGATGTGCGTGTTAGGAATCATCAACCATAAGAGACCAATCAACTTAGAGAGCCTGCCCTTGACACAATACTTATTAGTTCACTATTGAGTATAAACTTTTCTCACACTTCACCTGATGGCGCACCGAGCCACATCACGGTCGGGAGCCGAGAACCTCATAGTGATCTCGTGGTAGCAACCTCACCCCTTTCGAGGAACACGACTCCTTATGATGGTTTGCTTTTGGAAAACCATTCCCACGTCGACGGGTCCTTTGACAACCCCCTTGTTGAGCCTCCAGATGAGCCACCTCGTCCTTGTGACTTGTGAGTATGAGATTCAAGTGAGTGACATGCTTATGAGTATTGAGACGTTGATATCTCTCTCATTATCGCCCATAACATTGATAGTGTTCCAGAGAGAGAATCTTGAGTGTAGCATCCAGTATGTAAGGTTCTCCCTAAGAACACCTATGTATAATTCGGAAAAATTTTGGGTACGCCTAGCGCACAAGATTTCCCGTGCGCCAATAAATAGGCCCAAAGAGCTGGCCCCACCTTCTTCCCTTTTCGTCGGCTCCAGGAAATCGGAAATCAGCCTTAGAAAAATGGAAATCGGCCTTTTGGCTGTCGGAACCCTATCCCCGTCGGGCATTCTCGCCCTTTCGAGCTCCTCACGTCGGCAAGTCGGCCTAAACGCCCGGCGACCATCATAACGCTCCCAAAAAACCCCAGACCTAATCCCCGCGGCGACCGTCGTAAAGCTCTAGGAAATCAGGGAACTCGGCGAACACGGCGATCACATTTCGGCAGAGGGCATTCCAGTTCGGCGACTGCAATCCTCCTTCTTCCTAACAACGATATATATTACGTTGATGGATATATGTTTTTTCATATTTTTCCCCTTTGTTCTTAGTTTAGATAGACATTATACTCTGGAAGAAGCCTATGACTTATGCAACAAATTTTTTTGTGTTCGTGATTTTAATATTCGGCCGGATATCCTTTATTATTAGGGTTCTAAATAGGTAAAACCTGTTGGATGATTTTACTTAGACACTAGGTAGTCAGAAGCAGCTTTTATAGTACATTTTCTCCATTTGTTCTGTGTTTAAATAGTCATTATATTTTGTTAGAAGCTTGTGGATTATGCAACATAATTTTTGGTGTTCGTGATTTGGATATCCAACAGGATATACGTTTTTTAGGGTTCTAAATAGGTAAATGGGGTCAGATCCATATCAGTAGCATCTTTTACAGTACATAGATTTTTTTATGTTCAGGTAGCCACAATTCGACCGGATATTCTCATGGTCAGGGTTTTCTCTGGTTGGATTTCCCTGCTCTTCTTTATTTTCTTACACTTTACTGTAACAGATGGCTGGTCATTGTACTGGAACGTATCTGAACAGCAGGTGTGCTATATCGACTTTCAAAAAATATGCAGAGCCCATACTAGAATTGCTATTAGAGCACTCTTTAGACTTGCTCAGGGAAGCTGGCCTGCTACAGTTATTTTCAATCCCAGATGTTCCTCAGAACATTCCTATCATGTATAGGCTTCTTAGACTCTATAGGCCTGATAAAGTCGTGTTTCTTCTTGGTCAATACTACATCAAATTTACTGCCAACGAGGTTGATCTCATTTTAGGGCTACCTAATAGGGGAGAGGCCTTTCATTTTCATAGAGCCCCATACTCCGAGGTGAAACAAAGCGACATAGTCGCTGAGTTGAACCAGCTAGCTAATGAAACAGAGTCAGAAGATTTGGAGCAGAGAAGGGTTGATACCCTTGTGAAATTTGCTTTAGCTAAATTTTTTTCCCTGTTAAGTCCCTCACAATTCCTGAATGCCTTCAACAAATTGGTGGTTTGGAGGACTTCAAGAGATATAATTGGGTCAAGGCTATCCACGGATTTCTGAATGCACAGCTTACCCCCCTACATAATCTGAGCTGCTCAAGGGAAGAACCTTCAAGCTTAGTCTATCTTGAAGGTTGTTCTATTGTTTTGGTGGTAAGTAATTTTGTGGTTTTAATTTTCATGTCCATTTTTAAATACATTTAAACTAACTTAAACCTTTTCATGTAGGTTTGGTTGTTTGAGCACTCGAAGTTACAAGTTCTTGCCGATGCATTGCTGAGCCCCCGTATATGTCGTTGGTCTGCGAAGGCCAGCTTCAGCTACAAGTTTTGTACACAGTTATCATCGAGGTTGTGGCCGAAGAAGGAGGTTAGTTCTATTTAATACTTTTTTTGATATGCTTATTTAGATGAATTTATAATCTATTTTGTTAATTATAGATTTGTACAAGTTTTTTAAATATTTCCGAGTAAGTGCAAAACCTTATAGGAGATGATGAGGTGGAGTCCTCATTTGAGGCAACTAAGGGAGTGAAAGAAGAGAAAAAAAAGAAAGAGGAGGGGAGCTAAGGATGAACAAAAAAAGAGGAGATAGTGAAAGAAGAAAGAGAGGAAGACAGATAGGGAGATGACGAGGTTCATCTCCCGAGAAGTTAGTAATCTCAAGGAAGAAATTAGGCAGCTACGTTCCTTCTGCGAAGAAAAATTTGAATTTATAGTTGGCCTTATAAATTCAATCTCGCATGCAAAGGATCACATTCCATCCACCCCACCCGCAACTGATCCTCCTTCTGATCCCACCCCCTCCAAAGCATCACCCTCCCATCTACAACAGTCATCCCCTAAAGTTTTAGTTGTCGAAGAGTATGCCCCGTCCCCAAAAATTAGTATCATTGTTAAGAAGGGCAAGAAGGTTAAGAGGGGAGGTGTACACTTCGGAGAAAAAAAGAGTGGGAAGGAAATGTCTTTCCCTGGTCCGATACATCTCTCTGAGGCCGACCTGGATTTGATTGAATCAACATACAGGCAATTTCCCCTGAGATAATTATTAATGCATTGACATTATTGTATTAATACCAATTAGAAACCATTAGCTTTTTATTTAATATTACTGATTTATTTCATTATGTAGTGACACTGTTGTAATAGAAAGTGGGAATACTGTTTTGACACGTTCCTGTATTGATGACTTGCTGCATGAGGGCTGGCTAAGTGCTTCACACTTGGACGTTTTGCAGTTGTTTTGAGCAGCCGAAGGAGCACATCACCGTTAGAGTGGTGCAATTTTATTTACGTTTCTCCAAACTTCTGGGTATTCAAACTTGCTTAGTGACATACAAAACTTGATTATCACCGTTAGAGTGGTCCATTGTAACAATCCATTGTTTATCATTTTCGGCTCCGTCACAATGCTTAGTGACATACAAAACTTGATTATCAGAGTTTTGGACCTCTCCTATGATGCTTACATTCAATGCCCCTTCCATACATGCTTGCTCAAATATGGAGAAGATTTTTCGTGTATATATCTTCGAAGCTTGTTTTAGAAGTAAACAGTTTTTAAACTTTAGAGTTATGCTACCTTCTTTGCACCTAAAGTCCTCCTCTTGCTCCGCTCTTCGCCAAGATGAAATTAACGACTTCATGCCAATAAAGCACTCTAATAAGGAGCTAGTGGCTTTGGAACATCCATGTAAACCATTGTTTGCATATTCACTTCGTTGAGTAGAGAGTATGCTCAGATCTAACACATCCTTATTAAAAGCGGTAGACCACTTCTTTCTAATCTTGTAAAGATCATCCAACCACCGATTCAGTTCTAGACTTCCCCTTGAAATCATTTCTCTCCAACAACCATCAAACTCATCCTCGCTATCACATTTGCTTATGCAATAATAAAATAAAGATCTCACATTCTTGTCGTGGTTGAATGTTGGCACCTTCGACAGAGCTTTTTTAGATATATGTCACTGACAAAGGCGATGCCGACAACTATCGAATACTCTAGCAATAGCAACCGTCATGGCTTGATCTTGATCTGTAAATATGGTGGTTGTTTGCTTGCCACCAACGAATCTTAAAAAAGTCTCAAATACCCAGCAAAATGATTCTATGGTCTCGGATGCAACAAAAGCTCCACCAATAAACACATTCTGCCAATGATGGTTCACCGCGATGAACGGTGCACAAGCTAAATTATACTTGTTAAGCTTATAAGTATTATCAAATATAATAACATCTCCAAAACTGTCGTAGTCGAGTTTGCTGTGACCATCCATCCACAAAAAACTTGTTAGTCTGTTAAACTCATCGGTTTGGACATCAAAGTAAAACATGTTATCTATCATTTGTCTTTCCTTAAATAGTTTCAACAAACTATTGGAGTCTCCAGCTTCTATAAGCGCGGCTCTTTCTCGTTGAACAAAGTTATACGCATCAGTTTTAGAAAACTCAATATTTTCATAACAGCCGACCTCTCCGGCTATAAACCTGTACGCATCGCTCGTTCGGATACCAACTCCTGTCATATTCTTCAATAGACTCCCTTGATCCTCGGACACCTTCCTGTTCGAGCGCAACAAATGAATGTCCTTTTCCAAAACGAGAGGATGATTGTGCTCCTCTACAAACTTTGCTATTGTCCAATTCTTGTCCTCTGTATCTGCAGTGAAATGTATGCAAGCCTTACATCCAGTCCGGGTATCTAGTTTGTGATACTTTTTTGGGTCTTCCTCCTTTGGAGTGGAACGCTTCAGACCAGCTTTGGAACATGAATACTCTCTAAACTTTATAACCCGAGTGTGCGTCCAGTACAAGATATGTTGCTTTCGAACGCTAAATCCAAGTTGGTGAGCATAGTCACAATACATTTTGTATGTCTCCTCCTCTGAATGCACAATTAGGAAAACTACAAAGGTATTGCTTTACAATAAAACATCACAAATAAACAATCATAATATACAAAATCCAGCCGGATGTTAACAGAACTGCAAGAACTGCACAGAACTGCATAGTAAATCCGGCTGGATGTTAACACAACTGCATATAATAGTATAAGTTCAACCGGATGTTAAAACCGACCGGATGTAACCCACCAGATGCATATAATAGTATAAGTCCAACCGGAAATTTGTTCTCCACTCAAAAAAGCACAACAAAATTCAGAAAAAAGTTCACCTTTGTTCTTAGCGGGAGATGTTCAGAAGTTTCAACAACTGGATCCATGGTTTCCTCTAGCTGAACTTGGTTTGGCGGAGATGTTCAGAAGTTCCAACAACTAGATTCATGGTTTCCTCCAGCTGAATGCAGTAGGCAGCGAGTGAACGACCTGGCGTTTAGGTCGACGTGGAGAATGAGGAGCTCGAAAGGGCGAGAATGGCCGACGGGGAGGAAGGAGCCCAATTTTTCCATTTTTCCATTTTTCTGAGATTTCTCCCGCTTCGTTACTAGGAAGGAGCGGGAGAAATCGGCGCGGCGCAGCAAAAAAATTCGGAGGTGGTGCCGACGAAAAGGGAAGAAGGTGGGGCCAGATCTTTGGGCCTATTTATTGGCGCACGGGAAATCTTGTACGCTAGGCGTACCCAAAAACTTTCCGTATAATTCAGATGTTTTGTGAGTTTGCTATCTGGTCACTCGCACTCTTGATGAGTTTTGGGCTGTAACACCTGCTGACCCTTCAGATGAGTTATTTCTTGTGAAGGGAACTCACCACACACTAGAGTCGCATCTTATTGTCGATGCCTACAATTTTCATTTGGGTGATCATCGCATTCACGATGATTTTCATGTCCCTCCTGGTGAACCCCCTGATGTGTCACATTCCCTTAGCAGACATGTCACATTTGATGCGCTTCATTTGCATCATCATTTGGATAAGAGGATGTCATATACTTTTGGAACCTATGTTAGTACTCGTCATATTTGCGACGAATATTATTATACTCCTCCCGATGAACCCCCCCGGTGAGCCATATGTTTTGAATACTGCTCATCTGGGGTGTATCTAACATTAGTAGAACAATCGAGTTTGAGGATGCGCTCACTGACTCGTTGATCTTATATCTTACCACATGCACTTGAAGAGATCGTTCGCACACTACATTCACACATCTTATTACTGATTTACTGTGACACATCTTATTACTGTGACACATTTTATTACTGATGTCTCTGATGTTCATTTGAGTGTTCATCGCTTCCGCGACAAATTCTTTTATACCTCACCTTCTAAGCCTCCTGATCATGTACCAATTTTAGGAGTTTTTAATGGTACCCAAAATCCCCGATTTACTGAGTTGGTCGTGTTAGTAATTCATCTTTTACATTTGTTGTTTGTTCATTCATATTTAGTGTATGATTATTCATGTTACATGATTCACACATGTTGTATGTTTTGCATCATTTGCATAAAATGCATGAATTCATCAGAAAGAAAACTACTAAGAATATTGAATTATATAAGGTACATGCAGATATGCACAGAAGTGAGCAGCATTTTCGGGTGTCTGAGCATGTCATGGTCAAACTTTGCAAGGAGGGACTCCCAAAAGGAGTCATTACTAAACTACAACTTAAGCGAATGCGTTTTATATGGTTACAAAGAAAGTTGGAACAAATGTCTAATTGATCAATTTCCCTTCAGATATGAGTATTTATCTTGTATTTAATATGAAATATTCGGCACATTACTTTGAGTCTAACGGGCATAGGGAACCATACCTTGAGCCTCTTCTGTCACCCTCCCAATTACAACTTAACACTTCCCTTGATCACCATGTACGAGCACCAGCAGACTTGTCAGCACCTCCTATGAATCCACCGATTTTTTTGGATCCACCAGCACGAGAGTTGAGAGTTGAGGGCATTATTGACATAGACTAAAGACGGTCCTTGTCATTACATGGTGCACTGGAGTGGACACCTCACCATTGGCTATACTTGGATATCTACGATGGAGCTTGACAAACTTACCCTCGATCTTCGACTATAGCTCATTCATCTTCATTCCTCGGAGATGAATGTTTTTCAATCAAGGGGATTAATGGGTATCGGCCGCATGATCGTTTTCGATGAAGGAGATCAGCCCACCACTCGGCGGGATCTGTTTTTGCATATTTGCCTAAGATGTATTGATCGGATCGGCAATCCTAGATCGTGAGAGTGTCCAGAGCGTCGTTTTACATTTTTGTATTTTATTTTATTTTTTGGGCTTATATTTAGTGTTTTACGGCACCGGGCGTAACGGACAATCATAGTCATTCACACCGGGTGCCCAACTGCCCCTCTCGTTATAAATAAGGGTGGATGCTCTCATTTTCAATCGTTGTTGAATTTGTGAGTGATTCCAGATCCTGTAATCCTTCACGGTGCAACGCCGTGAAATCCGGGATGCAACGTCTCGGTCATGTTCTCTAAAACCATGATTTACTTTTCTCTCTTTTAATGTTCTTGTGAAAACCGCACCTTATTACCCTCTAAACCACGATTTCCATAAGTCGAAAGGAGGTAACCATCCCCACCCCATCCTGTTCTAGTCTTTCCCTCTCTTGACGGAAAAGTTGCGGGCCATTTCCTGCAAGTCCCGCTCGCCCTTGCACATCCAGTAATGCAGAACATCTCCCCTCACACGTTCGTCGACCACCATTGTAGTTCCGCGCCAGTTTCCTGCTCCGTCCTTCCGCTCGCTGATCACGTCCATTACAATCGACGACCAGCCCCCTCCTTGATGAAGGGTAGGCTATGGGGGTGCACAAAACCAAAGCTACTATGCGGGATGTAGATGTGACACACAAACCTTAGTCTAAATGCAATGCAACTATCGGTGACGACGACGATTAATTTTGAGCTATGAAAATATTAACACCACGCAAGATGATTAAAGAGCAAGGAACTAGCATTTAATTTAACAAATTTGTAATGACCTTCCTCTGCTCAAAGGGTCAAGGCCAAGCGCCCGGCGAATAAATCTTTCCTGTAAATTATTAGTGAATCGCAACAAAGTTCTAAAAGTGCAAATTCAAGCAAAGCACGAAAAACAATCCAATAATAATGAAGATTCAAATATTCCAATACAACAAGGGCTCACCAAAGTAGCGGGCTGACCGAGGCACTGAAGATTTTGGATCTGGATGCGTAGATCGGCGATCGAAGGTGGGACCGGCGACGTGGAAATGATGACGGTGGCTATCCTCGGCGGTAGATGATGAGATCGGACAAGAAATGAATAGATCCGACCACGTACGAGTAGATTCGGGCCGGTGAAGGGTAGATCCGCTGTTTTGGGTCGGATCCGGGCTATGGGATGACGTATGGGTGGAGGGAATGACAGATCGGGGGCTGAAATTCTTAGATCTGGACTGATCTAGATAATAGGGGTTGTGAGGAAGTGGATCCACGAAAAATAGGGGCAGACTAACTTGCAGCCGGCGGCTGGAATGCTGGCCGGGTGCAGGGAGGGGTCTTTTTTTGGAAAGACAGCGGTGATTTTGGAAGGAGAACAGTCGGTAATGGCTAATGGGTGGAGGGGAGTGGTCGGGGCTGATTAGGAGGATTTGGAGGCGGTTGCCGGTTGTAGGGAGTCCTAGAGGTGGCGTCCAGGCGGGAGGTTAACTGTTTTAGAAACTTAGGAAATGAATAGTAAATTTCATGATTAAACAGTGAAGTGAATTGAGAAGGATTTCTGCACAGCACCCAGTGGCTCAACTATGGGGGTATCAGAGGATGCGACAAGGGGTTTTGGAGGGGGAAATGAGGGGTAGGGTTAGGGGGTACCTTGGGGAGGAAGATACAAGTCTCAGAGTCGTCACCTAGGGTTCCACGGAGTCAGCACCGTGGCGGGATTGCGGGATTCCGGAAATTCCTTTCACCAAAATCTGCAATACCTTGGTTCAGCCTCTTAGACCATTATTTATAATAAAACAAGACACTATGACATCTCTATCAACGACTATGATTGGTCGGTGGGAGAGACCACTAAAATACATGAAAATAAGCCAATAAAAATAAACTAATATATGATCTCGACTCGGGCCGCGGATTCGGACACATCTGCGGAATCCGATCGTCGATCCGTACACGTCATATATGGAAAGCCGCTAAATCAGCCCCGAACAGGCCCAAAGCTCGTGCTTGTCTCTGCTCCGCATCACTCCTCCTGTAGGACAATATCGCCAACGACAGCCATTGTTCTCCTTCTTTCCAGTCGCCAATTATAAACCCATTCCATTGTTCATCAACTTCCTCCTCCTACGCCATGTTCTCCTTCCTATTATAAAGCCTCGCAGTCCAACCAGCCACCTTCCCCTCTTCTCTCTTTCCAGTGACAACATTTCTTCCTCTTCACCTTCTAGAGCCAACCACCCCTTTGTTCCTGCACCCGACCACTACTCCAAGCTATTATACATACAACAATGTGAGTATTATCGTACTGTGTTTATTTTTTTTATATTGAATATTGTGAGACCGACCCCACTATAGTGGGATAAAGGCTTGAGTGTTGTTTGTTGTTGCATTGAATATTATAAGAACACTTCATATTTGTTTGGGTAGTTTGACTCATTAGCATAATTGTTTCGTTGATTTCTTTTTTATCCTATAAAACTGATTTGTGCAAATTGTGGTTGTAAACCTCGCAGAGAAAACATTTGATATTATTCGTGTGCTCGAAAAGTGAAAACACATTGTGTTGGTTTGCTAAACTTATATAATTTGATTTCGGATAATTAATTGAAAACATGTACGCATCATTTGATTGAGCTTGATCACATTCATTCCGCACAATCACGTAGGTTTGCATTAGTGTGTCGGCACAGCCATTTTCACGTCTCGTCCTGCGTCACATCATAATTATGATTTATGCCTACATTAATTCCCCTATATGAAAAATTCTCCTCGTGACGGACCTCACCAGAAAGCTCGATGAGATGTTGATATACATCTAGACAAAATTTCTCTTTCGCCTCGATCAAAGAACAGTCTTTCATCAGTCACCCTCTCCAATGTACATAGTAATGCTTTTGAACTCCATATACATATGATACCAGTCTAAGCAAACAAATGCTCTCTTTGGTGCTCATTAATTAGTACTTAGTATTTCATATAAGAGGTTTTATAGAATTCCTTTTTGGGTCTTTTGGATGTGATCGTTAACATCTTAATCTTTTGAGCTGACTTGACCATGCATGACGTATTATTAAGGATATCAAACTAGAATACCAAGCTCATATTTGATACCTCACTTTTTTTCTGTTTATAAATGATATGCACAACTAAGCTAAAATATAATATATAATAATGTCTATAATGTTTTCCAAAATGCCTGTGACAACCTGAAATAAATATTTTAAAAATATATGATGTAAGATAAATTGTAAGGCCCTTATAGGATGTTTAATAAAGATGTCCAATAAATGCAACGTGGAAGACAATGATATGTTATGAAATGCAATGACCAGTACGAAAATACAAGAAACAATAAAGTATTGTTTAAAAACATCTTTGAATCTAAGTTCTCATGACGAACATATACCATAAAAGGCTCATGGATGTACAGTCATAATTCAACATGCTTTAAATGGTTCCCTCTATCAATGGATATATCAAATAACATAGAACCAAATACAAAATCAAATCATTCATTAGCAAGAAAATGGTTTCTATCAAAAGGACAAGAAGTTTAAGGTAAT
The DNA here is from genome assembly GCA_039583875.1 of Platanthera guangdongensis. Lineage (NCBI taxonomy): Eukaryota > Viridiplantae > Streptophyta > Magnoliopsida > Asparagales > Orchidaceae > Platanthera > Platanthera guangdongensis. Next base: position 10,825,892 of record CM077155.1, read on the forward strand.
CATGGTTTAGTTGCTTAGAATCACGATTATCCTTTTGATGCGTCTGGCTTGACCAAAGACTCAAAATCACATTCTCTAACTCTAAAATTTGCGTTTCCGCACGCTTTCTTACTCCTTAGCACCCACCCCATTGTAGCTTCAGTATAATTATTGCATCCCTTCAAACAACAACACTCAAGCCTTTAATTATTGCATCCCTTCATAAAGTTTATTTTCATCCTATAAAAATAAATATCTCACCAAATGAATATCAAAACACAAATGATATAGACATAAACAAGAAAGTGGATAGTTCAAATCTATACGACATTCTTGATTTGATTAAATATATAACCTATTGGCTTTTATAGATAATGATTTGGTCAAGACGTATTAAACCCACACATAAGACAGCATAATAAACAAAAAAAATATGAAATAAAAAATAAAGAATGAATAGATGAATCAAAAGTATGGCTATCTTAATTCTTAATGACCCGTTCCAATTTGCTCATATCAACCGTTTGACGACCAAACCATCATCTTAACTAAGTTGATGGAAGTTAAACATGAAATTTTAATACGACCATCGCATTATGATTTTTAAGAGTCGCTCATCTGAATTCTCATTGAATTTAGTTATTAGAAAATTAACCTTACAATCTAATCTACAATTTCCATATAAACCCACTTTCCTTTTAGTTCTCTAAAAAGTAATCGATATGGTAAATAAGGTGGTTATATATCAAATATAATAAGGGTATTATTTTAAATAGGCATAAAAGTAGAAATTATATAAGAAAAGAATAGATTGAAAAGTACCTCCAGAAGGCGTGGAGAATTCAGCAAGATCATATCTTTGGATGGGTGGAGTCCACCTAGATGACCGAAGAGATGGGCTCTCAAAATAAGAAAGTGCTCCATCGGACACGGAATGCTGATGGTTTGCATATTGGTCACTGCCCACCACACTTATACTTCCTTTGCTATGAGAAGATGGTGATGATCCATGCAAGGGGTCACCAGGAGTCTCCTGGGACAATCCATCTGATTGATATCTACAATCCCATCTCCTAGACAATGGAGGTGAGAAACTTGTATTAGCTCTCCACCGAGGTTCGCTAGGATCCATAGATAACTCCCTACCAACTGAATTAGATTTTGTCTCATGTGGCCCAGCGGCCACACAACAAAGAGCACCCGTTTTAGCTATTTTATGAGGTTCTGTACAAAATATTCAACTTCCTATGGACTTGTGTATTCTTGCCGCCAATTATCATATGCAAGCATCGATACCAAATAAACAAGTTCCTCAATCAGCAAAAAACTCTGAAGCATACCTGCAGTATAACACAATAAGTGCCACAATAAATGAGTTAGCTTCAACATGTCAATCCAGAATTTCAATTTATTTTATCTAAAAGAAGGTAGTAACATGAAAGTTATCACCTCATAAACAAAATGCATGAATCATGTTTGCCTGCTAGAGGGAAGTTAATTTATCAATTGACAACTATGAAAATGGAAGAGGTACATTTTAAGATACATCCACATCACCCAAACAAATATACAGTTTGAATGAATAATAAGAAACATTGAAGAAATGTGTAGTTTTGTTTTCATTCATGGATAGCTAGTCCATTTATAAACAAGGATATAAACCAGTACATAAAGAAATAAAAGAAAAATACATGAAAAGAAGCACCGTTGATCCTATATTGCACATGCATAAATGATGATCCCTAGGAAAAGGATCAACATTTGTCAACAAATGTGTAATACTCCCCCTCAAAGCTGGTGAATGGATGAATGCCTTCCATAACCAGCTTACTTAGTAATTCTTGAAATTTGCCCATTGATAGTCCTTTGTTATACCAGCAGCTAGTTTATCTTCAATTGGCATATATGGGAGGGTCACAATCAAGCCAATATCTAACTTCTCATCTGTGAGAAACTGATCAACTTCAATGTGCTTCGATTTATCAAGTTAGAAGGAATCATGTGATGTTGATAATCGACTTAGTATCATAGAAGAGTTTCATAGTTTTTTTTTTCATAGAAGAGTTTCATAGTTCCCATTCTTTGCATTTGGTTTGTCTAAAGATTTTTTTCCACAACCTGATGATCAAAAGACCTGAATTTAGCTTCAGCACTAGATAGGGAATCCATTTATTTCTTCTTGCTTCTCCATTTTACTAGGCTTCCCTAGGAAAGTACACACTACATGAGATAGATCTTATGTCACAATGTGATCTTGCATAGTCAACACTTTCCTGGTATATCCTTGAGATAGTCGAGAGTTATGTGAACTACTTGCAAATGTTTTTATATCAGGGTATGCATAAATTTGCTCACTATGCCTACTACATAATATGTTCTATCTAATATAGTGTAGAAGAGGCAGATCAAAATCATCATCCTCGTTGACTTGTAATGAAAAACCTAATGACTGTACGAAGAAATAATTTTGCAATTTAGGTCTTTCATGATGTTAAATATCGAATAACATGAGCCAATATTTAAATATTCTCATTATCAATTTTTAAATTGTGCTATGGGTCTCTACTTATATAGAGAGGGAGAGCAAAATACAAACTAAAGATGTGGGACTAAAAGAGGAGAGAGGCCTTATGGGCCTAAATACATGGGCTTTATCTATTTTAACAATCCTCTGCAAGCTGGAGCATACAAGTCGTAGGCGCCAAACTCGAACAAAAATGGATAATATAGTGGGCGAGACAATGCCTTTGTGAGATTATCGGAGATTTGTGAGCAATCCGCACATGTCGTAAAATCAATTTTGGAAGTTAAACATTTTCCCGGACAAAATGACAATCAATTCAATATGTTTTGTGCACTCATGAAACCCGAAGTTCTCGGCGATGTGAATAGCAACTTGACTATCACAAAAGAAAACGGCTGGTGATGGAGGTTTGACACCTAAATCAGTGAGGAGACCTTCTAACCAGGTAAGTTTTGAGATGTCATCAACCATGGAATGATATTCCGCTTTAGCTAAAGACCGAGCAACCACGGTCTACTTATTGCTTCGCCAAATAACTAAGCTCTAATCAAAATATGTGTAGTAGCCGCTCGTGGACCAACGATCATTCAGGGACCCAGCATAAACAACATCACAATACGCAATGAGAGACAAATAAGTAGAAGACTCATGCACCAACCCTTGTCCCGGAGCATTCTTCAAGTATCGAAGAATACGCTAAACGGCCTGAAGATGATAGATGCTAGGGGTATGCATGAAACGATTGACCACACCAACCACAAAAGAAATGTCAGGTCATGACAGTAAGATAGATCAGCTTGCCAACAAAACGGCGATAATGCTCTGGTATTAGGTAGAAGTTGATTAGAGTCCGACAAATGAGCACGAAGTTGATGATTTGCATCCATATGAGTATCTACAGGCTTACATCAAGAGTAGCCTGAAGTAGATCAAGACAATACTTTCGCTGAGACTAAACAAGACCGTCGGGGTGTTGGGATATCTCAATTCCCAAGAAGTAGTGGAGTTGTCTCAAATCCTTAGTTTGAAAATGAGAGGCAAGATGTTACTTGATTTGGGTGATGCCAAAAAACTCAACATCAGTAACAAGGATGTCATCATTGTAGACTAGGAGAATGATTGTGTCAGATGAATGTCATCGAATAAATAAGGAGAAGTCTGTCAAGTTTCTGGAAAAATCAAACTCACAAACCACCTGACTAAATTTTTCAAACCATGCTCATGGAGACTGTTTGAGGTCATAGTGAGATTTCTTCAAATGATAGACAACTGAATCTCATGTGGTTGCATAACTAGAAGGTTGCTGAATGTACATAGTCTCCAAGAGGTTGTCATTAAGAAAGTCGTTTTTAATATCAAACTAATGGAGTGGCTAATGACGATGAACAAGGGAGAGTAAGACCCGAACGGTGTTGAGTTTAGCAACAGGAGAAAAGGACTACATAATCGAGACAATGTTGTTAACTGAAACCTTTGAAAACTAAAAGAGCCTTGAGGCGGTCAACAGTCCCATCCTTATGATGCTTGACGATAAAATTCATTTACAGCCAACCGAAGAATGACCAGGTGGAAGGGGAACAAGGTCCCATTTGTGATTGGCCGATAGAGCAGTCATTTCCTCATCCATTTCCGTCCTCCACCCCTGATGATGAAGATCCTCCTGCACATAAGACGGGGTGAAAGTAGAAGATAAAGAAGTCGAAAACCTGCGCAAATCAGAGGAGAGATGATGCAGGGAAACATAATTTGCGAGAGGATGCGTGGAGGGTGTCATTGAATCAGCAGTCGGCAGAGTATCGGTAGCAGAGGGGGTGTTATGGGGCACTGGAAAAAGGATAGCCGCGAGAGTAGACATGAAGAGGAGAAGCTGAGGCAGGCGGTGGTGTCAGTAGTAAAGGCGGTAAGGGAGATCGGTCGGAACAAGAGGACGTAGGAGATCAGGAGGTGGCACTGATGTGGTGATGTATGATGGAAAGACTAGTTTGCCAAAAAAAGTGACATCAGCAGAGGTGATTAGCTTCCGAGTGGAGGGCGAGTAACAAACATAGTCTTATTGGGTGCGCGAATATCCAATGAACATGTAGCGCATCGTACGAGGGGTCAGCTACCCAGATGATGAATGTAACAGTCGCAGCCAAAGATCCATGAGGTCAGGGGGAAGAGAGTGTGATCGAAAAATAAGAGATAGAAGGGGGTTGCCAATTGGAAGATGGGCGAGGACATGCGGTTGATGAGATAACAAGCAGTGGAGACAGTAAAATCCAATAGGTCGTGGGGACCTGCATCTGGAATAAGAGAGGTTGAGTGATTCGAGAAAGTGACGGTTCTTTCGCTCAGCAATGTCGTTCTGTTAGGGCGTATACACACAAGAGGTTTGGTAGACAATGCACAACGAGGTGCAGAATTTCTAAAAAGCAAGTTCAGTGTATTCGCACGGATTGTCAGTACGAAAAGTTTTGATAGCACAAGTAAATTGCATGTGAATTTTGATAAATTCCCAAAAAGAAGTTATCTAGCCCAATTTTTGAACTTAATATCCATTATAAATGCTAACAAAAGTTTAAAAGAAATAAAAATGAAAAGAAATGCGTATTTATTTGATTTGTGGCTAACCCGATCTTTTTCCAATGTATTATTGCAAGAAACGCCAAAAAAATTTGCTTGGAGAATCAAAATCTGCTCAAATATCATGTTCTGGAAAAAAGGTTGCAACCTCTGAAAAAAGATTGTCACATGTTGACGAATTTCAAATTTCAAAATTCAAAAATGACGTCGTTGCAAAAATGGAATGAGGCATCCTTTGGGGAGGGGCTGGACGTTTTTAATAGATGATTATTCTAAAGAAATTCATTCATTATTGGAGAGGAGAGAAAGGGGATTCAAGCTTCTTCTTCATCTAGGGTTTGAAAATCCTCCATTGGAGGAGAGCGACTAGAGCAAGGAAGACGACGGATTTCCGGGCTGATCAAGCGAGCGACTTCGAGAGGGGAATCCTGCAGCGTTTAATCGTCAATTTCATCATGTATTGTAAGATTTCTCCAAACGTTTTGTGTGTTTCTTTCGTCGCTATAAACTAATTCCTTTTAATCATATATTGTGAAAGTACTATGACTTGTGTGATGATGAAATTGTAATATTTGCTTTATGATTATTTGATGAATGTCTTTATTGAAATTGTGATCCTAATTTTGAAACTTTTGGTTAAGATTTCGTCTTTCTACTGTGTTTCATAAATTGCGCAAGTGTGTCATAATTCAGTATAGCATTTGAAGGGAGAAAGATATTTTCGCTTAATGTTAGCAACATTGGTTTTCGATCTTTATGTGGTACTTGTTTTACCCAAGGGGAAATAGATAATAGGGATTTCTGATATTGAGAGATACGGATCTTCTACCCTAAAATCGTTGCAGGACGTTTCACCTCACATATTCATGAAGTCACATTTTAACTACATCTCACTAGGCATAGGAAATCACAATACAAGATTATCTCTTAACTGATAACACAAATATTTTCTCTATGATCCATAGTTTATTTTAATTAGTAATTCTCTTTACAATTTTTAGTATTTTAAAATCATCGTTTCAATTCACTTGGATTTAAAGAACGGGCTTAACTGGTATTTGGAAGCACTAAATCTAATAACTCTTCGTAGAAACGATCTTTATTCACTCTTTATTACTTGAGCTGACACGTGCACTTGCGTGTAATACGCATATCTGTTTCAGGCGTATCAGGTTGTTGGCGTCGTTGTCGGGGAGGTGCAAATAATTTAGTGTTTTTTTTTCAATATTAGTAAATCCTGAGTATTTAAAGCTCAAGTTTTAAAATTTATTCTTATGTTTATTTGTAATGTTATCTAGTGCATGTTTTGTTTTTAAATTTTTTTTAAAAAAAATTAGTTTTGTTGTCTTAATCTGTTTTTAAAGTTTATAAAGCAGGTTATCCGTATCTGAAATAATTTTCGTGTGTAGATTATTTTTTGCAAAGAAGAGTTAATTTTATTTTATTCACATCCGTTAAAAAAAATGTATACACATGTGAGATGTGAGTGGTGTGGTTCGTTTAGTTATACGACTGATGCGTGTTACATGGAGACTGCTGAGTATCATTCGTGACTTGCAAACATAAAGAATATTTAGGTCCCCAATATTTTGTGGGAAATCATTATAATCTCGTGTCCCCACGTCAAATGGTTCATCAACCTTCTGACTCGACACCTCGGATATCGAACAGTAATGTTAGGAAGTGTTTGTTTTGTCATAGCACCGAGCACGCTTTGAAAGATTGCATTGCATTTCAATGTCAAAGAGAGGTGGATAATAAACCAATTATCCAAATCATCCCATCCTATTCCCATTCTGACATTCCTTATGGTTCTGATGATATATGAGCATTACCACTTTTTTTATGCGGGGCTTTTGCGGATATACCCATTATTATCGTTGGTGATCGGTGCGATGACGTGGAGGAGCTACCATCTCATACACATTCATCACCTATTTGTGATTCACCCATGGATGAATCTGAGCATATATTTTCTGAATTAGATATTAATAGTGTTCCTCCAATTTCTTTGCAAAACTTTTTTACACCTATTTTTACCAATCTTGTCGAAGATATTACGCAGGGTGATGATCTAGAACCTGAGGCCGCGCCAAAGTGGGATGAAGATATTGTTCTCTCCGATGGAGGGAATGATTCTTTGGAGCACGATGACGCGCCAACGTGCGATGAAGTTGATATATTTTCTGATGAGAAGGTTTGTACTTCTTCATTTAGGGAGGAGGTCCAACTCACCATCGAGAACCTTGAGTTCTCAGGTCCCCCTTGTTATGATGCTTACGATACCGACATTGATCAATTCTTAGAATCTGCTGGGGGTGAAACCGGGATCACTCCTATGATTAGAAATCATTTATGTCTTTCTTCTATTTTATTTTTTAATCTCCTTTCATTATCTGAGCCCAAGCAAGTTGACGTGTCACAAATACTTCAGGAGGTTATTGTGCATTATCCTCAAGTTGATGAGATAAGTATCCCCTTATGTCATGAGGAGGTTGATTCATCCTCCATAGTGGAAGCCCCATTAATTTTCTTCTAACCCTACAGCCTTGCTGTTGATGATGATACCTTGCTAGACAAGTATATAGATTATGTTGAGAATAGTGAAGAACACTGTTCTTCTTACTTTAACATGTATTATTATTTAGGTAAAGGGGTGGTTGTTCTATCATCGCATCGGTACCCGCTACCGACACGAATATTAGAACAGTTATCTGTTCATTTTTATTTTCATCGTCCAATAATTTAAATTTTTAAAATTTCTGAATAAGTCGTGCTGGAGAGACAATAAACACAGTAGTTATCTTTCATATACTGCATATTGTGTTTTAATTTTCCTGTTTATTTTTGTAGTTCAACGGTAAATTAGGTGCTTGGTGGGAGACAATTCATCTTTTATATTTATATTTATATCTTTTTCAGTAGTTACTAAAGATATTAGTTTCAGTTAAAAGAATTTGTTTATTTAGTCTGTTGCAATAGCAATTAGTTGGAGGATTCCACGCGAGAGGACACCAGAAGGAACCCGAACTGAAGAAGTTGCAACCCAGAAAAAGGTGGGTTGCAACCTCTTCTTCTCTGCCTGCTGTAGAAGAACCCGAAGTTGAGAAGTTGCAACCCAGGAAAAGGCGGGTTGCAACCTTATGTTCTTTGTCTGCTGTTAGAGGATCCTGAAGATAAAAAGTCTGTTGTTAGAGGATCATTCTTGAATGTTAGGATTTTAATTCTCCTGGATTAGGCTATGTCGTCTAAGAGAAGAGAGACGGGTAAGGGGAAGGAAGTTGCCCGCAAGAGGTTCAAGTTCATCGATGAGCAGGCCCGCCATTGTTTTGAAGCTATCTGATCCAGTAGGAAGCACTGTGCCACCCACGAACTGAGGCCATTAATCCGTAGGTATATGAATTTTATGCGAGTGCGAGGGATGGAGATTTGGAGAGGGTACTAGTGAGAGGACAGTTTGTGGATTTCTCCCCAGCTGCCATCAATGGTTTGTTTGGGTTGGATGACAATATTTGGGACAACTACAAAAAGATTCAAGTGACAGTGTCACCTTCCGATATGGCAGTTGTAGTCTGTAGTGCGCCCGATCCTGAATGGTCGCGAAAGTCTCTCAGGGCGTTGAAATCAACTTCTTTAACGAGGGAAGCCAAAGTGTGGCTCCTCTTTATCAACGCGAGCATTATGCCTACACGACATTCCAACAATATCACTCTTGACAGGGTCACTCTCATCTATTGCATCCTGAAGGGCATAAGAGTCAACGTGGGAAGGAATATTGTTGACCAAATCAAACTGAAATTCAAGGAAGAACGAGTGCGTCACTTTTGGTTCCCAACCACAATCACAGAATTATGTCGGAGGGCTGGCGTGGAGCAAGGCGAAGGTGATTTAGTAACTCTGGTGGGGTGTCATATCAACGAGACAGTGGTGGAAGTGAATATTAAGGTGGTTGCAGAGTCTGGGGGGAAGCAGAAGAGGCAGGCAAGGTTGATGTGGAAGGACGATGATCACGCCACAAAACCTTCAATGGCTGATCCTATTGACATGGATATTGGTGAATCTAAGGATGGGGGCAAACTCGACCTGATCACGGAGAACATAGAATATTTGAAGGCTTATCAGAGATGTGAACATCTCTACTTTGAATCCCGATTCGAGGCGCTTTATAAGAGTCTAGAAAAGTTGTTGCTGAAGTCCAAGATCCCAATCGAAGCACCAGCATACCAGCTTCAGTCTCAGTTTGATAAGGAGGGGTACCTGCTCGATAGTGAATGGTCGAGAGTTGACCACGTTACGTTGGTTAAGAATCAAGGGCAAGGTAGCGACGAGGAGGACGAGGAAGAGGATGAAGAATAGTGATTTCGTCTAGCTTGCATCTTCAAAGACTATCTTTTGCATTTTGATTTGACTGGTTTATTAATCTGTTCTTAACTTGTAAGACGTGATAGTACATTATGATGATATGATAGTTATGGGTGTTGCATATTTTTGTGATATGTGATTTTGCTTAGTTACATAGGCTATATTATGTTGTGATGATACGTTGACACTTCATTTATGTCATGTTTATGAAAATTGTGGTACTTTAAATTCTGTTCTCTGTTGGGATATTATCTGAAGTCGGCTAGGGTGTGTAAAGATATTTTGTTTTCTTATGATTGTGTAGATTGCATTATTAGCACTTTAAATTGAAACACTTATGAATATTATTGGGATTGATTTAGGGCAAAGTGTCCATGATTGACCATTCTGAATTGGTATTATATATTTGGTTACTACGGTTGATACATATGCTGACCGATAGAATTACTTCTCATGCCCTAACCTTTATGTGTACAAGTATAAGTTTTACGGGCTACAACACGTGGCTAGGAGTGTTGATGAACATTCCACAATAGAGTAAATGAGGTACATTATCGAGAAAATAATGGACAACCGAGCAGACACTCCAATCTTCAGGGAAGTACTTAAATTTCAATGCTCATTTTGTCCTTTTCCTTTTGTATTGATTAGTAAAAAAAATTTAAGTAGATTTTCTACGGTATTGAAGTCAATTTGGTAGGGACTAGCAAAGAGCAAAAGTGCGGAGGTGGGGTAGTATAACCTCCACTAATTGGGTGAAGAGTGAACTTTTATAACAATAATGGTTGATCCTACTTCCCGATATAATTAATGAATAAGTATTCAATGCTATTTGATGATTGTGTTTGTAGGATAGTCATTCTCGATGATTCACATTTTCGATTTGAAGTTAGTAAGATAGGTAAACGCTTTTTTAAGTATTTCTATATCCACAATATTCTTTAAAAAGAATTTTCTCCCTAAAAAAAAGCTTATTGACTTCTAACAATAATGACGAAAGGGCGAATAAGAACCGAGTTAGAGATTTAAACCAAGACGTCGAGTGTGTATTTTAATTTGTAAGAATGATTAGGACTTCTATTTGATCAATTTTGTGTTTCACTACATATATTTGATTTGATCATCCACTATCCCTTGAGCTTGAGCATTTGATTACAACACATAATGTTCTCACATTCCAAATAGTAATTTCTTAATCACTTTTCAACTATGGGCGATTGTTAAAATATATATATATATATATTATTGTGAGTCGTGGTGATATGTGTCTTAAGTGTGCGTACACCTACTAGAAATGATCCTTACTATGACTTTATAAAAAAGGATAAAAAAAAAGAAAAACATGTCATAGTGATATGCGGGCTAAGTATGTATATCCACATTTGGAATGATCTCAACTATGATTAACTAAAAAAAAAAGAAATAATGTAACAAAATGTTATAGTGATATGTGGCTTAAGTGTGTGTACACCTACTTGAAATGATCTCAACTATGAACTAAAAATGTGACAATTGAGAAATAAACCTCATAGTTGAGAGAGTTATTGTTGGGTATTGTATCCACACTAACCCAGATTTGATGAAGTCACCCTTGAACTAAGATGAATTAAGTTGTATTTGATGTTTGGTTTGAGTTATGTGTTTGCAGGAATTCTTATGGGAAGTGTAGACCAATGTCAGTCTACAATGAGTCACCAAACACAGGATCATACAATGTAATCCCTCATTGTGTGTTCCAAATTGTTGACTCATGTGTAGCCTCTCTATTGGGATACACTTCATATTCAAGCTCTAGGACTATGTGAAAAGACTTGATGCTGGTCATCCCTTAGAAGAAGAAAAATTCCGTCAAGAAAATTTCCTAAGTAAAGTACTCGAGTAGTTCTATACTTACTCGAGTAAGTTACTGAATTCATACTCGAGTAATAATACTCTTACTCGAGTAGTGAAGATATTACTCGAGTAGTTTCCTTTTACCTCTCGAGTTTACAGAAATTTACTTCTCAAATTTTTCTAAGTTCAATACTCGAGTAGTCATCTTATATATACTCGAGTAGTTTTATCTTCTGTCTCGAGTAGTTTTATCTTATATACTCGAGTAGTTCGATTTGTCTCGAGTAGTCTAAGTCATGTACTCGAGTAGTTCATCTACTACTCGAGTAGTCCAGTGTTTATACTCGTGTAATCCAGAATTTCATTCCAGAAAATTTCTCTAAGTGAATTACTCGAGTAGTCATCTCCATATATTCGAGTAGTTCTATTTGTCTCGAGTAGTTCAACTTCTATACTCGAGTAGTTCAGTTTTCCTGTTTCAGAAATTTTCTAAGTCTATGACTCGAGTAGTTTCTTATATACTCGAGTAGTTCTTTCTTATATACTCGAGTAGTATTTCTTATACTCGAGTAATCTACTCCACCTCTCGTGTAAGTACTCAAGTACTCGAGTATGTTATTTTTGTTACTCGAGTACCTGATTCTGTTTCCTTTTATTTACTCGAGTAGTTGACTCCATGTACTCGAGTAATGATCTCATTCCCTCTCGAGTAGTTTTTCTCATGTACTCGAGTAGTCATCTTCTACCAACTCGAGTAGTGATGCATGTACTCGAGTAGTCTGTTATATCTCGAGTATTTTACTTTGACTTTTCCGAAAATTCGTTAAGTCCAGACTAACGGTCTTATTCATAAACTTTGACGTGATTGGTCCACGTGTCTCTCATAATGACTCAGTTATGCCTAATCTTCTCCTCTCCTATAAAAGGTCTTGTCTAAACCGACAAACCATAACAATTCTAAATTTATCAAAGAAGATTATTTTAAGAAGTTTTGCAGCCGATTTCTGTCTCATCTCTCTCTCTCTCTCCAAGAAACGAAATCCGCCGCCGCCGCCGTCGCAGATTTCCGACCGGCTAGGGTTTTCATTTTCAGAGGATTCAGATTAAGAAGATTTTACAGATCGAGATTTCCGCTCAACTCTTCATCCTCTATTCGATCGTGTAAAGTCAAGAAGATTCAGATCTGATTTTGCCGATGTTTTCTTCACCTATCTGATAAAGCCGAAAAGTCTAGAAGAAGAAGATCATGGCCGATTACTTGCAGATCTGACAAGATTCATTGTTTGTATTTCTATACAATTTTATTTCATTATTGTAGGAGAAGTTTTCTCCGAGTGTAGGAGTTTTTCAACTCTGAGATTGTAGGAAGTTTCATCTTCCGAGTGTAGATCCGTTTTGTGCATCGAGATTGTAGGAACGTTGTTCCGATGGTAGAATTGATTTTCAATCCGAGATAGTGGAGTAGCCGAGTCTAGTGTATTGCTAGATCGGTGAGGGAAAGTGGATGTACCCAAGGTTGGGGAACCACTATAAATTTTGCATTGTCTGTGTTTGATTGGTATATAGATCTGTGCATTGGTTTGTAATTTTTTTATTTCGCAAAAAGACACACATCTCACATATTCACCCCCCTCTAGGTGATTTAGGTAGGCAACTATAAACTTTCAATTATTAAGAATATTAACTAGAGAAATATCTTCTACTATCGTCATCTATTCCTAATCAAGCAAGTCACTTTCATCGCAAGTTCTTATGATTTCTTTTCAAATTAAACTACTAACTTTAATGGAGGTTAAGTCAATGACTTGGCTTATTCTCATTCCTTCTTAGTTATTGAGAAAGTTTGATGAGAAAAATTTAAGAGAGTCAATGATTTTAAAGGATAGCACACACCACACTAGAAAGTTTAATTGAGTTTTATCTTTCATCAAGCTAGTGAACATTTGATTATTTTGAAACCATTGATGTGTGACAAGTCCTCATTTGGTTAAATCAAAACTCTTGAGTAGACGTTCTTTAATTATTTTTGAGAAGACGAATCATAGAAGTTGTATATTTTGATACATCCTCTCACTCAATTTTTATGATTGGAGTTGTCTTTGCTAGAGAATAGCAAAGGTTTGAGTGTGAAATTGTGATAACTTCCCAAAAATAAGTTATCTAGCCCAATTTTTGGACTTAATATTCATTATAAATGCTAAAAAATAAGTTTAAAAGAAATAAAAATAAAAATAAATGTGTATTTATTTGATTTGTGGCTGTCCCGATCTTTTTTCAATGTATTATTGCAAGAAACATCAAAGATATCTGCTTGGAGAATCAAAATCTGCTCAAATATCATGCTCTGAAAAAAATGGTTGCAAACTCTGAAAAAAAGGTTGCAACATCTTGACGAATTTCAAATTTCAAAAATGGCGCTGTTGCAAAAATGGAAGGAGACATCCTTTGGGGAGGGGGCTGAATGTTTTTAATAGATGATTATTCTAAAGAAATTCATTCATTATTGGAGAGGAGAGAAAGGGGATTCAAGCTTCTTCTTCATCTAGGGTAGAAAATCCTCCATTGGAGGAGAGCGGCTAGAGCAAGGAAGACGACGGATCTCCGGACTGATCGAGCGAGCGACTTCGAGGGGGGAATCCTGCAGCGTTTAATCGTCAATTCCATCATGTATTGTAAGATCTCTCCAAACGTTTTGTGTGTTTCTTCCGTCGCTATGAACTAATTCATTTTAATCTTATATTGTGAAAGTACTATGACTTGTGTTATGATGAAATTACAATATTTGTTTTATGATTGTTTGGTGAATGTCTTTATTGAAATTGTGATCCTAATTTTGAAACTTTTGGCCAAGGTTTTGTCTTTCTACTGTGCTTCATAAATCGAGAGAGAAGTTGCGCAACTGTCATAATTTCAGTATAGCATTTGAAGGAAGAAAAAGATTTCCTCTTAATGTTAGCAACATTAGTTTTCGATATTTATGCGGTACTTGTTTCACCCAAGGGGAAATAGAGACTAGTGATTTCCGATATCGAGAGATACGGATCTTCTACTCTAAAATCTTTGCAGGACGTTTCATCTCACATATTCATGAAGTCACCTTTTAACTACATCTCACGAGACATAGGAAATCACAGTACAAGATTATCTCTCTTAAACGATAACACAAATATTTTCACTAGGATCCATAGTTTATTTTAATTAGTAGTCCTCTTTACAATTTTTAGTACTTTAAAATCAGCACTTCGATTCACTTGGATTTAAAGAACGGGCTTAACTGGTATTTGCAAGCACTAAATCTAATACCTCTCCGTACAAACGATCTTTATTCACTCTTTATTACTTGATCTGGCACGTGCACTTGCATGCAATACGCATACTTGTTTCGGGCGTATCAAGTTTCTGCAGTAAATGAGCGAAAATGGACGAAAGATTAGAGCATTCATGCATCATATATAACCAAGTCATGCAAGAATAATCATCAATAAACATGACATTAACGAAACCTAATTGACTGACGATTTTGTAAGGAGTCCAGATATAAGAATGTACTAAATCAAAAGGAGCAGTGATGCTGCTTCCCATAAATACAAGATTCATAATTAAAAGAGAAAAAGACGCATCGGGAAGAACTTTCTGGAGAATGGGAAGAGCGGCATGACCAAAACGTCAATGTTAATCAACAGAGCTGACTGAAGAGAGAGTCGAGGAAGGAAGATCCAGAGTGTAAAGCCAATTGCAAAGCCGCCCCTTACGAATAATATTCCACGTCTGTAGATTCTGCACAACAAATGAAGAAGAAGACAAGGTAATTAGACAATCATGATCTTGAGTAAGGCGGTTAACAGAGAGTAAATTAAATTGAGACCTAGGAACATGAAGAACGGAGAGGCAAGAGAGAAGTGAGCAACACATCGCCAGAGCCGGAAATTGGAGTGGTATCGTCGTTTGCCACTGTGACGAACTTTGGACACAAAGAGTCCAAGTATCAAGAGGGTTGGTGTATAGTGACGTGATTGGTGGCTCCAGAGTCGACAATCCATGAGGAGACAAAGGAAAAGGTAGAGAGACTGATCGGGGAAAAGGAGACAACGATGCCAAAGTTGTGAGTAATCAGCTCTCGGAGGTATCGGAGGTCATCTTGTAAAATGTCAATTTTAGTGCGGGAACAATGGCTAGAAGAAGTTGTCGGTGGTTCAATGATTGGTCGTGAGATTTCTCATGACTTCAAGACTGTAACAACCGGTTTTTTAAAAAAAATAAATAAATAATAATAATACTAATAAAAACCTTAATCCCTCCTAATCCCTAAACCGAGCCAACCACCCCTCTTTAAACCCGTGGACCCAGGGTTTTCGCATCCCGCAAACAACAAGAAACACGCTCCCGCGCGATGTCCCGCTCCCGATTCCGCCTCCCACTCCCGCGCCTTCTCCTGATCACGTCTCCCATGCCTCTTGCCGCCGCTGCTCGTGCCTCCTGCTCCTGTCATGGCCGACGACTCCAATCCTCCGCCTCTGGCCGTCGGCATCTTCTTCCTCCTGCTTTGGTCGGCCTCGTCTGCTCATCCCCAAGAAGTAACAGCAGCTTCCCCCTCCTCAACAAGGCCGGCAGCAGTGCTTCTTCTCCTCCTTCGATTTCTCCTCCGTCTCCAAGGGCCGGCAACCCCTTCCTCCGGCAGCCCTTATCTCTCCGTCTTGACTGAGATTTGTGGGAGAGAACATCTAAGGTTTTCTCCCCTCTCCTCCTTGAGCTCGGATTGGACTTCCCTTGGGTAAGATTCCTCCTCTCCTCCTCTATTCAGATTTTCTTGCTTTACTTTGGGATTTATTTGTCTCCAAAATTTTGTATATCTTGTGTTTCTGATTATTTTTTTTCGCTCTCGCAATCATCTAATCTCGTCGTATGTGTGTTTTTTAGTGTCACTCCTCGTTTCTAGTGATGGAATTCCTCCTAAGTCCTCTCCGAATTAGGGTTTCCCCTAGCCTAAGCGTCGTCAAGTCTCCGTCTCTGTGTGGAATCTCTTCTCCCCTCACTCATGAGGGAAGTATATTTCTTAACCCCTCTCTTGTTTGAGTTTTGTGATAAATAATTGTTTGTTAGCGTAGTGATGATTTATTGTTTCGTTTTCGTCATTCTTGAACAGGTTCGCTTGAGTAGTGTCAATTTTGCTAGCGTCGCTTAGCCGCCTCTGACAGATTCAGCCTCCTTCAGGCAAGTAAAGATCATTTCTCTCTTGCAAACATTGAACTTAATTGTTTTGTTTTATCTTATGTTTATATGAATCAACCCTTGATTGTTTGTTTCGTCAAATAAATTAAGACAACAAATCTTTTATTAGACTTGTTACTAGTTTGAGGTTCACGTTATAGGATTAACACGAGTTGTGAATGTAAATGATGATATTTGGATAATTGGGAGACGAGTTAGTGAATGATAGTTAATTGAATATTCAATTTGATAATTTGCATCTCGTTTGATGAATAATGAGAAAAATGATAGAATATTTAGCACGAGCCACAAGTATCGTGATAATAATTGTAACGAATTCTGGTTAACAAGTATGTGATTGGTGTTTTGATATATCATGTTCGTAATGCACATTTTTTACTTGGAAAATACTTGTGTCAATGATGGTTTTACCCCTAGGTGAGTATTTGATATCTCTGACCCGATACATGTCATCTTACCTCTACAATATGCTCAATAAATTTTCTTGTTATTATGACCTTAACATCTCGAAACCCGCGAGGCTCAAAACTCACCGCTTGGTTCCTTCTGTATCGTCAAATCTGGTTTCGTTTGTCTGTCTGAGTAAAACTTATTCTTGGTCTGATCGTTCACATGAAGTGTTTTCGTTTCGATTAAATCACTGCAGTGTGAATCATGTAACTCATAATATCATAAGCAAACATTGAAACGTGTTGGGGTCACTTGAGTTGTAGCCTTCACGGTGCCAGTTGGGACCCACTAAGCCTCCTTGAGCCGGGCCTGGGCCGTGACGATGGTCACTACACCCACTCAAAACAACGACACACTTCATTAATTGCAACTGATGATATTACTTGTTCAATATATATTATGCTCTGGGGTAAGTTTAATTCAGTTATTTTCGTTTGACTATTCTACTTGTCTGTTTTGGTAGCGTCGCTTCATGAAAACTAGTACACTCATACATTTCTGCTTTTATTACTGTTTTGTACTTTACTTTACTCACTCTGTTTATTTCAATGTTCTGAGGCTTTTCCTTTTTGTTTTGAAATTGTCTTAAAATTCGTGCAGTGTCGTCAGGTCCTCGAGCCCGATCTGCTTAAAGTTTCAGATTCTATGTTTAGATTTCTTTTACTGTCAAATATTTTTTATGTAATAATTGCAATTAGACATTTTCTCTGATATCATGGACAACTGTTAGGTTATTTAAATATTTTATATACTAGAATTCGATATTAATGCATGTGCATCCTCTTTTGAATCATAATGCATAAAATCTGTAACAGTGACCTGTAAAACATGAATTTTACAAAATACATGTGCATTTAAAATTCTCACTGTTTTAAAACTCTAAAAACTTCCGCATAACAAAAATCAAACTGTTTTTACTTAAAAATAATTATTTTAATCTATAAGCAATATCTCTATATCCGTCTTAGCAGACATGATTTTCTTTTCGCCCATGCCTGTGGCATCACGGCCAGCCCGAAGCGCACTCTGACTTTTGTCGAGACGGGTCGTGACAAAGACCAAACTCTGATGTCAGAGCCACGCTGTTCTCACGGTTCAGGAGGTTGGTGGTTCCAAGACAGATCGGCAACAGGGAGATCAGCAATAGGGATCTCGGTAATAAGGAGCTCGGCAAGGAGGAGCTCAGCAAGATGGAGCCGGCAGGAAGGAGCCCGACAGAGAGGAGCCCGACAGGGAGGAGCCCGGCAGAGAGTAGCTCGGCAAGGAAGAGCTCGGCAGAGAGTAGCTCGGCAAGGAAGAGCTCGACAAGGAGGAGCTAGGCAAGGAGGAGCTCCACAAGGAAGAGCTCGGTAAGGAGGAACTCGGTAAGTAGGAGCTCAGTAAGAAGGAGCACGGCAAGGAGAAGCTCTGCAAGTAGTGTAACGGCTCGGAGACCATCACAAATGATACAGCAACATAAGCCATGTTTTGAAATCACATATAGCGCATCACAAATCACAATGAGCATGCAAGAATTAATATTTACTTATTAATCCCCTCAGGTTATTATCGCTTCTTTAATTTCTCTGCAATGTTATCATTATTTAGCGATTTATAATTTATCAGTGATATGAAATCACGTGTGCGCATGCAGGAAGCACGACAAGAGGAAGCTCAGCAACAGGAGCTCAACAAGGAGGTCGTGGCATGAGGGGAGCTTGCCAGAGAGGAACTCGGAGGGGAGAAAGTGCGGCTGGTAGAGAGAGTGCGGCTGGGAGAGAGAGTTGGACTGGGAGAGAGAGCTCGGCATAAAAAGAGAATTAGGCAGAGCAAGGAGCGCATCAAGGCACAAAGCTTGGCACTGTCAGAGGAGCTCGACAAGTCAAGGGGCTCGGCAAAGCCGGGAGCTCGGCAAAGTAGAGGAGCACGACAAGGATGGCAGAAGCGAAGGATGGACTCCGACGGGAAGACAACGATGTCCACAGAGGAGGCGAGAGGGATGGAGGTCAGCGAGATCAGCAGAATCGTCCGTTGACGGGAACGACTAGCAAAGGGCGGGACGAAAACGAGAGTCAAGGCTCTGATACCATGATAAATATCAAATAACATGAGCCAATATTTAAATATTTTCGTTATCAATCTTTACATTGTGCTATGGATCTCTATTTATGGAGAGAGAATAAAATATAAACTAAAGGTAGGCCTCATGAGCCTAAATACATGAGCTGAATCTATTTTAACACATGAGTTGATGAATAGAGATAAAGTGTGTATACATTTTGGAACATGAAAAATATTTTTAAGAGAAAGAGAAACAATTGATGATAAGTTTGTCTCCTTAACCAATAATGGTAATAAGGGAGCAATCAAAAACAAAATTTTCTTATGATCAGAACGTGAATTATGCTTCTCCAAGAGAAGCTTTAATAAGATTCTCATAATACACGTACTTACTAAAATGAGCCAATAAACACACACTAGTATAATTAGATCAAGTTAAGGAGACTCAAATTTCATACATATTGCAAGAGCAAGTGATTTTGGTACTTGGAACTGAGTTGAAATTATATGCTAGGAGCAAAGAAGCGCTTGGATGGGGCTGCGAGAGGAGACTTCAAGCTTTGGCGCCGATGCTAAAACTCATGCGTAGGAGAAGTGTGGCTACGAGGCAATAGCACAACCTAATATAGCAGGACTTACAAACCAAATTAATGAGGATTATAGTTATGGCATAAGCAATAGGTGATTTGCAGCTCAGCTTATGCAACCCATTGATTGGTCTACACCAGTAAAAGGAGTTTGTCAATGTTAGAAGGAAATCATGTAAAGGCCCATATTGGGCCCTCTTCCTCTTTATGTTTTAGTCCTACATCTTGAATGAGGATTCTCCTCTCCCTTTCACTTCCTATATAAGTGTACACATACTTGTATTTATGTATGAAAAAGTGAATTAATAAAATTTCAGGTTATTTCCCAATATTTCGTGGTGTTTCTCTACATGGTATCAGAGCATTCGGTCCTGCGAGAGTTCTCCATGCTCAGACCGCACATCTAGTCCGTCGTGATCATGCGTGGTGCCAGACCGCCTGTCTTGCCTCTCAAACCGCACAGCCTGTTCGCTTGTGTTTTTTTTCTCTATCCGCGTCAGGGCTTTATAGGGTCTTCTGAAGCGCCTTCTCTTCCTGCTCGTGCGGCTATGACTGTTCCTGAGGTCCGTGACGAGTTGCGTATCACCACCATCTCCCTTAGTGTAAAGGTGAATTTTGTAGAGTGGGTGCACTCTGTCCGCCGTGTTTTTCAGACGAAGGGTCTCCTGCACCATTTGACTAAGAAAACTCCTACTCCCACTGATGACTGGCTTCGTGATGATGCTCGTGTTCAGACTTGGCTCCTCAACTCCACTGGATGGAGAATCTTGTCGTATGACCATGTATCATGAGACGGCCAAGGCAAGGTGGGATGAGTTGCATTCTCTTTACTTTGACAAGAACAGTCTCCAACACTTGTTTGACATCATCACCGATCTTCAAAACCTTGACTCAGGCGGTGTTGCTGACTTAACCTCCTTTTTGCCTGTTCCAAGACTCTGGTTGAGGCCTGGATTCAGCATCAACCCCCCACTATTGACTTGGCTGCTCAGCGCCCTCAAAAGGAAGATGTCGGTATTGTCATGATGATGACTCGCATTCCACCTTATCTTCATAGTGTCCGAGCTCAAATACTCTCTTCCTCCACTGTTCCCTCATTTTTAGATGTTTGCTCCATGCTGCTAAAGGTCACACACCCCCTGAATCTCTCGGTCCTCCCACACCGGCTCTTCTCCAGCACTCTGCAACACAATCTCTCCCTTCTCCCACTACCCGAGGAGGTCACCTAGGCTCCGGAGGGAGGGGGCGTGGTAACCGACTAAGGCCTAAGTGTACCTATTATGGTAAGGATGTCCATCTTGAGGCAACATGTTATCAAAATATGACCCCCCCTCCTCGTCCTACTGCCTCAGTTGCAGTTGACACCTTCTGTCACTCGTGTTGATCTTCATGACGTGCGCCTCCAGCTCCAGCAACTTCAAGGATTGCTCAACAGTCTGCCTGTCTCTGTTACCTCCCTCTCCAATGAAGGTATCACTTGTATCTCCACTACTCTGGGCTGGATAGTGGACTCTGGGGCTATTCACCATGTCACGTCGCTGAAACCACCTCAGTACTTGGACTCTCCACATCCCAAATTTATCACAGTAGCCAATGGTGACACTGCTCTTATCTCCGACTCTGTTGATATACCACTTAACCCTTCGATTTCTCTTCGCTCGATTATTCAAATTCCGGGCTCTCCGTTTAATTTACTTTATGTTAGTCGTCTCACTGCTGACCTTGATTGCTCTGTCACATTCACTTCCTCTTCTTTCATCATGCAGGATCGGCGTACAAAGAGTGACATTGGTAAAGAACGACTACACAACGGACACTACCTCCTTGATGTCTCTCCTAACATTCTCTCCTCCATCTCCTCCACTGACTAACATCGGCATCTCGGGCATGCTCCTCTTCCGGTCCTCCAGAAGTCTCTTCCTGAGATTTCTCTTCCTGACGTTACTTGTGATTCATGTATTATGGGAAAACAACATCGTTCATCTTTCCCTCCGTATTGTACTCGGGGGGAAAGATGCTCCTTTTAATTTAGTGCATTCTGATATTTGGGGCCCCTACAAAATAGCTAGTCTGTCTGGTTCTCGCTGCTTTATAACTTTTATTGATGAATATTCTCGTATCACAATGCTCTACTTACTTTGTGATCGCTCTGTACTTACACGTGTGTTCTGTGCTTTCCTTCTCGAGACACGAACTCAGTTTGCCTGTACAATTAAAACACTCTGAACTGATAATGCTCGTGAATATACAAGTCATGCGTTTGATAATCTATGCTCTGAGTTCGGGACCATTCATCAGACCTCGTGTGCTTATACTCCCCGACAGAATGGTATCGATGAGCGCAAAAAAAGACATCTTCTCGATATTGCTCGCACCCTCATGATTCAAATGCAGGTTCCCAAGACGTATTGGCACTTTGATGTTTCCACGACATGTTATCTCATCAACCGTCTACCCTCCTTTGTTCTCAACTGTCACTTTGTTTAGCCTTCTCTTTCCCTCCACACCACCCTTCCCTCTCACACCTCGGGTATTTGATTGTACTTACTATGTCCATCTGTTTGACCATTCCACTGACAAGTTCACTCCTCGGGCCACCAAACATCTATTTGTTGGTTACTCCCGTACTCAAAAAAGGATATTTGTGCTACTCTCCCACCACTCGCAAGATTGTTTATGTTGATGTTACGTTTCTGGAGGACGAACCTTTTTTTCTCTACTCCAACCCCCCCACCCCCCACTTCTACCACCATTATTACTGTACAACCCCGTGTCCGGCGAGCAAGGTCGCCAGGAACCAGACAGATCGGGCTAAAGGCAGTAGGCGAGCTCGGCAGTAGAGAAGCCGAGCCCGAGCTCGGCATCCGTCGACCGGAGATCAGTATTCGCCGATCCCAAGCTCGACATCTCGCCGAGCTAGCCCCAGCTCGCGCCCTTGCAACGGAGCTCGGCAATAGCAGGCGAGCAGGACCCGTCGAGATGATCAAGCTCCCCAGCTCGCCTGGATGAATGAGGTACTTTTTACTGTTTTGCCCCCGCTGGTCTGCCTATAGCCCTTCAAAACAGCGGAGTTTGGCTGTTGGCAGACCCAACCATGGGTTTTCTGGTAATTTCAGGTCAGCTCTTTTGGTTATTGGCAGTCCAAATTCTAAAAACTATAAATAGGACCCAAAGGGTACCCCAGAAAGCATGCTTCATGTGTTCTCCTGCTCCAGTTCTCAAGTGCTTTCTGAGGGTACCTTAGCTCGGCTTCTGGCTAAGGAGGGGAAGCGCTCTGAGATCTTCCGGGTGTGTGGAGGGACCTCCCTCCCGAGCCCTTGGGTCGGTCTTTCCTTGTTTTCTTTGTTGTTTTGCTTGCAGGAGTAAAGTAGACGCGAGACCACCCCTTCCCCAAGGGCGAACTCCACAGGAGATCGAGAAATCGGTTTCAACATTTTGGTGCGGTGAGCGTGGAGCGTGGTCAGTACAGAAAAGCTTCAGCAAGCTCAATGACGGGAGGACAGGGATCTGACAGGCCGAACTCGCCCCCCCCCCCCCACCTCTCGCCACGGTGGGGATGTTTGAAGATTTCAGGAATGAGGTGCTGACTCTTGTCAAGTGCGCACTCGGCACGCGGGCCGAGTGCTCGACTCCAGCAGTCCAGATCGCGGCCGCCCCCTCCTTGGGCAAGGACGCTCCAGGCAGGCGAGCTGGGAAGGAGGTGGCCGAGGAAGGCCGGGGGTGCGAGCTCCCCGGGCGCGAGCTCTTCCCCGGCTCGGCAGGCCGAGGCCGGTTCGGCGAGCTGGGCTCGCGAGACTCGCCAGCTCGCCCGGCGGGGGGAGGAAGCCCTTTCAGCGAGCTGGTCTCTTCAGCTCCAGTTCCAGATGGGTTCAGGGAACCCGAGATGTCCTACTACACCGGGAAGGGAGACCCGGTCCAGCATGTTCAATGGTTTGAGGACGTAGTCTCCATCCGACAGATGTCGGACGGGTTCAAGTGCCGACTCTTCGCTATCACCCTCAGGGAGAGGCAAGGGAGTGGTTCCATCAGCTACCGGCCAGCTCCATCTACTGCTTTGAGGACCTGCGTCGGGGGTTCATACCGAGGTTCACTACCTCGAAGAAGAGAAAGAAGGAGTCGGAGTCCCTGTTTCACATCAAGCAGGGAGTGAATGAAACGTTGGGGAGCTACGTGCACCGGTTTCAGGAGGAGGTCACTGAGGTCCAGGAGATGCCGGGTCATAGTCTGATGATGACCTTCACCCTGGGCCTGCAGCATGGGTTCTTTAGGATGGAGCTGAAGAGATTCCCCCCCCCCCTCTCCTACGAGGAGCTAATGGAGAGGGCGGCGAGAGAAGTTGACGGGGAGGCATCAAACCCGGAATTTGCGAGGAAGCTGGCCAGGTGGGCCACGAAGGAGGAGAAGGAGACGAGAGGAGGAAGAGGACAAGAAGAGAGGAGAGGAAAGCCCCGGCAGAGGGAGCAGAGGCAGCTCCAGGGGCAGCAGCAGCCGAGGTGGGGGCGTCAAGAGCCCGACCGTCGACTGGGCTGGAGGCCTGAGTGGCAGGGGCAGGGGCCGCAAAGGGGATACTACGGAAGGGATCACTACCAGGGGAGGCAAGATCAGTTCCACCCCACGGGCTGGAGGCAGGCGCAGAGACCCCGACTCCCCGACCAAGAGGAGGCTATGGTCATAGCCTTGGGGGCGAGGAGGAGGATAATAAGGAGGAGGAGAGAAGTTAGGGTGGAGTTGTCATATTGCGACTTACATCAGGAGGAGGGGCACGCAACAGCCACGTGCCCGGAATTCCTTGAGATGAGGGGGAATAGGGAGCAGCAGCAGCAGCAGCAGGGGCGACAAGAAGTGAGGATTGAGGAGGTCCTGCCTCGGACGGAGGAGGACCGTTGCGAAGACCGGGTGGATGTTGGAACCCGAGGCGGGATCGGAGTGATCCACGGGGGGTGGGGGTCGAGGCTTCTCGAAAGGCGAGTCTCCACACCATGTACCGTCGGAGCGTTGCCTCCACTTCCCAGACCCCGCCTCCAGAGGAGAGGATCACCTTCTCCAGGAGCGACATGCCAGATCACGAGAATCCATTCTGTGATGCGCTGGTCATCAAGGCAGCCATCGAGAATTTCACCGTCTCTCGGATCCTCGTGGACAACGGGAGTTCCGTCAACGTCGTCTTCAAAAAGGCGTTTGACGCGATGAAGGTGGAAGCAAAGAGGGTGCTGGCCTCGGACGGACCCTTGTTCGGGTTTTCAGGGGAGAGGAAGGAAGTGGAGGGAGGAGTAGGCCTCCATGTTACAATAGGGGGGCAGTCCAGGAACTGCAGGTTCGTCATTGTGGATGCCCCCAGCAGTTACAGCGCCATCTTCGGGAGGCCCCTTATCAGCGCCTTCCGCTGCGTCCCCTCATCTTTCCACCAATGCTTAAAGTTCAACGCTGAGGGGATTCAGGTCCGGGTCAGGGGGGACCCAAAGGTGGCGCGGGAGTGCTATGTCACTGCGGTGAACACCATCTCTTGGCAGGAGGGAGCCGAGGAGATGGGGCGGAGGATGGAGGAAGCTGAGCAAGAAGAAAGAAGGGAGGAGCTGGAGATGGAGAGCTGGGCTGAAGAGGCGGCAGGAAGAGACCTGGAGGAGGTGGCCGAAGTGATGGCCGAGGGAGAAGAGGTGGAGGTGGAGATCCCGGTCTTGGAAGAGAGGGATGCTGAAGGATGGGGAGAGCAGTCCAGGTTGGAGGCTGCGGAAGAGGTGGCGGAGTTAGAGGTGCTTACCCGTGGAGGCAGGGTGGAAAAGGTCCGCGTCAGCGGAGGGCTGACCCCGGAGGACCAAGGCAGGATGCTGGAGTGCATCCAGAAGAATGTGGACATCTTCTCTTGGGACGCCGCGGAGATGCCGGGGGTTGACGCGGATGTGGCCTGCCACCGCCTCAACCTGGACCCGGGAACACGCCCCGTTCAACAGAAGAAGAGGTCCACTGCGGACAAGCTGGCGGAGCCTATCAGGGAGGAGGTGGCGAAACTCCTCAAGGCCGGCTTCGTGTCTGAGATCCAATACCCCGGCTGGGTCTCCAACGTGGTCATGGTCAAGAAAGGAGACGGCCGGTGGAGGATGTGTATCGATTTTTCTTTACTTAATAAAGCTTGTCCTAAGGACTGTTATCCTTTGCCTCGAATCGACGCGCTGGTTGACTCAGCCGTCGATTTTTCTGTAATGAGTTTTTTAGATGCTTTTTCAGGTTATCATCAAATCAGGATGCACCCCCCGGACATCAAGGATGTCTCGTTCATCACAGGGGATGGATGCTACTGTTACAAGATGATGCCCTTCGGGCTGAAGAATGCAGGGGCAACCTACCAGAAAATGATGGATAGGGTCTTCAAGGAGCAGAAGGGGAGGAATTTGGAGGTGTACGTAGATGACCTCATGATCAAAAGTCGGGATGGGGACTCCCACCTCCGGGACCTAGAGGAGACCTTTGCCACCCTGCGCAAGTACAAAATGCGGTTGAATCCCCTAAAGTGTGTCTTCGGGGCTAGCAGGGGAAAGTTTTTGGGGCACCTCCTCACCCCCGCGGGGGTCGAGCCGAATCCTGATAAAGTCAAGGCTATCTTGGAGCTGGGGTCGCCACGGAATGCTAAGGAGGTCCAACGGCTGACGGGGAAGCTAGCAGGGCTGAGTAGGTTCCTCTCCCGGGCAGGAGAGAAGTGCTCCCCCTTCTTCAAAACGCTGAGGAGTGGTCAGAAGTTCGAATGGACCAAGGAGTACGAGGAGGCGTTCCAGGCCCTCAAGATGCAGTTGACTCAGGCTCCGCTACTCCAAGGGCCGAAGGAGGGGGAAGACCTGTTTTTGTACCTCGGGGTCGGGGCAGAGGCCTTGAGCTCCGTCCTAGTTCGTGAAGAGGGGAAGAAGCAGCTCCCTATTTATTACGTGAGTCGGGCCCTGAGGAAGGCCGAGCTCCGGTACCCGATTCTGGAGAGGCTAGCCTTCGCCCTGATCATCTCAGCCCGGAGGCTGCGACCTTACTTCCAGGCACACTCAATCCGAGTGGTGACCGACCATCCTCTCCGCAACATCTTTGAGGGGGTGGAGCATTCAGGTAGGCTGGCCAAGTGGTCGGTGGAGCTGAGTGAGTTTGACGTTTCCTTCGTTCCGCGGCTCTCGATCAAAGCTCAAGCAATGGCCGACTTCTTGGCTGACTATGTGATCGAGGTAGCAGAGGAAGAACTCACCCGTCCGACTCCTTGGAAGGTGAAGGTAGACGGCGCCTCGGGGAGGCATTCCCTAGGAGTGGGGGTGATCCTGGAAAGCCCTCGGGGGACTCGAATTGAGCAGACGGTGGTAGTGCACTTTCCCATTACAAATAATCAGGCCGAGTACGAGGCCGTGATAGCAGGGTTACGCCTGGCCAGGGAGCTGGGGGTGTTGGACGTGGAGGTCCTCACCGATTCCATGGTGGTAGCTTCCCAGATCAACGGGGAGTTTGAGTCAAGGGAGCCCACCCTGCGATTATACTTAGCCAAAGTGAAGGGGGTCATAGGCACTTTCGAAAGCTTCTCCATCTGACACGTGCCCAGGGAAGAGAATGAACAAGTCGACCAACTAGCAAAGCGTGGTCCCCAGGTGGGGGGTACCATCACCGACCTGTTCCGCCCCTCCATCGAAGAGGGGGAGCTCATGGAAATTGATCAACAAACTTCGTGGATGGACCCAGTTGTGACTTTCCTCTCCACGGGAGAGTATCCGTAGGGGGCAGATAAGAAGAAGCTAAGGCACAAGTCAGCGTATTACCTCCTCCAGGATGGGCAGCTGTACAGGAAGACACTCTCGGGGATGTTGGCCCGTTGCGTGGCCGAGGAGGAGGTACAGAGGATCTTGGAGGAAGTCCACTCCGGAGAGTGTGGGAGCCACTCCGGGAGTCGGACCCTGGAAGGAAGAATAGTCAGGCAGGGGTACTTCTGGCCCACCCTAAGCCAAGACGCCACGGAGTTCGCGAGGAGGTGCCATAAATGCCAGCTGTTTGCCCCCCTCCAGCTACAGCCGGCCCAGCGACTCAAGAGTATCACGGCCCCCTGGCCCTTCGCAATTTGGGAAATGGATTTGGTTGGGTCATTCCCCCAGGCCAGTGGTCAAAGGAGGTTCCTCCTAGTAATGATCGACTACTTCTCCAAGTGGTTGGAGGTGAAGGCGCTGGCCAAGGTGACTTCTCAGATTATCAGGAACTTCGTTTGGGGGGAGATCATCTGCCGCCATGGGCTGCCCCAAGCCATCGTCACGGACAACGGGCCCCAGTTCGCCAGCGCCGAGTTCACTGGTTTTTGCGAGCAGCTTGGAGTCGACCTCGGGTTCGCCTCGGTCCATCACCCCAGGAGCAACGGGCAGGCGGAGACCGCGAACAAGATCATCGTCAACCTCCTCAAGAAGAAGGTGGAGAATTTGAAGGGGAGCTGGGTGGAGCAGCTCCCCGCGGTTCTTTGGGCCCTAAGAACCACCCCCAACACGGCTACTGGAGAGACCCCCTTCAAGCTCTCTCATGGGTGCGAGGCAGTGCTCCCCGTGGAATTTGAAGTCCAAACACCTCGAGTCGTTGCGGCCAAGGAAGGCAGAGAGGAATGGCGGGCAGAGAAAGAGGAGTTGCGGCTCTCCCTCGACGTGGTGGAGGAACTACGGGACCTCTCCGCCCTCCGACAAGAAGAGATAAAAAGGAGAATGACCAAGTACTTTGACAAGCATATCAGGGTCAAGCAGTTCGTGGAAGGGGACTTGGTGTTGAAGAAGGTGGATGCAGCAGGGAGGTCGGCATCAGTAGGGAAGCTCAACCCCAGCTGGGAAGGACCATTTATTGTAAAGGAGGCTCTAAAATCGGGAGGCTATCGACTCCAAAATGTAGAGGGCAAGACCCTGAGTCTCACCTGAAGTGATGACGACTTAAAACGTTTTTTCCCCTGAAACATGTAAGCGATACTTTGACTATAATAGATTTCTTCAACACTTCAGTACTGTCATAGCTAGCCTGCATATAGAAATGGAATGTGTTTGGACTCCGAGCAGATCCCGCTGCCAGGCTCTCACCTAGCTGGCAGGGCAGGAAGTCACTCGGTGTCATCCTTGACCTCGAGCAGATCCCGTTGTCAGGCTCTCACCTAGCTGCCAGGGCCGAAAGTCACTCGATGGAATGTGTTTGGACCCCGAGCAGATCCTGCTGCCAGGCACTCACCTAGCTGGCAGGGCAGGAAGTCACTCGGTGTCATCCTTGACCTCGAGCAGATCCCGCTGTCAGGCTCTCACCTAGCTGACAGGGCCGGAAGTCACTCGATGGAATGTGTTTGGACCCCGAGCAGATCCCGCTGTCAGGCTCTCACCTAGCTGGCAGGGCAGGAAGTCACTCGGTGTCATCCCTGGCCTCGAGCAGATCCCGCTGTCAGGCTCTCACCTAGCTGGCAGGGCCGGAAGTCACTCGATGGAATGTGTTTGGACCCCGAGCAGATCCCGCTGTCAGGCTCTCACCTAGGTGGCAGGGCAGGAAGTCACTCGGTGT
This sequence comes from Platanthera guangdongensis, assembly GCA_039583875.1. Lineage (NCBI taxonomy): Eukaryota > Viridiplantae > Streptophyta > Magnoliopsida > Asparagales > Orchidaceae > Platanthera > Platanthera guangdongensis. The sequence continues at coordinate 10,854,983 of CM077155.1, forward strand.
CATCCTTGGCCTCGAGCAGATCCCGCTGTCATGCTCTCACCTAGCTGGCAGGGCAGGAAGTCACTCGATGGTGTCGGCCTTGAAATTGCCAGGTAAAGATCAAGAAGTCTCGAATGCCAAGGAGAAAGGGGAAAGAGGTTCTGTATAGGCGAGCCCGGACTCGCCTAACCCAGCTCGGCATCAACAAGAGGATTCTGCACAGGCGAGTTTGGACTCGCCGACCCCAGCTCGGCATCAGCAAAGAGGAGGCGAGCTCGGGCCTCGCTGGAGGAAGGCGAGCCATGCCGGGGCACTTCACCTCTTTGCCTGTTTTCCTTAGAAGATTTTCTCTTCTTTTTGAGTTCAACCTGGATGGCTCGCGGGCGAGTTAAGGTGGCGTGACAAGGGCAGAGAGCAGCCCGCTCCCGAATCGCTTGGGGCTCGGCGAGCACTCAAAACGTATTCACTCGCGGGCGCGTACACATGACTACCCTACTCGCGGAACCTGTCTATGCGAGGTCGCATGGGGAAGCACTCGCGGATATTCAGAGCATAACAAACAAAGTACAAAGAAAAAGGGAAAAGAAAAGTGGCACGGGTATGATCAAAAACTTTCTTTCATTAAGTAAGTGTTTACAAAAATAGTTACAGGGGGCTCGCCTCGGCGAGTAAACAAAAGAGAAAAGAAGAAAGAAGTACAAGCTGTCTTCAGGCCTCGCCCTCCCCCCCCCCCCCGCCGGACTGGTCCTCGCCTTCACCCGACTGATCCTGGAAGTCCTTCCCGAACATCGCGTCCATGTTGTCTTCCTTCTCGCTGGGCGGCGTTGCTGGGAACAGGCTCGGCATCAGGTCCCGGGCCGAGATCCCCTCGCATCCCTCCACCAGCACCCCCGAGTCCTTCATCATTTGGAGGGTGCACTCGGCGGCTTGGATGGAGTTGATCCGCATTCTCTCGGCGAGGTCGGCCTCGCCAAAGATCCGCGGGCTCTTGTAGGGGAGGGTAGGGTCGATGTCGTGGGGCGGGAAGAAGATCTCCGCCTGGCGGCGGACCTCGCGGAGGAGGTGCTGATTCTCCTCCTTCAGCTTCGTGTTCGCGCCCTCCAGCTCGGCAAGGCGAGCGCGCAGCTGGCTGATCTCCTCCCCCTGCTCGGCATTGCGAGCCTGAAGCTCCCCTGCGACCTTGGCGTCCTGGTAAAGAAAAAATTCAGTCTGGTATCGGCGCAAAATGTTCTAAGTAAAAGAGAAGAGTAGTGCTTGACACTTATCAGCCCGCCGGCGGCTTGGGCGAGTAGACCCTCCGCTATGCCGAGCCGCCTCGCCTGATCAGTGACCTTATCATTGGCGACATCGCGAGCCTGCTCAGCTTTTTGGAGTTGGTTGCTGAGGGCGAAGCTGCGGCGGGTCAGCATGTGGTGCAGCTCCATGGTCCGCAGGTGGGCCTGCAGGCCCTCATGGACGAGCTGTCGGAGGGTCATCTTCTTGTAGGCCTCGGCATCCTCGCGGCCATATAGGCCGAATCCGAGGGCGTAGGCATGACCGGTGGCGGGCTCGCGGTCGTGCCAGGAGGGGTGCAGGGTGGAGATGGAGACTCGATGAGCGAGCTCATCCCACTGCAGCATGGGCTCGCCCGCCGAGTCCTTCCACCGCCCGCCGAAGTTGAAGAGGGGGTGTTGCTTCGGCGGCGCGCGCTCGCGGGCTGCCCTCTTCGCCGATGGAGGAGGGGAGATCGCCGCCGTGGAAGAGGGGGCCTCGCCACCTTTCCGGCCCTTGCTGGTAATCTCCTTCAGCGGGCTCTCCGGCGACGCGTCGGGAGGGGTCTCCGACGAGCTGATGTATTTGGGGCTGGGCTGTTGATGTTGTTGTTGTTGTTGCCCCCGCGGAGCCAACAAGGCTCTCCGCATCTTCTTTAGTGGTCGCTGGCGGTGTGGCGGGTTCGACCCCGCGTCCTCAGGTCGCCTCTTGCTGGAAGAGGGTTGGGAGAGGGCCGCCTCATCTCAGCAGACCGTCGCTGCCGCCTTCTCGCGGGCAAGGGGGTCCGGGTGCGATCCCGGATCCGCAAACGGCGGGTTCGCAGGAATTATTCGCTCCCCTACAAGAAAATACTTTGAAAAAATCAGAAGAGATTCAGCAACAATATGGCGAGCTCGGCGATCGGGCGAGCCCGGCAAGATGAGGAGAGAACAGTACCTTCGTCGGGTAGAACAGGGGGAAGCGCGTCAAGGCCCCTACGCAGGAAGACGACCTCGAAGTCCTTGTGGAGAAAGAACTTGTGGAGCTCGGCATCGTTGTCGGACACGGCCGGCGGGCGGTATACCTCTTCGCCCTTCTGCTGAGGCGAGTAGGGGATGTTGTCGAGGTCGCCCTTGATAAAGGCGATCTTGGTCATCCAGGTGTGGTGCTTGTTCGCGATCTCGCGAACCTTGATCAGCGAGCCGCCAAAGTAGGCGACCCCATCCGGCGTCGCCTTGTAGGAGAAGAGCTTCCTGAACACTGTCAGGTTGAACTCAATCCTCTCCCGCCGGAGGTAGCTCGCGAACGCCACCATCATCGCGATGGCGTTGGAATTTAGCTGCGCGGGCACGGCTCCGTAATACTTCAGGATCTGCCGGATCTCCGGCCAGAGGGGAAGGCGCAACCCCACCTCGAAGTGCGAGATGGGGAAGGCGAGTTCATCCCCGTAGAAGGTGTTGATGGCCTCGCCCTGCCTCGGCCCGCGCACCTCGAAGCCCGGCGGCGCATACTCGGCCTTGAACTCTGCGAGCTCCTCCTCGCTAGTGTGCCCCTCAAAGAAACAATAATCTGTGAAGTGCTGCGCGCACTTGGAGCGGCCGTCGGCATCTGGATTGGTCTTGCCCATGATCGCGGAGGAACGAGCGGAGCGCGAGCAGGAAGAGAAAGAAGCACAGAGAGAGGGAAAGAAAGCAATAAAGGCACAGTACGGGGTAGGTGAGGGGGGGGCTATTTATAGGAAAAGAAATCTGGGGCAGGCCGTCCAATCGGCTCAGCTCGCCACCCCAGCTCGCCGACTTCCGGCGCATCCTAACCAAGGCAAAGTCAAACATTGCAGTACATTATTTGAATAACATGTCCAAGAATATTCTAAAAGTTACTTATTACAGACAAAGTTCAGGAATAAAAAAGCAGGGCGCGCGAGCAGGGAGAGCATCGGGATGCGAGTACCGGTCGGCTCGGCAAAGGAGCCGCTCACTTACCTACCCCGGCCTCGCGACCCCCGCCCCCCAGACTGCCGCGCGCGGAGCAGCTCGCGGATCCTTCCTGAATTCCTCTGCGCCACCGAGAGACCGTCATCTATCTCGTCCAGGAGCCGGGAGGGGGACATCAGCTCGCCAGCCTGGCCGCTTCGCACCTCGTCGGCGAGACGCGCGTAGTCGCGTTGTAGCGTCTCGTTGACCCCCTGCACCTCGCGCAGCCCGCACACTAGCTTCTTGAGGAGCTTGACCTCCCTCCTCGTCAGCTCGCCTTGATCCACCTCAGGACCCAGGTAAGAGTCCAGCGAGCTTGGGGAAGGGAGGGGAGAGTAGTGGGCTGCCCGCGAGGATTCCTCGGCAGCAGATTGGCTGGGAAGAGCTGTGAAGACAAGTGTCAGCAAGAAGAGAAGCGCAGAAAAAACTCATGGGGCAAGAAGTCAAGCAAGATTGACCTGACGAGCTCGGCAGCTCAAAGGAGATGCGGGGAGGGATGAACCTGAGATCCTTCCCGCGACCTGGACCGCGAGCCCCCGGCGAGAGGAGCTCAAATCCCGGGGTGGGGATACTTCCCAGACCCGCCCTCGCGACCACATCAGTTTGCCGGGGAGAGGAGGCGCGCATCGGCGAGCTCGGCCTCTGCGAGCTCACTGGCAGGATCCCAAAGAGAAGAGGAGGGTCCTGGGGACGGTCATCCGGTGCCATGAACCGCGAGCCCGCGGGAGTCGTCTCGCCTCGCGGAATGAGCTCTCGCGGCATGACACCCCCCGTGTCGTCAGGTTGGCCATCCGGGTCGTCGCCGACTACGACAACCTCTCTATCCTTCTCAAGAATTGTCCGGGTGGAAGAACCGGTCTCGCGCTCCAGGGTAGCCCTCAGGTCATGGTAGATAGGCTCGGCCGCCTGGGGGAATAACTTCCTCTTGGAGCCGGGCTCGGAGGAATCAATCTGAGGAACTTTGGCAGGAACCGCCGTCAGGGCGGCTACGCGAGCTGCGGAAGCTTGACGAGCTCGGTCTAAGCGCTCTTGGATCTCCTTGGGAAGAGGCATCTTGGCAAGGTTAGAGCAAAGGAAATGGCAAGAGTCAGGCAGGTGGGCAGGTGCACATATATATAGCCGCATGTGGACCCCACCCAAAGATTCCCTCCAACTCGCCAACCCGCGCTCGCCGCACACTTGGGGTTGGATGTTTCTTTTCGAGCTTTGCCAAGCTCAAAAAGAGCGGGGATTGTGTACAACCCCGTGTCCGGCGAGCAAGGTCGCCAGGAACCAGACAGATCGGGCTAAAGGCAGTAGGCGAGCTCGGCAGTAGAGAAGCCGAGCCCGAGCTCGGCATCCGTCGACTGGAGATCAGTATTCGCCGACCCCAAGCTCGGCATCTCGCCGAGCTAGCCCCAGCTCGCGCCCTTGCAACGGAGCTCGGCAATAGCAGGCGAGCAGGACCCGCCGAGATGATCAAGCTCCCCAGCTCGCCTGGATGAATGAGGTACTTTTTACTGTTTTGCCCCCGCTGGTCTGCCTATAGCCCTTCAAAACAGCGGATTTTGGCTGTTGGCAGACCCAACCAAGGGTTTTCTGGTAATTTCAGGTCAGCTCTTTGGTTATTGGCAGTCCAGATTCTAAAAACTATAAATAGGACTCAAGGGGTACCCCAGAAAGCATGCTTCCTGTGCTCTCCTGCTCCAGTTCTCAAGTGCTTTCTGAGGGTAACTTAGCTCGGCTTCTGGCTAAGGAGGGGAAGCGCTCTGAGATCTTCCGGGTGTATGGAGGGACCTCCCTGTCGAGCCCTTGGGTCGGTCTTTCCTTGTTTTCTTTGTTGTTTTACTTGCAGGAGTAAAGTAGGCGCGAGACCACCCCTTCCCCAAGGGCAAACTCCACAGGAGATCGAGAAATCGATTTCAACAATTACCACGACCTGTCATCCCCGTTACATCACCTCTTCCATCACTCCTCCCAATTTTGTCTCCCGGACCGAACAAACCACCTCTTCTTTGTGTCTATACTTGTCGTCCACCTCACTCTGGCGTCGCGCTGCAGTCGTCTTCCACCTCTGGCATCGTGCAGCCTGTTGATCCGGCTCCTGCCTCCACAATTCATCTCATGGAGAATTATGTATCCTTACATGACTATCCCCGACACTTCAACAGTTTGTTACTTCATTATCCTCCAATTATGTACCTAACTCTGTGCAGGAGGCTCTCCAACATCTGGGCTGGCGAGCGGCCATGGAAGAAGAAATGGCTGCCCTCTGGGTTAATCAAACATGGGATCTGGTTTCTCTTCCTCCAGGACAGAGTTGTGTTGGATGTAAATGGATTTTTGTGATCAAACACGCCCCTGATGGGAAGATTGATCGTCTCAAGGCTTGTCTTGTGGCTCGTGAGTTTACTCAACAACAAGGCCTTGACTATGAGGAAACTCTCTCTGTTGGCCAAGCTCAACACAGTTCAAGTCCTCATCTCCCTTGGTTATACATAGACAATGACCCCTACATCAACTGGATATCAATAATGTCATCATCAATGACGACCTACAAGAAACTGTCTACATGCAACACGGTTTAGGGTTTATGGTTTAGGGTCCTCCTCTCCCTTGGTTGTACATAGACAATGGCCCCTACATCAACTGAATATCAATAATGTCATCATCAATGACGACCTACAAGAAACTGTCTACATGCAACAACCTCTCGGGTTTGAGACTACGGGGGAGTCCCGAGTCTGTCACCTCAAGAAGTCGATTTATGGTCTCAAACAACCTCTTCGGACATGGTTTGAAAAATTCAGTAGGGTTGTCCGCAAAGTCAATTTTATTCGAAGCTCGGCGGATTTCTCTTTATTTACTCATCATCAAACGACAGACACTATTCTCCTCTTAATTTATCTAGATGACATCCTAATCACGGGAGATGATTCAACGGAAATACAAATGATCAAGCAGCACCTGAATTCTGTTTTTCAAACAAAAGATCTGGAGCCTCTTCGGTACTTCCTTGACCTAGAGATCGCAAGACGTCCTGATGGTCTTGTATTAACTCAACGGAAGTCCTGTCTCAACCTTCTTCAGGATGATGGCTACTGTGGATGCAAACTGATTGATACTCTCATTGGATGTTAATCATAAGTTTTATGCTCATGCCTCTGACACCGATCTTCTCCTCTCAAATCCAGAATACTATCGATGTCTTGTTGAAAAATTAATTTATCTTACAGTTACAAGACCAGACATCTTTTTTGTTGTTGGGGTTGTCAGCCGATTTATGCATTCTTCTCGGATGTTTCACCTACAGGTTGTCAAACGCATCTTAAGATATTTGAAAACAACCTCTGGTCAAGGGCTGTATATAAAACATCTTCCTCTTCCGCTTTTATTCCAACATTGGTTGCATATTCAGATGTTAACTATGCTGGCTCCTTGGATGATAGGCGTTCCACCAGCGGATTCTGTACTTACTTTGGAGGTCACCTTGTTACCTGGCGCATCAAGAAACAATTTGTAGTTTCTCGCTCCTCGGCCGAAGCCGAGTATCGGTCAATGGCCTCTGTTGTATCTGAGCTAACTTATCTTGAGAGTCTCCTAGGTGATCTGGGAGTCAAACAGTCCTCGCATGCTACTTTACTTTGTGACAGTCAAGCGGCTATACACAGCTAAGAATCATGTTTTCCATGAACAGACGAAAGACATTAAAGTTGACTGTCACTTCATTCGAGAAAAAATTCAAATGAAGAACCTAGAGTTGAAACATGTTTATGTTACTGACCAAGTTGAGGATCTACTCACAAAGGCCTTATCTCGGGTTCTGTTTTATCAGTTCTTGTCCAAGCTTGGTGCTTACGACTTATACGCTCCAGCTTGCGGGAGAGTGTTAGAAGGAATTCATGTAAAGGCCCATATCAAGCTCTCTTCCTCTTAATGTTTTAGTCCCACATCTTCAATGGGGATTCTCCTCTCCCCTTCTCTTCCTATATAAGTGTACACATACTTGTATTTATGTATGAAAAAGTGGATAAATAAAATTTCAAGTTATCTCCCAATATTTTTGGGTGTTTCTCTACAGTCAACAAAGTCATTACACTAGCGACAACCAATGATAGAAATTTCGGTAGGTAGGCTTGGGCAAAGTAGTGACGAAAATAGGCTATGAGGCATGTAATTCATCGCGTCAAGGAGAATCAGAGTCCTAGAGAGGATCAAATGACCTAAAGACACTCGAACACAGAGTTGTGTGGCATGAGATTCCCAGGCACAAAATCTTCAACCAAAGAGAAGCACATTTGCAGGTTGGAGTGCAGGTTGTTCAACGAAGCAAAGGCTTGTGGATCGATATTAAGTGCCTAACCAGTAACTTTGTCGGGATCTCGTCGGAGGTGGTGGTGGAGGTGAAGTTACAAGAGGAGACAAGCTCAAGAGACGGAGAATGCAAAGAGGAAGGAGGAGGAAGAGGGGGTGCTTTGTTCACCCAAACCCTAGCTTGAGCGAGAAGAACTTAGAGAAAGAGAGAAGAAAAACTAGAGAGAGAGAGGCTTGGTTTAACTATTGCATGATCTCAATCATGATCTATATGAACAATGCATAGTAGCATAAAATGTAATAAGTCCAAACATTTGGACTTATCATAAAAACACTAAAAAACCTAATAATAAATTGACTTGCACATAAAAATTAAACGACGCGAACATAAATTGAAACATGCATTGAAACTTAAGAGTGAATATAAATCATTAAACTGGATAGCGGAACATGTGGGATCACAACAATCGAGTAAGCATCAGATCATGATTTTGAGAAGTTAAGGTGATGCGGGGTCTAATTAGGTCTATGTGGACGTGAGTTAAATAGATTGGCATGGTGCCAAAAGTTAGAGCAACAAATGAATCATTCCTTCTCTAATACCATGAAGAAATGTGTAATTACTTTCTTATTCCATTCATGGGCAGATAGTCATAATTGTATAAATAATGTACACTCAATCAGGAATAAAAAAGCACAAGGAAAATGCACGAAAGGAAACACCATTACACATGCCTAAATACATAAATGATAACCAAGTAATCTATGTGCAAGATCTGATGGCTGGGATGATAATTCAAGGGTCGGATATTGACAAGTGTCAACAAGTATATTAACAGTCATGACTTAGGAAGGAAAGTTTTCGAAAGATTAGTGTCATGCATATTTTTTCATATATACAGTAATAAAGCGAGAAAAACTCAACTATACTTTGGTCCATCACATAATCTTGGAGAACATGGCCAAAAACAAATCCAAACAATGGGAACTTCATTTATGCAACCTCTGGACAACATTTAACAAGTGTCGCATATGTTCATGGAAGACAAGAAAATAGAGGAGGAACCTAAATTCTCAGTGAATGTTCATCAAACTGGATGCAGTCTAATTTAAATTACATTTACCATCCATCCAATTTTGCAAAAGGTCATGCTAAGCAAATTTAATCATAGCGCAATGAGTGAAATTTCTATAATATTCCTGCAGGATTTTGTAGCTACAAGAACGTATTCCATAGAACTATGAAAAAAATTTAATGAGAGCACCATGTTGATGTTCAATTACTGAAGTATAAAAACAACTATGCTTCAGCCCAAAATACTATGCACTTGTTAATAGAGGAAAATCACAATGCTTCAGCAGCTAATTGCCTGAATCATGCAAGATTGACTACTTCAGAAATAATGCAAACATGAAGTCGATGTAATTAAATCCAAATCTCATCAATATTTAATAATGTGTAAAATATCCCATAAAGAAGAAATCTGTGGACATACATATACAACAACACTCAAGCCTTTATCCCACTATAGTGGAGTAGGTTATAAGAATCCTTTGTCGCCATTATGCCCTCTCTTTAGTCATAATTTCACAAATGTCTAAGTACATCATGTTTTTCCTTATAGTTTCATTCCAAGTCTTTATTGGTCTACCCCTCCCACGTTCAACATGCCTAGTGACTAGACTCTCACAACGCCTAGCAGGTGCCTCTAATGGTCTTCTTTGTACCTATCCAAACAATCTTAGTCGAGCTTCTTGCATCTCTCTGCAATTTGTGCTACTCCTATCTTATCCCTGATACGTTCATTCCTAATTGTATACGGTCTTGTGACTAGACACGTACAAAGGAGACCATTAGAGGCACCTGTTAGGCGTTGTGAGAGTCTAGTCACTAGGCATGTTAAACGAGGGAGGGGTAGACCAATAAAGACATGGAATGAAACTATAAGGAAAAACATGATGTACTTAGGCATTAGTGAGATTACGACAAAAGATAGGGCACAATAGCGACAAAGGATCCATATAGCCGACCCCACTATAGTGGGATAATGGCTTGAGTGTTGTTGTTGTGACTAGACTCTCACAACGCCTAGCAGGTGCCTCTAATGGTCTTCTTTGTACCTATCCAAACCATCTTAGTCGAGTTTCTCGCATCTCTCTGCAATTTGTGCTACTCCTATCTTATCCATGATAGGTTCATTCCTAATTGTATACGGTCTCTTGTGTCCACACATCCACCTAAGCATTCTCATCTCCGCAACTCCCAGTTTTTGCTCTGTAGACATACATATGAATCAAAAAAAATTGCATAAACAGTTTGCCGGCATCAGTTATAAATGTAGAAACGTATCATTATGTCCTTCTCCTGCATTCAATGCAACATCTCAATACAACAATTACTAAAATATTGAATAAGTATAAGACAGATGCATTGAGCCAGGAATCTCGTTCTAAGAAATACACAAAGCATTCAGCCATCGCCAGAAACAACAACTAGAAGGAACAAATCATAGACGATAGGGGTAAAGCAATCAGATGAAGACATTAGAAACTGGAATCCTTACAGCTCAACCCACGGAGGAACGAAGGAGGCAATCGGCAAAGGGGCAAATGATGGAGAGAGAAGGAAGAGGGATTTCTAGGTCAAAGAAACCAGGAAAAGGAAAGGAAGAGATGTCCCACCATTACTGAGAATAGCCTGGAAATAAGAAAAGGGGGGAAATAATGGAAGGTGGGCGGCGAAAGAGACGACCGGAGATGCTCGTCCCCTCTTTCTTTCTCTCGCTCTCCTCCGTCTCAAAATAGCACGCCGGAGACTGGATTTGGATTCTGGTTTGATCGGCGGAGAGTCATTGCTGTTCGTGTCTTCGCCAGTAATTGGTGCGGTGAGCTGGCTGCCGTTTGATTTTTATTTGATGGTCGTGATTGGGCGATCGCACTTGCTGCGGAAACGACAGTGGCAGTGCTATTGAGATTTTTCTTTTTGCCACGCATTTGGCCTATAGTGCGTATAGCTGACCGAGATCAATGAAATCATTATTATTTTGATGATATTCTTAGTTTTAATTTTAGGGTGCTGCTATCCGCACCGCAGTTTTGGCTATTCGCACCGTAATTTCTTTTAATTTTTTGTGTCTTTTGGAAATACGTCTTGTGTATGCATTTTAGGAAAAGTCTTCAACACGAAAGTTGTAGATCTCGACGAGATCTACAACTTTCGTGTTGAACATTTTTCCTAACAATGCATGTACAAGGCGTACTTGAGAAATACGTCCAGATTTTACGCCTTTTGGAAATATGCTTTGTACATACATTTTTAGGAAAAGTGTTCAACACGAAAGTTGTATATATCGTCGACATCTACAACTTTTGTGATGAACATTTTTCTAAAAATACATGTACAAAGCGTATTTTCAAAAGACACTAAAAATTAAGAGAAAGTGTAGTGCGAATAGCCAAAACTGCGGTGCGGATAACAGCGCCTTAATTTTATAATATTTAATTTTTTTTATGAATATGTGTGAAAGGCACGGGCTCCTTCCTACAACCAATCGCGACAGTACATCAATGACATTAGTGCATGGGGGTTTCTGTGCCCCGCAAGAAATTATGTGTGTCACGATATAGTTCCGACGCAACGACGCTCCCTCCACTCACAAGTCACTGAGTGTTAATTTTTGACGGGGGTTTGAAAGCGGCGGGGAGAACGCATTTTTATTGTAAAGGGAGGATATTGTTTATACAAGAATTTTTTTAATAAAAAAGAAAATACATAATTTTAAAAAAAATTAAATAGAGATGAATAAAATTGAAAAATAAATGTTTAATGAAATGATGTTTTTACCTGCAGCATAGAATATAAATATATGAAAAATATATAAAGAAATTTTTTGGTTCTACAGTAACTCTCACTTATATATATATATATATATATATATATATATATATATATATATATATATATATATATATCTTTACCTATTATAAAGATGTATCGAAATCAGATCACGACCGTTGAATATAAACCAAACATTTGATCGCAGCCGTTGATCACAACAACGAATCGGGACCGTTCATATTTTTTTTAGATCTCCTAAACCTATATAGGGTCTCTCAAATCAGCATATTTTCTAGGGTACCCTACAACCCATCAACTCAATCCAAAATAAAGTCCAAAATCCTTCAAATGAAGGCCCGTTAACAACAAAAGCAAAGCCAGGCCCGCCCGCTAGCCAGGCAAGCCCACCAACCCAAGAGTTTTCTGCCAACAGTTGTTAAAGGGAAGGAATCAATATATACGCAAAACATCTATTCATACCGGCGGTGTGGGACTAAATCCCGCCTGGGATTATTAGAATCCCAGGCGGGATTAATAGAATCCCAGGCGGGATTAATCCCGCCTAAACAGGCGGGATTAATCCCGCCTAAACAGGCGGGATTAAATCCCGCCTGCTTAGGCGGGATTTAATCCCGCCTATGTTAGGTTTTTTTTTTAATATTTTTTAATATTTAAAATATTATATTATAATACTATTTATATAATAATATGTTTATAATATTTTTATAATATTGTTAAATATTTTTTTAAAATATTATATTATAATAATATTTATATATTGATATTATATATTAATATTTATATAATTTTTAAAAATAAGTTGTGCCCTTCTTGGGGCGGGCGCAACCCGCCGTCACGAGCCGGGTGCTGTGACACGTATCCATAGGGGTGGAGCCCCGTGTCGAGCGCGGGCGCAGCCCGACGGGTGAAGCCTGCCGTCACGGGCCGGGTACTGTGGCGCGTAGCCATGGGGCGGGCGAAGCCCGCCGTCACGGGCCGGATACTGTGGCGCGTAGCCATAGGGGCGGAGCCCCGTGTCGGGCACTAGTATATATATATATATATATATATATAAACCACTATAAAGGAAATACTTTGTCATGAATTTTAAACTCATTGAAGCTATCGTGACCGTCAGATCTGTTCTGATTTTTCATAAGCCGTGTGATGAAACCGCACTCTCTCTCCACTTTTTCCTAGGTCTCCTAAACCTAGGGCGGCCTAAACCTATGCTAAAAAAAGAAAATACATAATTTTAAAAAAAATTAAATAGAGATGAATAAAATTGAAAAATAAATGTTTAATGAAATGATGTTTTTACCTGCAGCATAGAATATAAATATATGAAAAATATATAAAGAAATTTTTTGGTTCTACAGTAACTCTCACTATATATATATATATATATATATATATATATATATATATATATATATATATATATATATATATATAAACCACTATAAAGGAAATACTTTGTCATGAATTTTAAACTCATTGAAGCTATCGTGACCGTCAGATCTGTTCTGATTTTTCATAAGCCGTGTGATGAAACCGCACTCTCTCTCCACTTTTTCCTAGGTCTCCTAAACCTAGGGCGGCCTAAATCTATGCTAAAATTTGAGAACCTAATAATAAAATAACCTAAGGCGTTGGGTGCGACTCGAACCACTGACCACCACCTTCACAGTGATGCATCTTATCCACTAGGCCATGAACACTTTCACATTTTATTTATGCCACAGGTTTTATAAGTACTATTACTAATGAAACTAAGTTAAAATTAACATATTATATGTTAAATAACTATAGATAATCCAATGATATTATATATGATATTATATATTATTATATATTATAAAATTATATTACAGCTTGACGGGGGCTCGTCGGGGGGTGACGGCGGGTACTGCCACGTTTGGCCGTAGGGGCGGAGCCCCGTGTCAGACACTCGTATATATATATATATGTATATATATATACAAGCATTTTTGTACGGGCTACGTCTGTGCTCGATGCTCTTGGGCGGCCTTGGCCGCAACAGGCGGGCTTCGCCCGCGCTTGATGCTTGGGGTGGCCTTCTGGCGCATAGTCGCCCGTTTCGACGCAATGCACCAGCTCAACGTCGCAGCCCGGAGTGCTCCGGGGGCCGCGAGTGGCAGGTGCGACGTCGAGCTGGTGCATTGCGTCGAAGCGGAGGACTATGCGGTTGAAGGCCGCCCTGAGCATCAAGTGCGGGCGAAGCCCGTGCGCAGGAGGGCTTCGCCCGCCTGTTGCGGTTGAAGGCCGCCCGAGAGCATCGAGTACGGGCGTTGCCCGTGCTAAGATGCTTGTATATATATATATATATATATATATATATATATATATATATATATATATATATATATATATATATATATATATATATATATATATATATACTAGCATCTTCGACTCCGTCCATTCTCGATGCGTCGTCGGACAACCCCCGGCGGGTTCGCCGGAGGCCGGCAAACCCCTCGGTAGGCGCCGGGTAGGCCGTCGGCGGCCCCACCGGCGGCGGCTGTGTGAGGCCGTGAAAGCACAGGAGGCGGAAAGCAAAACACGGGAAATCTGCAGAGGTGAACAGTGATATTTTGGGAGATTTAGTTAATGGCAGGCCGCCTCTCTTCAATCCAATGGCCAGAAAATGAAGTTACTTGATTCTACGGTCTGGTTCGAATTTATGGTGTGTCTCAAGATATACCTATTATTTTATATAATGAAGATATGTGTGTGTGTGGAGTGATCTAGTACGGGCGTGTGGGAAGATTATCCTGGCCATCCGATCCGGCAAATCCAGGGTGCACTGTATGATTAAAAAAGTGCACATTATGATTAATCATAATATGCACTCCGGCGAATCCAGGGTGCACGACCACCTTTTACCCCAGCGACGGCCGGTGGTCACCGGCTGGCCGGCCGCGCTGGATTCGCCGGCGTACAAGCTGGCGAATCCAGGGATGCCGGAGGCCGGCGAGCCCGCGGCCGCCGGCCACCGTTGGGTAAAAACATTTGCCCACAGGTAAATTTTTAACCCAGCAGCCGGCCGCCACCGGTCGCCCTGAATTCATCGTCGTGCTCTCCGGCGAATCCAGGGCGGCCGGTGACTGGCGAGCCCGCACTAGTTCTATTTCCTATTTTTTTCGTTTTTAAATTATGCAGATCATATTTAGGTGATTTATTGGTTTTGTGGCTTAATGAATGGTTTATTTCAAGTAGGTTGTTATGCCTCATATGGTACATACCTTCCTCATCTCATAGCAAACTAATATAATAATCTGGATGTGGAATCATCTTTCTTTGGCTTTATAATATAGGCTTTGTTCGGGGGGGGGGGGGCAGCGTTCATGTGCATGTAAGCCTTCTCAATGAATTTATTTGTTTTGGGCTTCTCAACATATCTTTTTACTCATTATCTTTGTTCAACTTTAAATTCAAGATCCTTTGTGCAGGCAGTGTATAATAGCTATTACAAAATTTGTCTTATATTGACATTTTATTTGGCTTCTTATATTTCAGCAATGCATTTTTGTGTCAAAGGTGCATCTTCTACTTCCTCAACGACATCTGCACCTGCACATTCCATATTTGCCAAAAATATATCATATTTTCGCTGAATTGTTGAAAGTTTTTCTTCTTCTTGCTTTCTATTTAAGCTTATACGTCTTCTGAAATCTCTATTATTCAAAACTCAAATGATCAAGTTGGTAGCTCCGCCTCCCTTATTGATTTTGTCTGATTGCTTAATCCTGGTTCACATTCCATTTCTTTGTTTTATTTAATTCTTTGCATACCTCACTGATTTCAATTTAAAATTAATCTTCTCTTTGCATTTAATTGTGATCCTACAGGTCAGCTTCAACGACAACACGCAATAGCACGTGAATAATTCACTTGCAGGAAATATCAACCTAAAGGCTTCAAGGTATTTCTATTTTTGAATTATGTTTGGGAATTGGCAGTTATTATTGACAAAACAATTATATGTAAATAATATTATCACCAATTCTTTTTCTCCTAAGATATTCTAATATCTTAAATCAATTGTCTAATTTGTTGCTTCCCGCATAAAGCATTAATTTTTCGTCAAGTATAGAAACTACATTTGAAGTTGGTTGGAAATTTTTTGGGGAATTGTTTGAGATAATTGCTTCAGATTACAATTTTATGACTGCAATTTCGCAATGCCCATCTTATTACAGATTTCTGATTATAATTTTACTATATAAATATCTACTTCATCTTCAGATTTTGTTCATTGTGTTTCACATATGCTCATTTTCATTATCAATTTATAATTTGTCATGCTTGCAGTGTTCAGATTTTTTGGGCAATAAAGTTGTTGGTGTTCTCTGCTTGGCATTGCCGCATCTTTGCTTGAATGCTTCAATTTTGTGCTTCTTGGATGTTATTTATCTATCTTTGAGAATAGGATGGAACATGACTATATCTACAACATGTTTGGCATGGGGATAAGAGGCACATCATTTATTTCATCTCAACTATATAGTTTGCTTCAGAAATTCTTTTGGCCTAGATTGTGTTTTTTGGGGCTTCTATGCTCAGATGAGAAATCGATGATCATTTTTTTGTTCATTCTATCAGTTTTTCAATAGCAAGTATTTAATGCAAGTTATTATGAATGATGATCTTGCAAATCCAAATTTCTATTCTAGCCTTCAACTATTCCATTCTTTCACTAGGTTTTGAAGGATCACATGTTGTAGGCCATTATTTTTATTGGCATCAAAAAATTAATGCCATGCCAATTTACTCACAATCACCTATATTCTTATTTTTCATAACTATTACTTTTGATAATCTTGGTTTTCTCTTTATTCCATCAGCCAAGTTTTTTGTTTTGATTCCATTACCTCCTTGTTTCAGTAAATACTGAGCAAATCAAAGAAAGTGTAAGTTGTGATTGTAGACTTTCAACAAATTATTTAAATAATCACATAACCACATTATATACGCTTCATTTGGATGAAAAATTATATTATTTTGAAAACTATTGGGACTCCTCCATGGTCGTCTGATTCCTCCTTCCTATTACGGGGCATTCTCCAGCAGCTTCATCACGCTCTAACAAATCCGCTCATTAGTTTTCTATTCAGAGCAGCCACAAAGGTACATCCAATTCTAATGACGTAATTGCATGATTAGTAGGATCTTCAAGTGCTACTCACGTTGCAGCATTCCTCCCAACTGATGATGCTCTTCATAAATATTGTTTAGTTGTTTTATGGATCCAAGGAAAACTACCCATGCTTCTGAGATTTATGGGGATCGAGCTTTATGAATATTATTGAATTTTTATCTTGCTATATTGCAATTGTTAAGAGCACTCATCAGTCAGCATTTATGGGAGCAAAAATGGTCTCCATTCTTTAAGCTACCAAATGAGGAACTATGATGATTTGAGGTCAGACTTGCTAACATGGTCTTCTTTTTTATAATGACTAATAAATATGTTATGATCAAAATATGAGAATTATTTGGTGCTAGAAGATGCAACTCATGCCTGTTTTCAGGAATGTTGAAGCTACTGTGGATCAATATAATAGATTTGAGGTCAAGCTTATTATCATAATCTTATTTTCTATAATCTACACTATTAAAGAAGTTGTTATTCATGTGAACACAAAGATTTAAATTCCTAATAATTTATTTCTTCTCTTATTGATTCCTAAATGTATGATTCTACTTTACCAATGTTTCAACTTTTACCAATGATTCAGGGTTCTAAAGGTTTGGGGTATGTTGCTCTCAATATTTCGTGGCTTGGATATTATGATATGTGTTTTTTGTTGAGTTAAAAATGTTACATGGTAATCTTTCTTTCGTACCATATTTCCTTCCGAAATGCTATGTATTTCTACTTTTTCGAGCTCTGTGATTGGATTTTGCCGTTGAATATTCAATGGTGGTTATTTTCTTATAATTATATGGTTCATGGACAAAAAAAAATTCTTTACTTGATAATTTCTTCTTCTCTTATTTAGTTCATGTATGTGTATATTTGTCGTGATGACCTTTCAAGATTTCATTCAAATATAAGACATAAATGTGTTTATTTTCTATTAAATGTGATTATTGTATTTGTGATTTTTTGGTGGATTACAATTGTGCTTCAGACCGGCATTTATGGTAGCAAAGGATCAAAAGCGGCAATGAGCTTGACTTTGAATATCCTGATACCAACTCCTTTGAAGGTACTCATCATAAAATTTTACTTCACTATGTGATCGTCATAATGATATTTATTAGATTTGATTTGATAGCTTAGAGCTCACAATACATTTGTTTTTCTCCTATGTTGTATAGCTCTGTCTTATATCTGATCATGTATAATTATATAATCATAAATTCTTCTAAATATTAATGTCATTTCAATTTTTTTATATCCATAGGTTAAACAAAATTTAATGTGGTAGTTTGTTGCCTGACAACACTATCGCTCGTTGAATGTCGCCGCCCATGACAAATGTCGCCGCCCATGACAAATGTCGCCGCCCATGACAAATGTTGCCCCCCACGACAAATGTCGTCGCCCATGACAAATGTTGACCCCACGACAAATGTCTCCTCCCACGACAAATATTGTACCCCATGACAAATGCTGCCGCCCTCAACAAATGTCGCTGCCCACGACAAATGTCGCCGCCGTCGACAAATGTCACCGCCCAGGACAAATGTCGCCGCCCTCGATAAATGTCGCCGCCCAGGACAAATGTCGCCGCCCACGATAAATGTCGCCGCCAACAACAAATGTCGCCGCCCATGACAAATGTCGCCGCTCATGACAAATATCGCCGCTCACGACAAATGTCGCCGCCCACAACAAATATCTCCGCGCACGAGAAATGTCGCCCCACGACAAATATCGCCCCCCACGGCAAATGTCGCCCCCACGACAAATGTTCTCCCACGATAAATGTCGCTCCTACGATAATTGTCTCCCCCACGACAAATTTCGCCCCAACGAAAAATGTCGCCCCCATTACAAATGTCGCTCCCCCGCGAATGCCCCTCGAGCCGAAGGCCCGTGCCTGTCACTCGTGTGTATATATATATATATATATATATATATATATATATGAATATATATCATATGTGGGCATGCTTGCATGTGAGCGTACGAGCATGTCATTTTGGGGGTCAAAATGGTCTCAAATCAAACAATGATAAAAATAAAAGTTGTAGATCTAGGCGAGACGAACAACTTCCATGTTGATCATTTTTTAATTTGGAGTCGTCTTGGCACTCGAGTTGGGCCCCGAAATCTGGGGCGGCGAGAGTAGCACTCTCGCCGCCCCAGATTTCGGGGCCCAAATCGAGTGCCAAGACGACTCCAAATTAAAAAATGATCAATATGGAAGTTGTTCGTCTCGCCTAGATCTACATTTTTCTTGTTGATAAATTTTCTATTTGAGACCATCTTGACCCCCAAAATAGTCTGCATGTATGCCCGCACGCACGCATGCCCGCATATGATATATGTTCGTGTGTGTACACACACACACACACACACACACACACACACACACACACACACACACACACACACACACACACACACACACACACACACACACACACACACACACACACACACACACACACACACACACACACACACACACACACACACACACACACACACACACACGAGTATCTTCGCACGGGCTACGCCAGTGCTCGATGCTCTCGGGTGGCCTTCGGCCGCATCAAGGCGGGTTTCTCCCGCCTCCGCACGGGCTTCATCCGCCTTCGCATGGGCTTCGCCTGTGCTCGATGCGTCGTTGCGGGTTGCACCCGCATCAAGGCGGGCAGCGCCCGCAATATATACATATAAGTACTCAAAATGAACGTAAAAAAATATAAATCGATATTACAACTTTTATTTTATAAAAAAATTTACGGCGTAAAAACATTAATTTCTCGCCCTTTTCTAATCTTATTCTCTCCCTTTCTCTCTTCCTCTCTCTCTTCCCTCTCTCTCTCTCTCATGTAGGGATAGAATTTATTTGATGATATCCAATGGTCAAAACTTAAAGTATGGTGTATCTCAAGATACGTATATTGCTTTATATATACAAGTGACAGACACGGGCCTTCGGCCCTGAAGGCATTCGGCGAGGGTGCGACAATCGGCGGGGTGCGACATTCGGCGGGGTGCGACATTCGCCGGCATTTGCCGGTGGTGCGACATTTATCGTGGGGATGACAATTGTCGTGGGCGGCGACAATTGTCGTGGGCGGCGACATTTGTCGTGGGCGGCGACATTTGTCGTGGGCGGCGACATTTCTCGTGGGCGGCAACATTTGTCGCTGGTGGCAACATTTGACGTGGAGAGGCGATATTGGTCAGGGCGGCGACATTGGTCGTGGGTGGGGCAGTGGTCGTGGGCGGGAGTGCGGTCGTGGCGAGACATTGGTCGTGGGAGGCACATTGGTCGTGGGCGGAACATTGGTCATGGGTGGGACATTACTCGTGAACGACGACATTTTTCTGTGGGCGGCTACAATGGTCCTGTGTGGCGATATTTATTGTGGGCAGCGACGTTGGTCGAAGGCGGCAACACCGGTCATGGGCGGCGACGCCGGTCATAGGCAAACTACACTTTTGTCGATGCACTAAAATTGGTCTATTAAATTGATGAAGAAAAAAAGGCATGCAGACATAAGGTTAATCTAATTTATGAAAATAAATGTATTGAGAAGATCCTTTACTCACAATATTTATATATACATGTCACATCCAAACTATTATCTATACTAACTCCATATAAGTACCCATACCAAGTCTTGATTCTCTCACAATCATAAATATATCACTGTTAAACATGAACTTTATAGGGGGAAGATCAATTAAGGCCAGAGGTAAATAATATTGTAAAGCTAATATAGAACTTAAAAGATTTAGTATGCAAAACTGACTCGCACCTGAAATGGAGCGAGAAAAATGCTATCATTCGGTAAGCATATATAAGCATGTCCTGAGAAAATACTTACAAATTAAAAGTCTAGCAAGAAAAACCCAAGCATCTATGAATGCATAAAATTCTACCCAAAGAATTCACCTCTACATCAGGAGACATTGCAAACTAAATAAAAAATCTCATGAATCAAGCACATGAAAGTGCGTCAAGCAAAATTGCCCGGAGATTTATTTTCCCAAGTGGTAGGTAATATCAGATGCCCTGGATCGGTAACAATATGAATAGCAACAATTTTTGTAACTTTCAGCCAAAGGAGAAAGAAGGAAATGCATATGAGAGGATTAATTCCAGGAAAAAGAATGCTGCAAACCTAAAGCCAAATTCACTTGAGATTTTTTCCCAACTGCAAGATAGTAGCGGAAGACTTGGATCGGAAACAATTTACCTGAGCAACTTTTTTTAACCTTTCAGCGATAGAAGAAATAAGGAATACACCGCTAATACCAACGGTGCCGTATAAATTAAAGAAGAGTGCAGTTAAATAAACTAAAAGACTTTATAATGAGTTTTTGAAGTAAATCAATTTGTTATAGAACCACTTGAAGTTAGAAAATTTATAAAGAATTGATAAATTAAACTATGCATAATTACCTCAAGAAATGCTGAGTGAAGAGATCAAGTATGTAGTGTCAAAGTATTTTAAAATTCCCCTGTAAAAAAACTTTCAGGAAATAAAAACCACCAATAGTAGGAGTATACCTGATGTTCACCTCAGCCAATAGAGTCATACTCCATCAATAGAACAACCCGAATTGGAAGAGAAGCTCCAAATGGATGAAGAAGAAGCATTCACCAACAGATGCGAACAGAGCTTCATTGACCTTAGGAACATCAGGTATGCTCCTTTCGGTGGAAGTCAACAGAGCTCACCGGTGAGCTGTAAAAAAGTGCAACCATGGCGGGGACGTGCAGGGAAAGGGAGATAATGAGAAGAAAATAGAATAGAAGAAATACCTTCAATGTTGCTAGCTTCTCTTGCGATTGACGGGAAGAGAGTGGAGTGCAGGATGCGCAGAGAGGGAGTCGATGGCTGCTGTGGAAGTGGAAGTGTGCTTGCTAGGGCGGGCACAAAGGAGGAGCGGCTTGGGGAGGAGAGGGTTGCGATTCTTGCGAAGAGGTGGATCAGGCGCCGAGATACAACTGTGATGTGATGGACTTAAAGCTGCATGCGCCGGATAGGATGAGATTTTCTGTCATAATGTGTGATGTGATTTAGCGGGAGGTTGAATTTACTGTCGGGTCCTTACTACCACAACCACAACAAGAAAACAAAAGAAAGAGTGCAGCCAAACAACACAAGAAATTTATAGTGGTTCCCCAACCTGGGTACATCCACTCTTCTACCACCATGGTAGGAATCCACTCAGGTTTTTGATCAGGTGTCTGCCACCAATGAGCTTTTGATCAGGTGCTCAAAAACCAAATCCCAAAGTCTTTTGATCAGGTGACTTGTAACCAGCAATCACTTTTGAAGGGAGAGAGTTGATTATGTCTTCTCTGTCAACAATCAGAGAGAAGACTTGTGGATTATTGATGGTAGCAAATGGCTCCCCCTGAGATATTAAATGGTTCAGGGAAATATGGAAGCCTTGCTGCAGGGTGATAAGCCTTCAAGCTTTTAGCCTTTATCTGTAGGATCTTCTTGATAGATTTGATAGTTGTTGTCCATGGAAGTCCTAGAGTGTTGAAATAAGAAGACTCTTGATTTTGTATGATTGTTCTTCTTCTTCTGAGAGCAGATCTTCTTTTTGTATCAGAGCATTTGTGAAAGGAGCAGATAAATTGTTAAAGACAGACTGACTGAAAATCTTTGTGTCTGTGTATGCTGTGTCTCTGCAATTGCTCTGGTACTCTGATTGTTCTTACTTGCTTGCTTACTTTTCTGTATGCTATGAGGAAAGAGAGAAACAATCTCTTTTATATTTCCTGGGGGAATTTCCTTTCGAAATTTGAATCCTTCTTGCGGCAATCAATGCTGGCGGTCCTTAAAAATAAACTGCATTGATTTCTTTCCCCAACTGCCCCTTAAAAAATGGAAAACAATAATTCTGATGAAAGCCGTGATTAATGTACCGTCCAACGGTAATATTCAAAGAATATTTATCATTAATCATTCAGAAATTATTGTCATTGACTAAGGACAGAAGGAATAAATGCTAAGTCTGAAATTGTCGAACTGATGATAGAATTGGTCGAGCTGATAACTGTGTTCGTCGACTGGAGTTTAGCAATTATTCTGGACTTAGAATATTCACAATTGTATCTGAAATGAAAGTTAAAGTCTCCAAATTCGTCGACCTAAGATTTGATTTTGTCGAGCTGAGTTTCTGGAGTTGTCAAATATTCTGTGTGTCGTCACAATTACTCCTGGTGTCGACACAGGTGTTATCGACTGATATCCTGTGTGTTGACACAACTCTTCTGTGTGGCGTCGACACAACCTTTCCAAATTGTCGATTAATGATCTGTGTGTCGACACAATTACTCCTGTTGTCGAAACAGGTGGTGTCGACCGATATCCTGTGTGTCGACACAAGTCTTCTGTATGGTGTCGACAAACCTTTTCAAAGTGTCGACTGATGATCTGTGTGTCGACACAAGTGCTTCTAGTGTTGACTCAGTTGGTGTCGACATATACTCTGAGTGTCGACACAAGTCTTCTGGTTCTAAATTGTTGAAGTATATAATCCAGAATTCGTCGGGCAGAGAACTAAGTTCGTTGACTTGAGACTAGAGAACATAGTCTTGACAGAATGTTGTAGTAGTCCAAAGATTCGTCGACCAGAGAATGTAGTTCGTCGAGCTCAGCTCAGAGAATTAACTCTGAGATCGTCGAACTGAGCACGACAATCGTCGACCTGAGTTCGACGAACGTTGAACTCACTTTACAGAGTCTTGAAATCTTCTAAGTCTCGAGTCTCTGGCAGTCTTGTTGATAGCTGGTCCATGTGATGTTGACTCTAAGGACTTGGCCTAGACTCTAGGACACAACTATGACCCTGGCTATACATTGTGGGTCATATGATCCTAACTTAGTGAACCTAGCCCAAATCTTACTATGGATCCAACAATCTCCCCCTATTTGGGTGAGGTCACTAATTACAGACTCAAATCAAAATTGAAAAAATAAATAAGCAGAAAAAGCATATATCTGGCAAAGATCAATAACACATGCAGACAGATATATATATATACATAAGCTTTGTTCAGAATATAAAGCAGTTATAGATAATTGTAGAAAATAAAAGAGTTCAAAATTTACTTCTTCTGTTTCTTTTCCTTTGACATTTCTTGCTTGCTCTTCTCTCCAGGCTTTGTAAACACAATCTCTCTTTTGGGATCTGAAGCTTGCACTTTTGTCATGGTCATGTTAGCAACCCATATAATCTTCAAAGATGTAGCTCTAGGGACAACTGCTTCTGGGTGCAACTTCATGTAGTCATCAACATTGAAAAACTTGTTTGCTTTATCAAATCTTTTAAGTTCCTCTTTCCTATACTTTGACATTGTTGAATATTCAGAAGGTCCTTTCCTTCAGCTTTGGCTTTGCTAATCATAGAAAGACCTACAATTTCCTGGAACCTGGCCATTCTAGCAGTAGTAGCTGTTTCAGGATCTTCAAAAGGAACAGGAGGAAAGATGGTCTTTTAGAGCCTTCAGCTGGTGATGTTCAGTGGATTGTTGTTGTTGTTGTGATTTGCTGCGCTGTTGATGTTGTTGCTGCTGCTGATGTTGCTTTCCTGAAGAGCATTGCATGTGCTGCTGCTTCTATATGATCTCCCTTGGTGTCTTTAATATGTTTGAAGTGGGGCAGATCTTTGAGAAGATATGCTTGAATCACAGCAGCTGGAGGAGGTGGAGGAGGTGGAGGAGGTGG
Organism: Platanthera guangdongensis; assembly: GCA_039583875.1. NCBI lineage: Eukaryota > Viridiplantae > Streptophyta > Magnoliopsida > Asparagales > Orchidaceae > Platanthera > Platanthera guangdongensis. The sequence continues at coordinate 10,879,202 of CM077155.1, forward strand.
ATCTCTTCTATATTTCTGAACTGGTGGAGGAGAGTACCTTTTGCTTTTTTCCTTTCCTTATGCTGATTTTGGATAACCACATCCAAGATGGCATCCCTTTGTATGGATTTATCTTTTGGAGATTATAATAGGGAGTGTCCATTGTTTGGATTTGGCTTAGGAGGTGAGGAGGAGGAGGGGTTTTTTTCTTGGATATTGCTTTCCTCTCTTGGGTTCAATATCAGAATCATCTTTCTCATCTCATCATCATCATTATCATTATCTGATCCGTAAGGGTTATCATATAGGTCATTGAGTGCTTTTAGAGCCTCAGCAGAAATGATTGGCTTTTCAGGAACTTGAGCAGAAACTTCAACAGGACCAGGATAAGAAGCCACAGGAGAGACTGGAGAACTGGTTTTGACAGTGCTTTCAGCAGCTGCCTTACTTCTTCTTCTATATCAGCCAAAAATCAAAATCATTCAGATTTGGTATGGGTGAGTCATTCGTACAAATGTTGAATAGAAATAACTTCTTCTGGAGATGGCATGACTGCTGGCTTTGAAATAACGAAACTATCTCTAGTTGCTTAAAACTTTTTGAGAGATTGGAGAAGTATATTGTACAATAGCCAAGGATGGCTTAGTAGGTACTGCTGGAATATAAGTACGAAAGGCAGTATCAAAACTTTTCAATAAATCAACTAAGTTTACTGTGAGATTAATTATGAATTCAGAAACAGAAGGAATGTCTTCAACAACTATCTCTTCAGGGAATGACTCATCAAGGTCCATGTTAGTCTCAATGAAATGAGTCAAATCAATTAAATCTCTATCATAGGAATAAAAATCTGCATCCCTGGAATTAAATCTTCTGTATCTTCTGTAGTGCTTCTGCCTCTAGTGTTACTGGAGCTGTTGGAGCTGAGATTTCTGCTTCTACTGGAGGTGCTGCAACTTCTTCATTAAGCATCTCCCCCTGTCTGGATTCAGTGTATACTGGAGCCAGGCCCCTGAATGAAGAGTGGGCAGCAGTGAAGGCAGAAAGTTGAGCAGATAGAGTAGATATAGAGGTAGCAAGAGGTATAATGTCCTCTGTTTATGATTGCTTTTATGAGGGTGGTGATGATAGCAATGATGGAAGATATGGTGGAGGGGTCCAATGTTGGAGTAGCAGATGTTCAGATGTATGCGTGTTAGAAACATGGGGAGAATGATAGATGTTGGAGATGATGAAGAAGGGACATATTGCATGTGGATATCCTGAGGAGGAGAAGAATTGAGGGGGGGAAGTCAGAAGATCAAAAGTTGGAATGGAAGATAGTTGAGGTGGAAGAGGTGATGAAGGTGGTGTTGGAATAAATGTGTCATGGGGGGAATGGTTGGTGTTGGTGGTTGGTTTTTGAGGGGTGGAAGATGGATCTCTGTAACATCAATTTGTAGAGATGTAGGTGGAGTAGAAACATGAGTAGAGTGTTGTTGTTGTAGTAGAGGTTGTTGTTGTGGTTTGTGGAGTTGGGAGAGATGGTTGGACTGTTTGTGGAAGTGTAGTTGGAATAGCTAGAAGAGATGATGAGGGTGGAATGATCTCTTCATCATGGTGGGGAGTGGCTCTTATAGCCCTGGTGCTTTCAGAAGATGTGGTGGGAAGAGGGTGATGCCTTGGAGGGCTTGATTATGGTCCTCTCCCACCTCCAAATAAGGCACATGTTAGCCTTTTACTGACATTTATGAATATGGTTGATGAGACCAGTGATTCACAGCATTTTCTTTAAGAAGATCCCTAGGATCCTTCCAAAACAGACTTCCTTCTTGTTGTTTTTTTCTTTATCAAATCAATATGATTTGAGCCAAATCCACTTCTTTTTTATTGACCACTGCACACATGACCAGGAATTGATGCCTGATGATGTAGTCATGGGCAGTATGCTTGCCCAGCAGAACTTTCCCATTATATCTGCAGAAATTTGTATTCAGCAGATAAGTGTTTCTTTAACACCTTATTTGGGTTATCTCCAGCATAACCCTCAGAGCCAGCATCATATCATATTCTTCTGAATCGATTTCTAACTGTTCTTCACCATTAATCAATCCAAAAATCTCAGTAAGTTACAGCAGGAGATAAAGATACAGAGTTACTCCGCAATTATTCCGATCATAGTGTTCTCCTTGATGTAGATGTATAAACCCACTCTCCGATTTTAGTTGCAGACAGTTTTATCCTTGTTGACATCAGATTTTGAGTTTGAGTTTTTATTCCCAGAAGTTCTAGTATATCATAAATATTGGATCTGAATGTTTGAAAGGATTCGAAGTCAACGTCATCAAGCCCGTGTCAAACTTCATTCGGTTAGGGCACCTGCTGGAATAGCCATTGGAATCACCTGGCAAGAGAGACAAACGACGATCAAGTGCAAAAGAACAGAAAAGCGCGGGACGGAGGTCGAAGAAAAACCTAGATATAAGGTTTTCCAGAATATGAATCGACAAACTCCGTTCCGGAAAATTAAGAAATTCTTTGACCTGAGATCGACAAAATAATTATAGTCAAAAATTATTCGCGAGCTCTGTTGAAGATTTGAAGACATTTCGTCGAGCTCCGTTCGACGAAATTTTTCTGAAGTGAATTCGTCGATCTCCATTCGACGAAAACAACTTCACTCACAGAAAGTTCGTCGTCCTGCGTTTCGACAAATTATTCACAAACTTTCCATAGTTCGTCGAGCTCCGTTCGACAACTTGGTAAATTCGTCGAGTGCAGACTTAAACTAAACTAAGTCTTCTCCATTGATATTCCCAGCTGATTTATAAAGAAGAGATGATTTCTCTCATCCAGAGGTTTGCTGAATATATCAGCCCTTTGTAAATCAGTGTAGATATAAACAAGATTAATTTGTTTTTGTCTACACACTCTCTTATGAAATATGCCTAATGTCTATATGTTTTTGTCATACTGTGATGGACTGGATTTGTGCTATGACTATAGCTTGTGATATTCACAAAGTAGAGTTAAATTATTTAAGTTAATACCATAGTCCTAGTATTTGATTTTGTATCCACAGCATCTGGGAACAAAGCTACCTGTGGCAATGTTTATGCCTCAACAGTTGAGTATAGATA